>OU696577.1:3637500-3995000 GCA_916048095.2 Sacculina carcini
CACAGTGAGATCAGACAGGAAACATTAGAGAAAGCGCCTGTGTAGTTTGAGCACAGTGATGTTATCGACAGATGAGCCATACTTTACCAGTTCTATACTGGATATGAGTGCGTATGGTTGATATTGTTGTCGAGAAATATATTTCAAATGCCTGCTGTTGTAAAATAGACCACAAACACGGAACATTTTTTATATGCACATAAATTTGCCTATAATTTAATAATAATATTTATTTCATTGGCGACGCCAAGGGGGCTTGGCGTGGCTGCAGCCCCCCAAAAAATATGACATGCCCCGTGAACTCCCCAAACAGCATGACCATTAACATTTCGAGTGTTGTTCCTCATGTTTCGCCAAGCCCCCGCATCATTTTCCCTAGTTACCCTCCCCCTCAACTCACCACCGGAAAATCCTGGCGCCACCACTGAATAATACTGTGTGTGTGTGTTTGTTAAGGTTTCATGATCCCCCAGGGAACTATTCGACGAGGTTCGCGATGCAGCACATCCAAGGCGTTCATTAGGCCGGTCCGACTGCGAGACAACCTTCATACAGCCATGCACGCTCATGTTACCAAGGTGAAGCTTTAAACGATAATAATAATATTATTGTTATTATTAAAATATATGAACATGGTGCAATGGGAAGAGCTTGAACGCTGTTAATTGCATCATTGCAATCCCCATGCACTTTGATCATCAACGTACACAGATAATATAAAAAACCCTCAAACGAATTAAGGGCATATTGAAAATGAATTGCAGTGAGACGGAATAAAAATTTGTCCCCTTGGGAAGATGTTTTCTATGACCCCAGTCGGTGGTATATTGTGGATTACTTGATTTGCTCACAAAAAGCAGACTGATTTAAGTTAGGTAAACACGATTGAGCGATGTCCACGATGAGCTATGGAGCTATATAAATCCACCATTGAAAAGGTTTCTTCACAAGATTAAACAAATGAGTCTGGATTATAATGCATGTTGATATTGCTTAATTATTGACCGGAATGTGAAAAGGATTCTAAGGATTTAATAAATATTTTCTCAACTATAAACTTCTTCACTGACTTATGATATTGACATTGACCAAGTGCCGACCAGTATGGAACGTTGATTCATTGTTTCATGAAGATTTGCACAATCCGGGACACGATCTGTTTTCGATCATTAACCAGATGGAGGCTTATCCCTCAACCAGCTGAAGCAAGCACGAAATCCGCTTGAGCATGAAAGCTAGGTCAAGCTGACCAGTTATCGAAAGGAGATAACTGTAAGTTGATCAGCGATTTGTTCGATCTAGATGAACCGGGCTTCGTCTTGCGTTGACAGGTCAATTTGATAGACCGCTAGGGAGAAAAGAGACACTGGGAGTTATTATTGTTTTATCATTATTATTATTATTAAGATATATATATATATATATATATATATATATATATATATATATATATATATATATACATATTATCATTATTATTATTGGAAAGAGTGTAAGTACTATTATCACCTTGCAGTGGTCCCATGTACCGGAAACGTCTGAAAGATGTGAAGTGAAGTGCAAGTTTGAGAAATATGAGCTTGGTTAGGAAGATGAGAGGTAATGAAGAGAGCCAAAAATAAACGAAAATTCCAAATTTGAAAGCTATGTGAATAGTGCAAACACATAAAAGTGTAACAGACTAAGATATGATAATAAAGTAAAATATACGATGGCAAAAATAATCAAGAACCAAAAACCAAATCATCAAGAACCAGTCACCAAGAACCAAGTTACCAAGAACTAGTCATCAAGAACCAGTCACCAAGAACCAGTCACCAAGAACCAAGTTATCAAGAACCAGTCATCAAGAACCAAGTTATCAAGAACCAGTCACCAAGAACCAAGTCACCAAGAACCAGTCACCAAGAACCAAGTTATCAAGAACCAGTCATCAAGAACCAAGTTATCAAGAACCAGTCACCAAGAACCAAGTCACCAAGAACCAGTCACCAAGAACCAAGTTATCAAGAACCAGTCATCAAGAACCAAGTCACCAAGAACCAAGTCACCAAGAACCAGTCACCAAGAACCAAGTTACCAAGAACTAGTCATCAAGAACCAGTCACCAAGACCCAAGGCACAAGCACAAGAGGAAATATGATATTTCCCGTGAAACAAATATCACTAGCCCAATCCAATAGCTTCAAGCTCCAATCCTGATACTGGGAAGGAAATTGCATTGTGTAGAAATCGCGAAATGAATGCCGCACACGCTATACCTGCGTGCTCATGTATGTGTCTGTAAGCGCGTGTGTGTGTGTGTGTGTGTGTTTGTATATGTATTTGTACGTGTCTGTATGTGTGTGTGTGTGCGTGCGTATGTGTCTGTTTGTGTGTGTATGTCTGTATGTGTCTGTGTGTTTGTATGTATCTGTAAGTGTACATGTGTGTGTTTGTGTTAGATTTTAGCAGGCACAAACATGAGTTCATATAGGCAGATCCCGAGTGAGAGTAAACGAGGGCGGAGCCTTACCTTTATTAGCCACTTACATTGCGGCATGGCTGTCCAGGTGGGCCTCCAGTAGTGCTTCATGTTGTACACATCTGGAATCGACGGGTGTTCGTTCTATTATGCATCTCTGTCGGCGTGCAAGTGTGTGTGTGTGTGTGTGTGTGTGTGTGTGGGCGTGTTTGCATTTGTGTGAGCGTGCAGATACACAGACAAGAAGACAGACAGGCAAGAAGGCCTCGCCAGACAGCTGTCAAGACGCACAAACATCAAGTGCTTGGCCTGTGTGTGTTTGTGTCATTCATCAAGTTTTTCTGGTTGTTTTGTCGGCTCATTGTCTCAATTCGTGTCGTGACTGTCATGGCACAGTGAGTGATCGGTGTGGTGAGTACTGCTGATTCGAGAATGGATGGCGGATCAAGGCAGAAAACATCACGAGCCTCGACATCATTCTCTTTTGGCTGTGCTTTTTCACGAGTTGTTCACATTGTCTTGCAATGGCGTACTTGAAAACTTCTTCATTCGACGCGCTTTTTTTATTCGACATTTTGTGGTGGCTTCTGTTCTTGTCTAATGTTTAACCACTGGTGAAATACCACTCAGTGAATTTTTCATCACTGAAAACTTATGTATAATGTATAACCCGGCGGAGCAGGATTTCTTGGGCGTATTCTTGTAGTGTTATGTGCATGGAGTGTTAGTGTGTGTGTGTGTGTGTGTGTGTGATTCGCGTTTGTGCTCCTGTTGTGTACTATGTTTGTATGTATGTATGTATGTACTAGTATGACTGACACGCCGTGAATTGTTCATGCCCGCGGCGGCGGCGAGTGACCGGCTCGCTGCTGATTGGTTGCTGCGGCGGGTGAGGCTTTGTGTGTGTGCGTGTGTGTGTGTGTGTCACGGTGTGAGCGAGGAGTCGTGTTGGTGGTTTGACGGTTGGAGGAGATACTGTGCTGTGCGAGTTGAGCGGCTGTGCGTTTATTACAAGCTATTTCGGCATAATGTCCAAGTCTGAGAGTGTTGCTCCTGGTGCGATGGCGTTTGACATCAAACTTATTCCGGAGTTCAGAGGCAATGATGATTGCTCCGTGTCTGAATGGTTCAGCAAGTTGCATTGGATATGCAGATTGTACAACGTTTCGTTTGTTGCTGCCGTCATCCCACTTCGACTCACAGGAAATGCATACCGAGTGTATGACCAGCTTTCGGATCAAAGCAAACTTGATGTGGATCAAGTTCAGCGAGCGTTGGTGAAGGCGTTCGAGGTCGATTCGTTTTCTGCTTATGATCAGCTGGTGACGCGTCGGCTACAGTCTAGAGAACCGGTTGACGCGTATCTTGCGGATATAAAACGACTCGCTCAGCTCGCTGGTGGACTGCAGGAAGCAGCGATAAACAGCGCTTTCGTCCACGGTCTGCCCGACTACGTGCGTCGAACACTCCGTGCCAACGCTCGAATATCAGAAATGACCGTGTCTCAGCTGGTGGAGAGCGCTCGCGGAATATTGGCTGACGAAGAGGCCGCCATTGCAGGTATGTCTTGTTCCACCTCAGTGATGAGTGACCGCCATTGTGGCAGTTGTTCCTGTGTCAATGCCACCAAAGAACAGTCATTCAAATGCGCACAAACGTGCAATCAGTTGAGTGAGAAAAGCCACAAGTCAAATACGCGTTATAATAGCCGTCATAAGCCGAGAAATGTTTACTGCTTTAAATGTGGCGTTAAAGGACATTTTGCTGCACAATGTTCGGGAAACGGACAGCGAGAAGACGCGTGAGCGTCGGCGTCTTCTCGTTTGCCAATGACGCGTTACCCACGACACTCATGCGAGTAAATGATTGTGAGAAATCTGTACTCGTCGACTCAGGCTGTTCCAAGTGCATAATTCATCAGTCGTGTTGTGGTTCATGGGAACCATATGTTTGCACTATTGTAACTGTAGACGGCACCAAGCATAGGAGTCTTGGCAGGACAATGGTATGCTTACAAAGTGCTGCTCATTCACCAAAATTTGTTGAAGCCATGGTTGTCAGCTTCAAACCGTTGAATTTTGAATTTGTGTTGGGTATGAATGGTATATCGTCCTACGGTGGTGTGTGCATCAGTGGCGAGGGTAATGTGAGACTTGGTGTGCATTGTGACGCTACAGCAAGAACTCAGTACACGGCTGGAGCGGCTGATGCTTCTGGTGGAATGCCGGGTAAACTGACCGACCTTGTCATTGAACGACAAGACTTTACAGCAAAGTTCAGTGCTGACAAGAAACAGTGGACAGCTGCGTGGAAATGGGCAGACGGACGGCCACCAGGTGCTCTAAAAAACAAAGTTCGTGAATACGCCATGAAGCCCAGTGTTCGAATGGAATACCGTAGAGAAGTATTGGACTGGATCAAGCGTGGCTGGCTGCAACGATATGATGAACGAGAGCACGGACCTGCGAAAGCGTTAATTCCCCTAATGGCTGTCGTTCAAAATAATAAGCACAAAACCAGGCCAGTCCTTGACTTCAGAGAGCTCAATGACTTCATAAATCCATTCACTGCCAACAGTGACGTTTGTGCCGACAAAATTCGCCTGTGGAGACGTGTTGGAGGCAGTGCGGTGTTGATCGATTTGAGGAAGGCTTACTTGCAAATCGCCGTGAGCTCCGACTTGTGGCCTTTTCAAACCGTCAATTTCGAGGGCCGCCGTTTTTGTCTCACTAGACTCGGATTCGGTCTCAATGTCGCCCCATTGGTGATGCAAGCCGTACTGGAGACTGTGTTGAAACAGGACCCGACTGTGTTTCAGGGTACGTCTTCCTACATCGACGATGTGCTTGTGAACGCGAATGTCGTTGGTGTGGACAAGGTGGTTGCACACCTGGAAAAATACGGCCTCGTGTGCAAAGCTCCCGAGCGACTGCGAGACGGCGCTCGTGTCCTTGGTGTCAGAGTGGACAGCCATGGTCGTCATCTGCGTTGGCGCCGTGACAACTGTGTTGGTGACATACCGGATGTTCTCACACGGCGGAACGTGTTTTCAGTTTGTGGCAAACTGACAGGGCACATGCCAGTGTGTGGCTGGTTGCGTGTGGCGGCAGCATACATCAAGCGTCGAGCAAATGCTGCAACTGCAAGCTGGGATGACAAGCTGCGTGACGGTGGAGAAGTCCGCAAAATGCTGGAGGAAATATTGGCCCGTGTGAAAGATGCTGATCCTGCAACTGGACGCTGGGATGTAGTTGATGGAGACGCCACTGTTTGGACCGATGCTAGTTCATTGGCCATGGGTGCGGTATTGGAGATCGGCGGGTCAGTGATTGAAGACGGATGCTGGTTGCGCACTGAGGATGCGGCTCATATTAATATGGCGGAACTCGATGCTGCTGTCAAAGGTGTGAACCTGGCGCTTATTTGGAAGCTGAAAAAATTCCGTCTAGTTAACTGATTCCCGACTGTGATCGACTGTGGCCCGTCGCGATTCTCACTGTGGCGTCACCTGAGACAGCAAGACAGTGTGAATGTCATCATGCAATTGGAGAACATTTTTTATGAGCGCGGTCCACCAGCGGAAGTTCTGGCCGATAACGCAACTGTGTTTCGCAGCGCTGCTTTCAGAAGCATGCTCGAAAAATGGGGTGTCAATTTGATTTTTCGGTGCGCATATGAGCCCACTGGAAATGCCATCGCTGAGCGCAGCCATCGCACCATCAAAACAATCGCTGCTAGGTCGAACTGCTCTGTATCGGAAGCTGTACATTGGTACAACATGACTCCAAAGGACAGCCGCACAGACAGTTCCGCGCCTGCCATGCAGATATATAAATATCGCGTGCGGTCGCGGCCAATCCCGACGCCGCCACATTCTGGCAACGCTCAAGTTAACAACGCTTCTGTGCGCTGCAAGTTCAAACTTGGAGATGTTGTGTGGGTTCGGCAGCGAGGTGCAAGTTGTCACACCAGGTCACACATCGGCACTGTGACTGGTGTGACCTCTCAGCTCAGCGTCGAAGTCGACGGAGTGCCGCGTCACGTGAGAAGTCTGAGGCCGTGCAATCGACGCGTGGCTGTCAGTGTGCCGCCTGGTGTGCAGCAGCAGCAGCAGCAGGAAGAAGAACGTCGTCCGGCTCTCGTGACAGTTCCGCCTGCTGCAGTTCAGCCTGAAAGAGTTGTTGAACCGGTGCAGATGGATGAACAACCGAATGACTTGCCTAGTCGCTCTGCTGTGCGTTTATTACGGGCCAATCCTGCGCCGCGTCAATTATTTTAATATTGATGTTCATGCTATTGTGTGAGTGCGTGTGAGTATGCATGTGTGAGTGCGTGTTCAGTCGATACGCATTCGTCATTGTTATTGTCATTCGTCATACAATGGCGTTTCCACTTTACCGCATCTTGTAGATTTATACGTTTAGTTGGCTCTTGAAGCCAGGTGTGCATGTAGTGTTATGTGCATGGAGTGTTAGTGTGTGTGTGTGTGTGTGTGTGTGATTCGCGTTTGTGCTCCTGTTGTGTACTATGTTTGTATGTATGTATGTATGTACTAGTATGACTGACACGCCGTGAATTGTTCATGCCCGCGGCGGCGGCGAGTGACCGGCTCGCTGCTGATTGGTTGCTGCGGCGGGTGAGGCTTTGTGTGTGTGCGTGTGTGTGTGTGTGTCACGGTGTGAGCGAGGAGTCGTGTTGGTGGTTTGACGGTTGGAGGAGATACTGTGCTGTGCGAGTTGAGTGGCTGTGCGTTTATTACAATTCTTCAATCCAACGGCCTCTGTCCACCCAGCAGTAAATGGGTACCAGATATCAGTCATGTGTTGTGTCATGCATTCTGGGGAGGTGGCCCTCTCTAATACGTCCTTCGTCCATGTGGCGCCATAGTGTGGAGAGGGTCGGTTCTGAGGTGACAGCGAGCTGCACGGGGTACAACCCTCTAGAACCCTAGTCTTAATATTTTCTCCTGAACAGCTGAGGGTTGGGTTCTGGAATTTTTACGCACATCTTACGTATGTGTGAGGAAAATTGGATTACTAACTCAGCAGATCAAGTGAAGCGAATTCACTATGTCAAGCCCGGATTATCACACCGTCTTGAAGATAATTTCAATTCGTGCGCAGCGGATTCCTGCAGATTTGTGAAGCTTAACACCGTTGTCCTGTCAACGTTGCACCGTTGAAATACCACTCAGTGTTGCAACGTTGTCAACATCTCAATTGAACGTTCTCGAAAACGGTCTGCTGTAGCCTCTGCCGTTAGCGGGCATTTGGTTCCACAGACATACCGCGCACAATGGGATCTTAACCCTATGACAAAATCCAGATTTCGTTCTACGACTTCGACCGAATGGAGAGTTTCCAAAACATTACAGTTCAATTCAATGCGGTTTTAATGTTAGTAGATCTGTCATTGATGTCGCTGGTATGTCTTCGCTTCAGGTATTGATCAATCCGCACACAAAGCGAGCGTTTGGCGTCGAGTTTATCCGCCACAAACGTCGCTATCGCATCCACGCGACCAAAGAAGTCATCCTGTCTGCCGGCTCGATCAACTCGGCCCAACTGCTCATGCTGTCGGGCGTCGGGCCCGCCAAGCATCTTCATCAACACGGGGTGAGTGCAACAAGTATAACTGCCCGAGCAAGCCCGGGAAAATTGTCGACGATGAAATGTTGGCGGGATGTGGTTTGCGTCACCGGTCCCAGATTATCTTAATCCGTATTGTATAGAGAAACAAACCTCAGTGTAGAAAAGTGATACAAGTGAATATGAATGATATGAATATATATATATATATATATATATATGTGTGTGTGTGTGTGGAGTTTTGGCTTCAATGTCCCTGTTGTCTCAAGCTGCGTTCAAATCAACCAATGTGTATGTGTGTGCGTCTGTGTGCATAAAAGTACGATGTACGCAATTATCACACAGTAATTTCATGTCTGTACCGGCAGATTCCGGTTATTCAAGACCTTCCGGTGGGATACAATCTGCAGGACCATATTGGAACTGGCGGAGTTGTCTTCACCATCGACCGACCCATATCCTTGGTGCAGAGTCGCTACGAGAACATCCCCAGCATCCTCAGATACGCCATGTTCGGCTCAGGTGAGCCGGCCCATTGTTCCCGGCTGGATGGCGCACTATATGGAAGTGCAGAGCGCTGGATGAGCGAGAAATCAGAACTATGACGTACCGTATTACTTGTCTTACTATACTTGCCGTATACTTGTGTTTATCTACCTCCGCGTTTACATTCCCTCGTTATGACAGTGATGATATAGTGACGTATAGAAGTTCCACCACTTCCAAGTTCTAGGCAAGCGATTCATTGATTTAATACTGTTCGAGTGCTCGTTAACGGTCGTAGTTTGATTAGGTATCGATGTGTTGTCACACGTGTTCGTTGCACGACAGGACCGCTGACGGTTCTCGGCGGTGTCGAAGGCCTGGGTTTCATCAAAACCAAGTACGTGAACCAGTCAGAAGACTGGCCGGATGTGGAGTTCCACTTCGTCAGCGGAACTCCGGCGTCTGACGGTGGTCGGCAAATTAAAAGAATTCAAGGACTAACCGAAGAGGTAATCTTGGAGCTGTTTTTCACAGACACTCAACATATCAGATTACATGCAACGATACGTGTCTATTCAACAAGTAAATAATGTTCAAGGTAAACAAATAAATGTAAACAGTAAAAAGTAAATAATATAGTTTTCATAATTGTGTTTGCCCCATTGTGCATACTCCAACTGATTTCGGTATAGACTTGTTCTATACCTGGTTCTTTCTTGAGTATTTCATTGTCTCCTCTACAGAAAAATGGCCTTGGCGTGGTTTCATAACCGAGTTCGGTTGGCGCTAGTTATCACGCCTTCTTTCGCGATAAAACACTTCAGTGTTCAGCCTCACAACAATTAAATTCCACAGTGAAATAACAATTTGCATGACCAGCCCTCGCCGTTTCGGAGACTTTACTTTGTCATTACCGATTTAACGTTATGCCGGTGCATCGTGGTGTCTGCAACGCCAATAGCAACGCTCTATGGCAGTGGTCCTTAATCTGTAGGGAATTCACCATTGATGGAGAATAAAGGAGTGGTCAAGCGTGGAATCAAAAGTACAAAGGACAAATGTATTATCGATCCGAAATCGTTTATTTTCGTTTCTAGTCACTTCCTAACGTTTAATTCGGAGATACAACTAAATTGATTGGATCTCCTAGCGCTGTTGTGGAAATTGAAGAGTTGGCACATTACGAACTGGGGAATGAGAGAAAAAATGGTTGCGGACCACTGCTAAATACGTAATCGATCTACCGAACACTGTGAGCTTGCCACTGAATTCGCAACCGACATCTTGTCGAGTTGGTGACACAGACCTGGGCGTCGCTCAGAAAGCTCTCGTTCCGCGACGGCTTCTCCATTCTGCTGTGTGTGCTGAGACCGGAGAGCAGAGGTCGCGTTATGCTGCGCTCAGCCAGCCCGCGAGACAGACCGGTCATCTGGGCCAACGTGCTCACTGCCCGGCGAGACTTGCTGACATTGGTCGAAGGTGCCATGGTCATCCAGACACGCTTTCGTTGTTGTTCAGTAGAGATTAAACTAGCTAGAAATGAACCAGCCGCCAAATTCCACACCGATGCCCGCCGCATTTGTGTTGGTATATATTGCCTCGTAGTGTTAGTTAGTTCTTCGTTTTGCTTCAGAAAAATCGTCTCTTCGCCTTGCTTCAGAAAGTTTGCAGTAGTAGATCGTGTAATAGTGTTTCCACTAGTCCTAGTAATAGTGCTTCCACTAAGAGTGCCACGCATTTCTGTCTCTGTTGCTTCTACCAGTGTACGCGTAGAACTCACATAATCGTTTCTTCCATTTGACGTCAGTTTCTTCGTCTGTCTTGTTGATTTTTCTCAAACGATGTTGGTGTTTAGAGCTTTACAATCCGGCTCCGTTAGTTTTGACCTGTTCATGTCTGTTCTTGGTGCCGTCGTTTGGCAATAGTTCTATCACCTAGTGCAATCATTAACAACACAACTGACACACTATGGCGACGTGGTGGTCGTATATTGCACAGACATGGAGCATGTTCAAGCCGATCTTGTTCAAGGATGCAATAGCCATGGTGCCCATGCTGTTGCGGCCCAAATCCAAAGGAGTCATCCAACTGCGCTCAGCCAATCCGTTTGACCCTCCCATCATCGTGCCCAACTATTTGACGGAGGACATAGACGTTCTGACCATGGTTGAAGGTAAGTTTACACTTCCACCGAGGTGGAAAACATACTACCATGGAAGAAGGTACGTAGTTACCATTTGCACGAAGGAGATACAAAGATGGCATACACAGAAGGTACGCTATATAAGGTACATTTTATGGATTGTACGCTATATGACGTCACTTTAACCATTATATAAGGTACGTTATCGTTACTATCAAGATATTAGACACACTTCTGATCACTATGACAGAAGGAACGTTATCAATATCATAATGGTAGATGATACATAACCAGGCTCCATATTCACAGGTATGTCACCCGTGTTAAACAGTCAAACGCGGTAAAACCTGAGCAGAATTCAGACACTTTGAGGAAACTACGCACAGCCTGTTCTTGACACAAGCAGATGATGAAAAAGGCAGCTAACTAGTTTAGAGATCATAGGAAGTGTTGTTATGCCAAAACAGCCAAAATCAGTACGAGCATGGCATAGAAAGCACCATAACAAATCCGTCACTAATACACATCCGCCCTGGCACGTTGTTCACGACAGGCATCAAGATGGGGGTGGCCCTGGGCATGACGGACGCATTTCGTCGACTCGGCGCTCGCTTCTATGACGTACCGATGCCGGGATGCGCTCACCTGCCACTGTGGACCGACTCATACTGGGAGTGCCTGGCGCGCTTCTACACGAGTACCATCTACCACCCGGTCGGCACGGCCAAAATGGGACCCTACTGGGACCCGGACGCTGTGGTCGATCCCCAGCTGAGGTGAGCAACAGTCAGCGACAATTTTCCGTTATGTCTGTCGCATGAGGACACAATTCGCTACTGTTACAACTCCCCTAATATGATGTTGATATGAGAATGATTTAGAGCAGGGGTTCTTAACCGTTTGATGGTTCCATACCCCCGATGGATTCTCGAATATGGTCCCATACCCCCTTTACTTGACTGTTCAAATAATTTTCACCAATCCTATTATTTGTCAGTATGTCTTCCAGATCCACGAGTATTTCAATCGCTTGAATTTACTGTTATTTAGATACGGATTACTAGGAAATGACATAATCATTGATAATTTTATTCATAAACCGATACTGACTGATAATTAATACTAGTACCCAGAAATATATTCCCATACCTCCGATCTTTTGTTCCAATACCCCCAAGGGGTATGGATACCCCCGGTTAAGAACCCCTGCTTTAGATAATCCAACTCCCTTATGCGTAGCTCTCATGGAAAGTCGCAGTACATACGTGCAGGCGATGAATTTGTATTTATGTTTGGGCAGGGTGTACGGTGTGGCAGGGCTGCGAGTGGTCGACGGCTCAATAATGCCACATCTTGTGTCGGGAAACACCAATGCTCCCATTATCATGATCGCCGAGAAAGCTGCCGATATGATCAAGCATTACTGGAGCAAGGTTCACTGATTGGTGGTGTCGGAACTCCCACACATACACACACATCGCATAACCAGAGTTTCCACTAATGTCGCATATCAGAGTAGCATGAGCGTTAGTTAGCGGTCGGATTGAGTCAGAGAGCCGGTAGTAGTGTTGTGCGGCATCGTTTACGGGTCGAGAGCCTCGAAATGAACACGGGTACGTTTAGGAATGTGATTCTAATTTAGCAGAGTGTGTGGATGTCTCAGTGTGTGTGATCCGTCAACAT
The DNA here is from genome assembly GCA_916048095.2 of Sacculina carcini. Lineage (NCBI taxonomy): Eukaryota > Metazoa > Arthropoda > Thecostraca > Sacculinidae > Sacculina > Sacculina carcini. The sequence continues at coordinate 3,649,865 of OU696577.1, forward strand.
ATATACGTATATCCATGAGCGTATACGTACAAGTATGGCAGCTAATCCGAGGTGTGCGAAGTGTTTGTGGTTGGCGCAATGTTAACCTATTGACCACTGTTGTGTGTAGCAGTGTCCGATCAATATCACATGTATCGATACGTCAACACACAGCAAATACGGCAGTTGTAGTTACTGTCGCGATTCAATGGGTGAATGTTTGTCTATAGTCAGCGAAAGCTTGGCAAGTTAGTAAGTTATAATGCCCTTGTGCCATTCGTGTCCACTTCTGTGTGATGCCAGCTTCGCGCAGAGAAAAATCAACTCTATTTGACCAAGTGGTTCCATTTCCCCCATCATGTTTGACGTTCTAAAGCCCTTCGTAGCAGAATCAATAAGGCAAATAACAAAACGAATGCTATATAAGTTATCAGCTAATATTCCTCATTATCGATATTATTAACACACTTATCCACAGTAGAATTGCCCGATGCAACAGGAAAGTCACTGCTTTTTGATTGTCAGTTGCTGTTTTTGTTGCCACCGTTGCTGTTACTGGTGTTTATGTTGTTTTTGTTGCTGTCGTTGTTATGTTAATATTGCTGGTGGCATTTGGCGTGGTGAAGAGCGACAGATTCAATATACTGGTCGTTGATATATGCAGGAGACCCACAGAATATATACTACCTTTCTTATATGAATAGATGGTCTTTCACCCATAATTATATTTATGCATTTGAATAGCGGTGGAGTTCATGTCCACAAGGGAAAAACGGGGGCATAATGCGGGGCAAAGCCTCACAGTTTCTAACCTCGGCTGATCCGCCTTTTGCCTCTTGTTAACAAACATTTCCCCTTTTTACAAAATCCCCATGTTCCGGAAATCCCTCTTTTTACCTAAGAAGCTCAAGAGTTACGATTTCATTACAAGGAGCGAACTTTTGTGCTCTAAAACATGACTTATGCATGGTCACCCCATCATTCCCAAAGCACTATGCTAACCATGCCTTGATGCCTCGACCACAAAACTAAAGTAAAGCGAGTTGCTTCCTAGTAATCTTGCGTCTTTCAAATATCCAAACAATGGCATTCAGGGCGCAATCAAAATGTGAGACAAAAGTAGATGCGACAATACCGTTCAATCGCAAGTTTGAAATATTTATTAGATCGTCTTGAATCACCTGACAGCGAGCGATGTACACATGTGACACAAAATCGCCCGCACATCTGCACCGCCACTAAGAGCAACATGACGATCAAAACAGACCCGCTCGAAGAAGACAATGAAACACACGCGAACTCTCACTCTACAAATACAAATACATTTGGTATTAACAAACAAACTCACACACACACGCACATACACACGCGCACACACACCAGCAAGAATAAGGCGTGATAGCAACACGAAGTGAAAGAAATTAGATGAAAACTTAAATAAGATAACCAATTATATGAGTATGTGTGTGTGCGTGTGCGTATATTCATTTAGGGAAGACCTTGAACGCACTAGCCTAGGATATAATCCTTGCCACACCACGCCGCTAGTCAAACCGACCACTATCATACATCGCACGCATGTGTGTGTGTCTGTGTGTACATGTGTATGTGCGCGTGTGTGCTCACGTACCTGTGTCTATGTGTGAGTGCGTTAGTGTGTGTGTTAGTATGCGAGTTATCAGCAAGCCATCAACGCCAGGCCTATGAAGGCTTCGATGAATGAGAGCCGGGACGCGCTGTTGATCGCGACACAGCCTGAATACCGACAAACATACACACACACAAACACACAGATACAACGGCCCCAATACTAACACGCTACAGCTAGAGCTATTCCAGAACACTGAAACCATTAAAGACCCCTTCCATGGAGGTTCAACTCTAGAGTGATCACGTGAAATCATGTCATTGGACTCAACTTATTGAGCTGTTCAACACTTCATCATTTCATGCTGTTTGATCTGATTCTTCAAAAAAGAACAGCACAGATAAATGACGTGATAAAGACAATTGTAACTTGTATCCACTTGTTTACCTGCTTCTTGCTTCATTCACGACACGATAATCAAATAGGATATGTCATGCCCTCGGCAGTCTTCCATATCCTATGATAAAAACAGTGTGCCAGAGCAGGTTTAGCACAAATGACAGCGCGACACCCACCTGACCGACATTGTTGACCGGCTGTCTTGAGGCAGCGCCGTTGGCTGGCGTTGCTTGCGGCGTTTGCTGTCCAGCCCCGGCCGTACTCGCCGCTCCGGCCAAAACACGGCGCACATGAGCCGTGTTGACAGTACGCGGCGGCATGGCGGCCGTTTTGTAGGGCCGACGAGCCGACGATGACGCGGCCGCTTGCTGCTGTTGAATTACGTTCATCAGCTGTTGTGTCCGGTTGTACAGCTGCGCCGCACCGCCGCCACTAACCATACCCGACGCTGCCACACACACACACACACACACACACATACACATACACAGAGACGTAAATTGGGAGAGAAAGGGAGACTATACACACACACGCATTTGTCAAAATGTTTGCAGGACGCGATGTAAATCTAGACCAGGGATCCGTAGCTTTTTTCTCTCCGATTCCACATTGAGCCAAACCCTACATTTTCCACAACAGCGCTGAACAATCCTTGAAATTACAACCGCAAACGTCTAGCACAAACGCTGAGCACCACCAAGACCACTGAGCTACTCTGCAGCTATGTGTGTACGTCAGTGCGTGTCCGTGTGTGTACGTGTGTGTATACGGGTGTGTGTATAGTTATGTGTGTGTCCGTTTATGTGTGTGTCCGTTTATGTGTGTGTCCGTTTGTGTGTGTGTACTTGTGTGTGAGTGTCCGTGTGTGTGGGTGTACTTTTTCTTCTTTTTTTAAACAACAAAATTGTATTATCACATATAAACATAAACATGAACACTATCATAAATGTATGTGGAGATGCTGTGTGGGACCCGGAAGACGTAAGGACAAAGCGTCCTGTCTCAATCTCCCATGATCCCACACAACACAAGAAACATGAGACATAAACAATGTTCATATGTACACAAAGACAACAACACAAATCTTATAAGATATAATCGAAGTATTTGACGCAATAACTGAATACAAGGAAAGGAAAACAAAATAAATCAAACAAATGAAATTAATTGAAAGAATGAAAAGCATTACAACTGGTTTGCTAAGAAGCTTATTGAAATAATTTTTTCTCATGATTTTAAATTGTCTTTTTTTCAAGGTAAATCAATGAAATTTGGTATTTTTGTCGATAAAATATCATTGCAGACGATTGGTGCCCGCACAGATGGAGAATGAGTCTCAAAACTATGCTTGGTATAGTTTTGAGTAAAATGTTGAGTGCTTCTGGTATGAAAGTTATTGTTTTTAGAGAGGTCATATGTAGAGTGCTGGCAAGTCATGGTTCAAAAATTAAAAAGCATAATCAACAGCTGAGATTTAACTATATCATCAAATTTGAGAATATTAAGGGACCTGAACATAGGTGAAGTATGGGATAAAAAGTGTGTGTACTTATGTGTGTGTGTGTGTGTCCGTGTGTGTGGGTGCATGTACCGCTGAGCTGGGAGATTTGTTGTGCCATCATTTCTCGATATTGCATCTCGCGTCGCACTCTCTCGTCTTGCTGGCGCTTATGATAGAAGGCCCTCAGTGTTTGGATGGCCCTGGGCAGCATCGCCCGCACCTGGTCATCGCTAGCTGTGGGATTCTGTGAACGCACACGGACATACACACACGGACACAGACACACACACACACATGTACACACACACACACACACACACACACAGACACACACACACACACACACACACATGTACACACAGACACACACACACACACATGTACACACACACACACACACACACACACACAGACACACACACACACACACACACACACATGTACACACAGACACACACACACACACATGTACACACAGACACACACACACACACACATGTACACACAGACACACACACACACACACACACACAGACACACAGACATACACACACACACACATGTACACACGATATTAATATAAACGAAAAAAACAGACACGTGCTACAAATTTGCATGAATTCAAACAATAAAAAATAATAATAATGAAAAACTAATAGTAAACAATACATAATAAACTGATAGCGTGCATACCACAGCTAAACCACACTTGCGCGCACTAAAAGAATGCAAAATAGACATGTGAAACGCACAATCAACGCCCCACACTGAACGCATGAAACAAACGAAAATCACGAGCACATACATCATCGATTGAGCAGACGATTCATACCACATGAAATAGCCAGCGAAAGCAACGCCGACAGAACAACACCACAATTCACTGAGATAATATTAGCACTTGATCTTGATCTTGATCGGCAAACATATTTTGCACAAAGAGTCAGGATATAACCCGGCCAGCAAGCAAACATCGCACAGGCAAAACCACAGAAATTCGTGAGTGATAAAATATGTTTGTATGTTTATTTGTTTATGTGTGTATATGTGTGTGTATGTATGTGGGTATGTGTCATTGCATGTATGTATGCTCACATCGCGTCTGATCATATCGAACACCGTCTGTGTTTCAATCGACTGTCCCCCGGCCAAGATGATAACATCGCCAGCTGCAGACAACACACAGACAAACAAACAAACAACCGTCAACATAAACAGACTAAGAAACAACATACACATGTAAGTATATGTGAATGAGTGTGTACGTGTGGTGTGTGCCATGTATATGCCAAGTGTGTGTGTGCGTGTATGTGTGTGAGTGTACCAGTGTGTGTGTGTGTGTGTGTGTGTGTGTGTATGTGTGAGTGTCTTCGTTACATTGTCACATGGTTACGTTGATTTTTCGCTTGTTGGATGATATTGTCTTGTGTTGAACCATTTGTTGCTGTGGTAAATAAATATGAAATGAAATGAAAATGTATGTGTGTGTGTGTGTGTGTGTGTGTGTGTGTGACGCACTGTTGGGCAGTCCACGCTTATCGTTCTCGTATTCCTCCCAGGCGGCGCGCTGCTCGTCGGCGTTCAACTGTTCATCGACAACGTTCTGTAGCAGCGAGTCGTGACCGTGCACGCTTGATACCCAGTCAGTGTTCTTCGACACCACTTCCATCAACAACAAGTCGTCCTACCCGACACACACATACACACACACACACACAGATACACACACACAGAGAAAGGGGGAGAGAGAGAGACGAATAATAGCGGGAGGAAAAAGCAGTTCCGCCTGGATTCACACACACACACACACACACACACACAGATACACAAACAGACACAAAGACATTGGGGCCAATAATGTTCAGTATTGGGGCCAATATGTTCAGTGTTTATATGAGCGACATAGTGGCGGATATTGACAGCACAATGCACTTTGCACAATACACTTTGCAGACGACGCGAAGATAATGCGGGCCATATCAAACCCGACCAACTGTCAAGCATTGCAAAAAGACCTGAACAAAATCCACAAGTGGGCAGATACCTGGCAGATGACATTCAACGAGACGAATGTCACCTAATCAAGTTTGGCACGGGTAAAAATAGGTCGTCGGTGACGTATACCCTCGGAGGTACGGTACTTCAGGAAGTGGATAAGCAAAAAGACCTCGGTGTCATGGTGCAAAGAGATTTGTCCCCTGAGGCCCACATTGATTATATCTGCGCCAAAACGTACTTCTTGCTGACCAGAATAAAACACGTGTTCAACTTTAAAGATGCAGAAATAATGCGGAAGCTGATAGTGTCAGTTATTAGGCCCAAACTTGAATATGCCGCAGTGGTTTGGTGTCCCCACGAAAAGCGTCTGGTAAAAAAAGTTGAAAAGATGCAAAGACTGGCCACCAGGCTTGTACCAGAGCTGAAAAGCTTCAGTTACGAAGACAGGCTGAATACGCTGAAATTACCGACGTTGGAAGACAGGAGGACACGGGGTGATCTCATTCATATTTTCAGGAACATGACAGGAATCACAGCTCAGCAGGAAATTGGACTGATAAAGCAGGATAAAGGAAGGGGGCACGGCAAGAAGCTCAGAAAACCTCGGTGCAAAAATGACATAAAGAAATACAGTTTTCCATTCAGGCGAATTGACGTTTGGAATAAATTGCACAAGACTATCGTAGAGGCCAAAACTATAGGAGAGGTCAAACATAAATTTGATACTCAGTGAGAAAGAGACAGGACAGTCCGAGCGTAAGCTCATTTCCGCTACCACAACTAGGTAAGCACACACACACACACACACACACACACACACACACACACACACACACACACACACACATAGGCATGCGCTTACGCACCGCCTACAGAAAGCTACGTGAGATGGGCAACAGAGATGTGAACAGAACCAGAGAGGCATGGTGATAAGAGAGCTAGCAAGCACACGGTCAGCGGCAGACGGCAGATCACCAGCTGACATTGACAATGATACACTGAGACACCGATCACCGAGGGCTGTACATAGCTGGGAGAAACCACACCAGCCAACTGAAACAGAGTGTTCAAGTGACAAATAGAAAACTAAAACGAAACAAAACAATGGGAAGCGCAAACGAACAAGAGCTGAAAGGAGAACAGGCAGAGGAAAGTGGAGAAGAGACATATAGAAAGAGACTCTCAACGGACGACACAAGAAGAAAACTGGAGCATAAACGGGAAGCAAAAAGCAGTGGGATATGTAACAAAAGCACAGGATCCGACAGGGAAACATTGGCAACGGTGGAAGCGGATGGGAAGACGAGTGGAAGCGGGTGGGAATAAGAGAGCGCACCTTGGGCACGGTCAGACCGGTGGAACGTTCTCGGTCGGGCTCGAAGCGGTACAGCTCATCTACATCGTGCTGACTGAAGTGCCGCTCAATCTGCTGTTCGTCCACCACACGACCTGCCAGCGACAGCTTGGTGATCTGTCGGTCGTAGATCTTCTCCTCCATTGTGCCCTAGTCGGCAAGAGAGCGCGCATACAAACACACACAAACACGTGCACTGTGGATATGTACCTTTTCAAGATAACAAACTAACTTTCAAGATAACTTAACTTGAGAACTAAATAGTTTCTCTTGGTAAAGTCTCATTATATTTTAGATAACATTGTCTATATTAGCGATGGCTATAAGATTGGATGTTTATTGTCTCCTGTAGGTTTGACTTTGTTTTTTGTCTGTTCGTGCATGCATCTGTGTGAGATTGGTTTGTGCTTGTGTGTGTGTGTGTGTGTGTGTGTGTGTGTGTGTGTGTGTGTGTGTGTGTGTGTGTGTGTGTGTGTCAGCGCTGCTCACCTGTGACAGCAGTCGGTAGATGTAGCACGGCTTCACCTGGCCGAAGCGAAACACGCGGAAAATGGCCTGCGCATCGGCGGTGGGGTTCCACGACGCGTCAAAAATCACTACCCGATTGGCGCCGACCAAATTGATGCCCAAACCGCCGGCGCGTGTCGACACCAACATCAAACGAGCCCTGAACATACACATGTACACATTGATATTGGCGTTAATTCAGCGTTAACGGTAGCCTGGTGAGGCTATATGACACGTCCCGCTGTGTTCTCAATGCATAGCTGAGTAACTGTCGGTAAAATCCAGTGGAAGTGTAGATAAACAAACCCGGGCCAGGATTCCAACCACCGAATGTCTGGCATACAAGAGATTATACACCGATTTGTGAGATCCTATCGCGTCTCCCAGTTAGCGAAACACATGCACAATGAGAACAAAAAACACGATGTGACGACAAAATTGAGCAAAAAAACAACATAAAATGAGTCGATATAATCAAATAAAAGGTAGGTATAATAATATGTGAGATACGCAAATTGAATCAGCACAGATAGGGCAGGATAAAGGAGACATATGAGACATACTCATACAATAAAACACAGAGTCTATAGGACAGGCCGGAACGAACCGTTCGTCTGAGACGCGGTTGATTTTGTCGCACATGGCCTGCCGTCGCTCCTCGTTGACGGCGCCGTCCAGTCGAAAATAGTCGCGGTCCGGCTGCCACGTGCCAAAGTACACGTCGGCCGGGTGTTTATCGATGGATGCGCCGTCGCCGGCATCGCGTCGTTCTCGCCGTCGACGGCTGATCTCGGTGTGCAATCGCTGCAAATGCTCCTCGATCAGATCGAGTGAGAATAGCGACTGGCTAAACACCAGCCTGCAAACACAAACAAACAAACGCAGACAAGCATACACACAAATGTTAACTAAACAAAATAGCTAGAAGCAGTAACGGGAAATTTGACCGAAATTTGAAAACCGACTATCTAATCACTATCGAAAGGAATACCAAATTAATCTAATTTCAAACCAAACCAACCTGTGTGTGTATGTGTGTGTGTGTGTGAGTGTGTGTGTGAGTGTGTGTGTGAGTGTGTTTGTGTATTGCCATACAACAAAGAACATATTTATAAGTATACAACCACATTTCTCCACAAATAAACAATACACTATATATAAAACAAACATACATAGGAAAACAATATACACAATATCCCACATATTCACAAATAAAGTCACAGCATACTCACTCACACACCACCACACACACACTCACACACACACGCACACACACACGCACACACACACACGCACACACACACGCACACACACACACACACACATAAGCTTCAAAAAACACACCCTCTGGTACACTCATGACCATACATACGCTTACACACGCCTACACATACTCACAAAGGACATTCATAATAAAATGGAAGCACAAATATCAGATAAAGTAAACCAGATATTAACAAAATCTGTCAAACACACTTGCCAGCCAATCCCAGCCGACGCAGAATGGTGAAATGAGTTCTAAAATTGGTTTATGAAGAAATGTTTTCTAAGGATTTTTCTGAACAATTGAATATTGCTACAATTCAACAGAGATTTTAATCCGTTTGGCAAAGTGTTGAACAGTTCAGGACCGTAATTGACTATACACTTTTTAAATATCGTGGTTCTAAACCTCGGAAGAGACATATTCAATTTGTTACTTCTGGTGCTGCCAGTGTGGTCATTGATACGAAAAATAGTGGACTTTGCAATTGTTTTATAGATGAGTAAAATAGAAAAACACTTGTGAATTGCCGAGAACTCGAGGGTTTCCTTGTCTCTGAAGATGCTTTGTGTTGAGTCAAACTTCTGTTTGTGGAAAAAACAGCGTAGGAATTTGTTTTGAGCTACTTTAATTTGACTCAGGAAGGAAGGATATGTACTTGCCCAAAGTGAAACACAATATGTTAGATGGGGGTAAAAAAGTGTGTAATAAATGGACATTTTAGCCACATCAGTTAAATTATGTCTTAGTCGATAAAAAATCCCAATTATTTTTGCCAGTTTAGCACAAAGGTCGTTGATATATTTATTCCAGTTCAAGTATTCATCAATGATCACGCCTAGAAATCTGGTGGAATGGCATTGTCTCAAGTGCACCGTATCCAGTAGAATTGTCGGAAAGTCAAGCTTCACTGACCTGTCCTGAAACACTATATATGATGTCTTTTTGGTATTTATCATTAAATCATTGGCTTCAGCCCAATTACAAATATTTTTCAGTTGACAGTTTATAACGTGATGCAAATCACAAACATCATCCCCGTCAAATAGTAGAGTCCTATCATCAGAATATATTGTGAAATGTGTTCTAGAGCTTGAGTTAGCAATGTCATTTATATAGATTAAAAAGAGAACAGGAGCCAAGACAGAACCCTGGGATACCCCATTTATTATTTTCCCGACCGAGGAATAACTCTTGCTACAGTACACCATCTGCGTTCTGTTACTCAAATAACTTTCAAATAATTTGAGAGCAACACCCCGAATCCCCATACAATTCAATTATATATTAATTTTGAGTGGTTGATTTTATCGAAGGCTTTGGAAAAATCTATAAATATGACAGCCGCACATCGCTTTCCCCCGAGCATTTATATACCTCATTAACAAATTATTAAATAGCAAATTCCGCAAAGCGACCTGCTCTGAAACCAAATTGTTGTTTGATTAACAATTCGTTATTTTCTAAATACGAATTAAGTCTGGAGCATATGGCCTTTTCAAAGACTTTATTGAGTGATGACATTATCGATATTGGCCTATAATTATTCACCTCTCGTATATCTCCGCATTTAAAAACAGGAATTATCCTTGCTTTTTTAGCTGATTCGGATAAAACCCAGTAGCTAACGATAAATTTATAACATGAGATAGAGGTGCACTGATAATATCTGAGGAAATTTTCAACAATGAAGGAGGAATGTCATCATATCCTGCAGAATGACTATAGAACGTGCTAACAATATCTTTGATTTATTTTTGGTTAGTTGGAAGCAAGAACATGGAGGAAGACGGTACACTGTTTAGGAACGAGATTAGAAGTTAGAAGTCAAGACTGTTTAGAAGTCAAAATTGGTGTGACACTTTCGACTTCCCATTTCCAGAATGTGATTGTTGAACACATCGCCAGTGTTTTGGCTATTATTGTTCAGTTCTGTAGAGTTGTCATAATCAGTGTTTCTGCTCAACAATGAGTTGATAATTTGCCATTGTACTTTGGCATTTCTTTAATTCATGCAGTTTATTTCTGTAGTATGTATTTTTTGTAGATCTTAGCAAGGATGATAAGGAATTCCGATATTTTATATATTAATTTCCATAAATATTTGTGTGCATGAGTGTGTGTGTGTGTGTGTGTGTGTGCGTGTGTGTGAGTGTGTGTCTGTGAGGGTATTACATTTGAATTTATTGCACCTGGCTCCATTCCAAAATTCATTGATTTTTCACGAACACGACAACAAGTGAGATTATATCAAACGCATAATAAAAACATTGTTATGATAGAAAACACAGTGAAATAACTATAAAATAATAAATATCCAGCAATAGTCGTGTATGGTCATTAAACGCAGCAACGTATCAGTATGTGTGTGCGTGTGTAGGTACGTACAGCTTGTCGCCGATGGCCTCGCATTTGATGATAATATGCAGCAGCAGAACCAGCTTGCCGCCCAGCTGCTCCGAGTCAATGGTCATATCGTCGGGAATGAACTGCTTCCACCACTCGCCATTCTCTGACAACACAAACACAAACACACACACACACACGCATATATACACGTGCCCGCACATATATGTGGACCGCCACCGCATGACTCAAACTTCCTTACAGTTCAATACGCACTCCGTCTTGGGCGTGCAAGTAGAGAAAGGCTTGGCTACAGAGGGATGCATCGCCGCATGCTTCACGTATTAGATGAGAGATATGAGCGCGTGTTTGATGGCTACTAGACCAGCGTGTGTTTGAGCAGACTTATAAAACATCTGAAGCCTTTAAGCAACAGACGGAACGATTTTCACGTGAAGCACACTTTATTCCACGCATCGCACTCAACGAAACGAAAATCGAACAATACGTGGATAAAGGACTTGTAATATTTTTCACTCCGAACCCTCACGACTACGCCTCCCAGTGACATACTAGTAGCTTCAGTCCCAATCGTCAAACTTGCAGCCGTTTGCAACACCCAGCCGGTAGACACACGATGCAACACAATCAAGCCAACAGTGTTACCTGCAGTGTTATTGCCGGCCGCGCCCGCCTCCGCGTCCGATTGTGCGGCACTGTCAGACGAACTCTCCGACGAATTCTTCACAAACTTGCGCATCGACTTCTTCTCGGCACGCTGCCAGAACACACACACATACACACACACACACACACACATACACACACATTATGGAACACTGCACAGCCCAATCTACACATTAGCTCATCGAATCCACCAAAGACTCGTGGAACAGAGCCGTGGATTTCCTCAGCAGCTCGAGGAGCTTGTTCGGCGAGACAACCTGAACAACCTCAACAACAAGGAGACAAAAGAAAAGCGGAAACGATCCTCGTGTGATTAGTGTTTGTTGTTGTTATTAAGAATATTGTTATAGTCGCACCATTCGATCTCCATCCTGGTCGCGCTCGCTCTTGAGCTGCATGCTGCGCGGATGAGTCCAGATGCGACTGAGCACCTGGAAGTCGGCCAGAACGGCGCGAGCGTGTTGGTGTCGCGTCGCGTGACAGCACAGATACTCGGAGTACATGCGGCGCTGACACTCACACAGTCGCACCATCAACACATACTCGTGCTTGGCCGGCAAAAACGGCGTCAACACGTTGTAATCGCGACGCTACACACACACACACACACACACACACACGGATACATACATGCATACATACAAATACATACTAGTTTCCTCTGGTTTTTAGAGTTTTCCCAATAGCACCGACAAACTCATTTTCGCCTTTTACTAAACTCATTTAATAAAAGTCGAAATGTGCCTCAGGCGGAAATGATTTTGTCTGTGCTATTGGGAAAACTCCATGAAAACCAGAGGAAACTGGTGAGACAAATTCAGACCTGTACATACAAGAGAAACAAAACAGAAAACGCTCTAGAATTTAACACAACATGAAATACATATACATACACATATGCAGACACGTGGATACATACACACACATACACATATGCATGCATATAGACACACACATATAGACGTGTATGTGTATGTGTGTGTGTGTTTGTCTGCCAGTATGTGTGTGTGAGTGTGTGTGTGTGTTTGTGTGTCAGTATGTGTGTGTGAGTGTGTGCGTGTTTGTGTATCAGTACCTGTACGACTGCATCGAGCAGTTTGTGTAGTACATGAGAGCGCCGCTTCATAAGTCGCACGTCGCGTGGCTGTGCGTCCACTGCCGAGCCATTCTCAATTGGACGCACGAAACGATTACTGAACTCTACCTCACTACCCAGCAAGTTGGGCTTGACAAACTCCACCATCGTGTGATCTGTCGCCACCGTCATACACACACACACACACACACACACACACACATTTCATTTCATTTATTGAACATTTATAATGCGCCTTTACAATAGACACACACACACACACACTCAAGCACAAGAGTCATACACATACACAATCACGAACACATACACTCACCTACATACACACACACACACACACACACAAAACACAACAGACAAGTACATATACGCACAAACACAAACATACACTCACGTTTATATACTCAAAACACAAGAATACACACGCATATACATATTGAATAAGATAGCACAGTAGACATACAGCAGAGCAGACATACAGCATACAACACAACAACCAACACATTAAGACAACACAGCGGGCATACAACGACATACACTCAGATTGACAAATCACAACACAATAGACACACAAATACAAACCAGAAAACACAACATAACAGACACACAAAGACATACACTCAAACAAATACACAGAGAACACAACACAACAGACACACAAACACAGATAACAGAGCTCAACACAACAACACACAGACAGCATACAATGGAGAAACATACACACACAAGAACGGAAAACACACGCATGAAGCACATACACATAGAAGACGGAATTAGGAAACAATCAGACCTTATATTCAGTACTAATATATACAATATTATTAAGACAGTAATAAGACTTAGTGAGAAAGAAATTTTTACTATGTTTTTTTGAAAAGAGATAGAGATTTGATTGAGCGTATTGAGGGAGAAAGCCAATTGTAGATACGAGGTCCTAAGATAGAGAAACAACGATTGTAGTGAGAATGCCTAGAAGGGAAGGAAGGTTCAACTGAAAGAAAAGGATGGTTAGAAGACCTAAGAGAAATAGATGAGGTTTTATAAGACAGAAGGTCAAACAGATACGCAGGCTTACGAAGATGAAGAGCTGAATGAATAATTAAACAAATACGATACTCAACAAGAGCCTTAATGGGAATTAACCTAAGTTTTTGTAAAGAAGAAGAGACATGAGAACCCTAAGGAAGATTAAATATCATACGACAAGCTTTATTAATAATCGATTGAAGTTTCCTAAGCTGGCGGTGGTTGAGAGATAGTAGAAGAGAACAGCAATACTGAATTTTACTGAAGATGGATACACACACACATATATATAAATAAACAAACAGAGATGCTGACATTCTCGCAGGTTGTTTTGCAGCGGAGTGCCGGTGAGAATGATGCGGCGCTGAGTTTTCACTGTGTTGAGACTCCTGAACGTCGCCGTCTTGGGGTTCTTCAGCAAATGGCCCTCGTCACACACGACAATATCGGGACCTGACGTCACCAACACACACACATACAGACACATACACACAGGCTTAACAGTCAAAAATCATATGCATGTGTGTGTGTATGCGTGGTATACTTCAGCATATATACAGTCAAAATAGAACTAGTAAAGACGCATACACATCTACGCCAAGATATTAACACTTACATACACAAGATATAAACACACACACACCCACTGACAGACAGACATACAAACACACAAGAGAGCGTGTAACTGACCCGGCTCGACCAGACAGCGCTGAAACCGCTCCTTCTGTTTGCGATTGAAGGCCTGTTTACCGCCGTTGGCGCTGAGTCGTTTGTACATGTCGTAGCTGAGCACACACACACCGCCCTCCGTGTTCCACTGGTGCAGCTCGAACGAACGAGCGTAGTTGTCCTTGCGACTGTACAGCGACCACAGCAAGATAGCGAACACACACACACACACACGAGCACACACAGAACAACGCCATTCAAACACACTACCACACAACACCGAACATTCACAGTAGAGCTCACACGACGCACTCGAATAAACATATATATATTTACAATTTTACCTTGTACTTGTGTGTGTGTGTGCGTGTGTATTTGTGTACGTATATATATATATGGTCTTACTGACAACGAGATATCGTAAACTTCGATTTTGGGCACGCGACACCGGTGCTGCCAATGTTTGAGCTCGCGCACCCAGTTTTGCACGGTGCTCTTGGGTGCGACAACCAGCGCCGTCGAGATGGCGCCACTAGTACACTCGGTCTCCATCAGCGTTTGCAACAATACCACCACCTCACACACACCAAATACACACACATACCAATATACTAACAAACCCACAAACGCCACAAATGTCAGCGCAGACAACTACATCAGGAAAGACTCGTCCGTGTGATCATGTACGAAGTCATATACGCAGACAAACAGACAGACACACATACAGACAAGCACACACCTGCAGTGTCTTGCCAAGTCCCATGCAGTGCGCGAGAACACAGCCGCCGCCGGCATCCTGTTGTTCAGTGATCCGCTTCACAGTTTCCACCGCCGAGTCGAACATGAATTTCACGCCGTCAACCTGTCACACGCACACACACACACACAAACACACACATACAGACAAGCACGCACATACAAACAGGCCTGCATAAAGAGTGTGATAAAGTAGGGCATTCAGAAAACGCTCTAAACTAGATTGATGCTCAAGCGCCGACACAAACGACGCAGAGACACAAACACTGATACACACACAAACACAGATACAAACCCACACAAACACAGATACACACACAAACACAGATACACACACAAACACAAACACAGATACACCCGCTATACCACGGCACCACGCGAGTCTGGTCCTGTCGCGGTGTACAGCAGGGAGACCCGCTCGGGCCCACCTTGCTCACCCTCGCCGTGGATCCAGTGGCCCAGTCTCTCCAGTCACCATTGAACCTGTGGTACCTGGACGACGCCACACTGGCAGGCCCCAGGGAAGTGGTGCTTGCAGACGTCAGCCGCCTGATCCCGGTCCTCGGCAGCATCGGCCTCGAGCTAAACGCCGGCAAATATGAAGTTGTCAGTCTGGGTCCAGCCACTGACATGCAGATACCGAAGACTCGAACGCGGCCGCCACATCACTTGCCTCGGCCACAGTCACGCAGCTCTCCGACCTCCATCTGCTCGGCGCACCAGTGCAGACGGGCGGCATTGCAGAGGCGCTCAACAGAATCGAGGGCCAAACGTCCCTGCTGATCCAGTGCTCAGTCAACATCGGCTCGCACCCGGCGCTGTTTTTTCTCAGCAGGTACGCATCGGTTCCGCGGGCAATATATCTAATGAGAGCAGCGCCGGTGTACCAGGCCCGCGAACAAATGGGTGACATCGACGAGCAGCTGAGATCGGCCATCAGCGAATGCTGCAACGTCACCATGTCGGATGCGCAATGGTTACTGGCTTCTCTCCCAGTCCGCCACGGAGGTATCGGAGCCAGGCGGCTGAGCGACGTGGCACTACCTGCCCACATCGCCTCGCTGGAAGCCACCAGAGACTTGGTCTGTCTCGTTAACCACCGCTCAAGCGGTGACAAACCTTGTTCTCTGGTAGCAGCCATCGAGCAGTTCGTGGTGAGCATGTGCCCGGACTTCAGCACGAGCGAGCCAATGAACCAGCGCCACCTGGATGACCGATCTTCCTCCGTCCGACAACAGCATCTGCTCAGTAGCGCTGACCAGCTCTGCCGAGCCCGTCTCCTGGCCGCGGCCGCTCCTCACAGCGGCGCTTGGCTGTCAGCGCTGCCTGTCGCCAGCCTCGGCTTGCTGCTGCCAGACGAAGCCGTCCGAGTCGGCGTGGCGTTGCGACTTGGTGCAGCAGTACAAGAGCCGCACAGGTGTCGCTGCGGTGCCAAAACTGACAGGTGGAGCCACCATAGCCTCTCCTGCAGTCGCAATGCCGGCCGCCTGCCACGCCACACAGCGCTGAACAATATCATTCACCGTAGTTTGGCGTCGGCAGGAATCGCCGCGGTGCTGGAGCCACGAGGCCTGGACCGCGGCGACGGCCGCCGACCGGACGGAATTGCCGTGTTCCCAGTGAGTCACGGAAAGTCGCTGCTCTGGGATGTGACCTGTGTCAACACGTTCTGCAGCACACATCTGCTGGATGGCGCAGTCACTCCCGGGGCAGCAGCGCAGGCAGCAGAGGACCGAAAGAGGCGGAGCTACGCAGAACTGTGTCAGCGGTACGATTTCGTGCCGCTGGCTATCGAGACCACCGGCGTGATGCCACCGGCGACCAGGGGCGCCCCTGGACGACTTCGTCAAGCTCCTGGGCGGACGAATCAGTGAACGTTCAGGGGAGCCGCGAGAGACGGCCTGGCTTCGGCAGCGAATAAGCCTGGCCGTCATTCGTGGCAACGCCGCTTCCATTTCATTGTAGTGTTGTTAATATGTGTACACGTTTGTAAATATATTTGCTCGTGTCAAAAAAATGAAAAAAAAGATACACACACAAACACAGATACACACACACAAACACACAAACAAAGAAACACATACACATACACACACAAGCACATAAACGCATACATAAACAAGCATAAGCATACACACATACAAGCTCACATACCCTAACATACAGACACATATGCACACACACACTAACACATAAGCACAAAAGCACACACATACACAGAGGAAGAGAGAGAGAGAGAGAGAGAGAGATGACCCACCTGATGAGGTTTGAGCACGCTGACGAAGTTCTTGTGAACGGAAACCAGTGGCTTCTTGGACTCGACATCGAAATCGAGTACAAGTTTGTCGAGTACACTACTACCGCCTCCTTTACCACCACCATCGCCATCCGCGTCCACAGTCTCGATAAATAACTTGTTGTACTGCAAGCGCCAGTGTCAACACACACACACACACACACACACACACACACACATACACACACACACACACACACACACACACACACACACACACACACACACACACACACACACACACACACACACACAATGGACTTTGAATGGTCTCTATATGAACTGGTGAAATGGACTTTGTATGCAATTTTCAAGCTGACTTTTACAATAAGCTTCGCATCAAAATTCCTAGTGATGATGATAATTGGTGTTTAAGGGGCGCGCCGGCCTGTCAGACCATATGCCCTCAGTCAATGAAACACGGTCAAACACGAAGATATATTAAAATTAAAAATACACAAATCTCATATCATGATTGGGTAAATGTAAATAAATGGTAAATAAATTCATTCGAAATAAATTGATTGACATTGATCGTAAAAATCGAAGTCATACATCATGAATGATTGGGTGTAAAAATAACGCTAAACCGTAATAATTCAATGAGAGGAAACAGCCCATCGTCAAAAACGACAGCGGCGTAATAATCTGTCCAATAATCTCATCCATCGTATAATTTCATAATAGCATCAACATTCAAACAAATTAGAGAGGAAAAAACTAAGAATAAAAATAATTCACAAGAGTCTGGCCTATTTGCTGTCATTAATTGCGGTGTTATTTCTCACTCGCACCAAATTAACATACAATCTGTAATTATATTTCATTATAATAGACATTTGGCGTTGTGCAGGTGAATATTCGGCGCACAACACTCACCATTCTCTGCTTTTCTTCGATGCGGCTTTTGCGTGCCTGTTCAGCTTGCGAGGCCATCTTGGTGGTCACCTCGGCGTGGCGAATGTGGCGAATGTTTTTGCGACCAGACTTTAGCGGCGAAGACTCCTGTCGCCCATAAAAACAAACATGAATTAAATTGAATAATGTTATGTACACATAAACTATTCTTGTTCACATTCCTATTAAATACGTTTGAAATAATTGATAAAAAACTGAATGTGCGATCGTGCAGTTTTCTGTGTGCTGTTAGTGACTGAGAGATAAGCTGTGTGTGGCGACCGTCGCGCTTGGCCAAGCATATTTACACGCCAAGCACAGCCTTCTCCTCTGATATATTCAAATGTGTCTCACTCACCGTCTTCTTCTGTTCTTCGTCATGGTCGGCGCCGTCTTGCTCGACCACGACACTGTCGTCTGATGAGTCATCGCTGACAGAATAGACTCGCTGCCGCCGCCGCCGTCGCGCTCGTTCCTGCTGCTCGCCGGCCCCCGGCACAAAATCATCCCCACTGTCCTCCTCTGCCGTCGAAGACGATGAAGATGACGCCGAAATGGCGACACGTGGACGTTTGCCGCTGTCGCCGCTAGAGGCGCTAGCATCGCTGTCCAGCACGCACACATCAGAGTCGCTGGCCACCACGGCACGATAGCGCGATCTGCGCCGCTTCAACGCAGAACTGACGCCCACACACACACACATACATACACGCACACATATATGTATTTACACCTATATATACAGGCATACATAGATACATACATGCATACGTACATACACACACAGAATGAACACCCACAAAAGACACCCAAACACAGACACACACACACACACAAATACATCAATTTAAACATTCACACGTCGAACACATACATAAACATAGTCATATACAAACACACACGCCCAGACAAGCAAACACAAATAATCACACACACACACACACACACACAAAGCACACAGACATACCGTTTAGTGTTCAGAGCACTGTCCGACGAGTCCGACGCTGGCTCGGGCTTGGTCGCTGTGTCGCCGGTATCCAAGCCCGAGCCGTGTTGCTCGTTGTTCACCTGATCGACCAGGCCACTCAGCTGTGTGGAAAGCCGCTGTAGCGCGTGCTCTACAAGACCGGCCTCGTTATCCGAATCATCCGCCATAACGTCAGCTCTGTCGGCAATTATTCAATATGAAAATCAGTATTTATTAATCACTAGCATAAAAACCCGCCCGTTGTGCGGAGGAATAAATAAAATAAAATTCATATTTATAAAAATTGATATTCATAAAAAATAATACAAACAAGAAAGAAAAAAAGAAAAAAATATAAACTCATAAGTGTCTTACTCAATAGAAAAATCAAAATGTGAATCTTTTTATATTAATTTTGACAAAATATTTTCCCTCCACCCGCCTCATATTTAAATCTACCCGTCGTGAGGAATAATTCAGAACACAAACACTGTTTTTATTAGATATAGATAGAAGTAGATGCAGAATATTGACCAAAATTTTCGCATTTTCAGGGCTCATTTTGTCATTACACCGCTATAACTTCTTCTAAAATATTTTTCAAATTTTAAAATTTAACCTATCGTGTAGAGAACATAATTTCCAACATTACGGTGTAAATGTTTAGTGTGTACACCGAGTGGCTGCCGAGTATTAACTGACAGAAAATGGACCAAGGCGGGTTGTCGGTGGAAATGACACGGTGTTGAATAAACGGTTATATCTTTTGAGATGCTAACACTACATATTTGAAAAATAGATCATCTTGTAGAAGACAAAATTTTCAATCTGTGGATATAAAAAACTGTAAATTCTGTTGAGCAGTTTTCCTCAAACCCGTGGCATAAAATCACCAAAACGTGAAAAACTCGTTTGTGCACACACACATACACACACACAGAATAACGTTTATATTATTATAGATGTATATATTTACAATAATAATATAATATTCAATGTAGTATTTAATAATAATTATTAGGAATCATATTAAAATCAATATTTACTTATATCACTCAAGTATATTGTATGCACTGTTATCATGATAATACCATTATAATATCGGTGTTTGTGTGTGAGTCAGTACGCACGTGTGTGTGTGTGTGTGTGTGTGTGTGTGTGTGTGTGTGTGTGTGTGTGTGTGTGTGTGTGTGTGTGTGTGTGTGTGTGTGTGTGTGTGTGTGTGTGTGTGTGTGTGTGTGTGTGTGTGTGTGTGTGTGTGTGTGTGTGTGTGTGTGTGTGTGTGTGTGTGTGTGTGTGTGTGTGTGTGTGTGTGTGTGTGTGTGTGTGTGTGTGTGTGTGTGTGTGTGTGTGTGTGTGTGTGTGTGTGTGTGTGTGTGTGTGTGTGTGTGTGTGTGTGTGTGTGTGTGTGTGTGTGTGTGTGTGTGTGTGTGTGTGTGTGTGTGTGTGTGTGTGTGTGTGTGTGTGTGTGTGTGTGTGTGTGTGTGTGTGTGTGTGTGTGTGTGTGTGTGTGTGTGTGTGTGTGTGTGTGTGTGTGTGTGTGTGTGTGTGTGTGTGTGTGTGTGTGTGTGTGTGTGTGTGTGTGTGTGTGTGTGTGTGTGTGTGTGTGTGTGTGTGTGTGTGTGTGTGTGTGTGTGTGTGTGTGTGTGTGTGTGTGTGTGTGTGTGTGTGTGTGTGTGTGTGTGTGTGTGTGTGTGTGTGTGTGTGTGTGTATGTGTGTGTGTGTGTGTGTGTGTGTGTGTGTGTGTGTGTGTGTGTGTGTGTGTGTGTGTGTGTGTGTGTGTGTGTGTGTGTGTGTGTGTGTGTGTGTGTGTGTGTGTGTGTGTGTGTGTGTGTGTGTGTGTGTGTGTGTGTGTGTGTGTGTGTGTGTGTGTGTGTGTGTGTGTGTGTGTGTGTGTGTGTGTGTGTGTGTGTGTGTGTGTGTGTGTGTGTGTGTGTGTGTGTGTGTGTGTGTGTGTGTGTGTGTGTGTGTGTGTGTGTGTGTGTGTGTGTGTGTGTGTGTGTGTGTGTGTGTGTGTGTGTGTGTGTGTGTGTGTGTGTGTGTGTGTGTGTGTGTGTGTGTGTGTGTGTGTGTGTGTGTGTGTGTGTGTGTGTGTGTGTGTGTGTGTGTGTGTGTGTGTGTGTGTGTGTGTGTGTGTGTGTGTGTGTGTGTGTGTGTGTGTGTGTGTGTGTGTGTGTGTGTGTGTGTGTGTGTGTGTGTGTGTGTGTGTGTGTGTGTGTGTGTGTGTGTGTGTGTGTGTGTGTGTGTGTGTGTGTGTGTGTGTGTGTGTGTGTGTGTGTGTGTGTGTGTGTGTGTGTGTGTGTGTGTGTGTGTGTGTGTGTGTGTGTGTGTGTGTGTGTGTGTGTGTGCTGCTCACACATGACCATTGTGTTCGGCCGAGCTAGGCTCCTGCTTGACTCCACTCTCATCCTCTGTCCCGGCCGACTCACAAGGGCCTCCACCACTCTGCCTCGTCTCTTCGTCATCTTCATCACCACTGCGTCCTGCTGCTCCTCGAGACGTCAGATATTTGCGCCTGGCTTGGCAGTCCTCATCGCTGGTGTCTGATGCGCTCAGTCGTGCCGTCAATAATCGACGAACAGAGGCAGGCACACTGCCAGTCCCACCAGCCCCCTCTGCCCCGCCCCCTCCACCTCGCCGGCGCCGCTGCGAATGGTCACACACACACACACACACACACGCACACACACACGCACAAACACACACACACACAATGAATCGGTGAATGGACAAAGATATACGACTGACGATGATATATGTGAGATTTTAAACGAGCATTTCCAATCGGTATTCACAGATGAACTAGACTGCACAATGGAAGGAGAGTATTCACCGTCTAGAGAAATGGAGGCGATTGTGATTACCGAATATCAAGTGCAAAAAGAAATGGAGTCGCTGCAAAGATACAAATCGAGCGGACCTGATGACATAGCGAGCTATGTGCTGAAAGATTGCGCCGAAACACTATGCAAGCCTTTGAAAATAATTATGGAAAACTCAATGAGAAATGGCAAATTGCCAGCACTATGGAAAGAAGCCAACGTTATACCGCTGCTTAAAAAGGGCAACGATGAAGATCCGAAAAATTATAGACCGATCTCGCTGACAAGTGTCGCATGCAAAATTATGGAAAAAATTATAAAAAAAACAGTGCGTCAATTATCTGGAAAGCAACCAAATTATTAATCAAAGTCAATTCTGATTTAGAAGTAATAGATCTACAGCAGCAAATCTTGTCAGTTTTTACAGTCGTATTACTGAGAATATACAGGAAAGAGGAGAGTGGACAGATGCAGTTTACATAGATTTTGAAAAAGCATTCGACAAGGTCCCTCACGATAAATTACTCTACAAGTTGAGGACCATCGGAGGAATCAACGAGGAACTGGAAACATGGATTGGAGACTTTTTGAAGAATAGACAAATGAGAACGTGTCTCAGAGGACATTTCTCGTCTTGGCGGAAAGTGAAAAGTGGTGTGCCTCAGGGCACTGTGCTCGCACCGATCTTCTTCATGATATATATTAACGATATAGAAAAAACCGTTCCGAGTGGCGTGTATATGAACTTGTTTGCAGATGATATTAAACTACAAACAAATGTGTCCTGCATAGAAGATTGTCAGACATTGCAAAAAGGTTTGGAAGAACTATCAAGCTGGAGTACAAAATGGCAAATGACATTTAATGTCGAAAAATGTCATGTTATACGCTTTGGAAGAGGGCAAGAACGGCCTTCCTGGAAGTACAAGTTAAAAGATATTGAGCTAAAGGACGTCTCCAAAGAGAAAGACATCGGAATAATAGTTCACAGCAGCCTTTCACCAGAAAGTCACATTTCAAATATAGTCAAGAAAGCGAATAACAAGATAGCGAACATAAAAGCAGCATTTTCGTACATTGATGAGGGGATACTAGCGAAATTGATTACATCCACCATTCGGCCAACATTGGAATACGCAGAAATTGTTTGGAGTCCACATTTACAAAAACATATTACAAAACTGGAGAAGGTACAGAAATCAGCCACAAAATTTTTAGGAAGCATCAAACATTTGACATATTTCGACAGACTAAAAAAGTTAGGTTTGACAACGCTAGAAGAAAGGAGAGTTAGAGGGGATTTAATCTCAGTTTATAGATGTCTTACAGGGAAGGATAAAATGGAAAATCAGAAGTTGTTTCAATTCTCAAAATCTAATAGGAATCACAGTTTTGGCCTACAAAAACGCAGGATTAAAAAGGACACCCAAAAATATAGTTTCCCAAATAGAGCAGTAGATAGATGGAATAGGTTGCCAAGCGACATAGTACAACAGCCAACGACACAACTGTTTAAGAAGACATATGACAACTGGAAGGCGGGAGTCACGAGCCTCTGACTCATTCCTGCGAAGACAACTAGTAAGAACACACACACACACACACACACAAACACACACACACACACAAATGACGTAGAAAACCTCACATTATAAGCTACACTGTATCGCAAGCGTCTTACAGAAGGGAACAATGAAGTGTGCGCGTGTGTGTGTGTGTGTGTGCACCCACTTTATCCCTGTCAGACTTGTTCTTCTTGCCGCTGGTGACGTCACCGTTGGTGGGCGTGGCCTGATTCTGCGCAGCATCGGCTCCAATTGGCTGGCTGTCAGTTGAACTGTGACCGTCGTCGCTCAAATGAGCTGCATCTGCGTCGGCTGTTATCAGCACACACACACACACACACACACACACACATATATATATATATATATATATATATATATATATATATATATATATATATATATATATATATATATATATATATATATACTGACGCACTCAGAGTATTCGTGTTTTACACACAGAAACAGGGACACACAGACACAGAGACAAACACACACATACACACAGACATACACACACGCACAGAGACAGACAAACACACACACACATACACACACACACACACACACACACACAGACAAAGAGAGACACCTACACACAAAGACACACACACACACAGACATACAGAGACAGCCGACTCACAAAGGTCGGAATGCGCATCGGCGAGAAGACGCTGTCGATCCCACATATTGAGCGCGTTGATGGCCGACGCTTGAGCTTCGCTGGTGGCGGCCTTGCTCCTGTCAGCAGCGGCGATATCAGCACAAGTCTGTTGTGAGCCAGCTAGCAGATCTGCATTGCACGTCGGTGAGCGGGACATGCTTCTGTCGTCGCAGTCAGAATCGGCAGCAGCGCCGAGATCGGGGCACGCTGCGTTATCATCAGAACCGGACAAATCCGGCTCGGATAGCAGCACTGCCTGCCTGCACCAGACAAACACACACACACACGCACATGTACAAGCCATAACAACTGGTGAGCGCTAGAATTGTATACACCAATGGGTGAATGCAAAAGAAAGTCGGAAAATACACACGAATAGATAAATAACTGCAAGGAAACTGGCTTGCTTTTAGCTGCATAAAGAGTTTGCGTGTGTGTGTGTGTATGTGTGTGTGTGTGTGTGTAAGTAAATATATTTGCCACAATAACATGCACCATACGAAAACAAGAAAAATATCAACATAGAAGTAGCACAAGTGCATCGAGCCGCAGCTCTTTGATGCACATATCATTTCAATAATCTCATTCATCTCATTCAGACAAACGAGATCAAACTGGATTTCCGCTTTGCGGTTTTCAATCTTCTTCTTGGTTGTCTCGATCGTTCGTGCGAGTTTTTGATGATCGCTGTTGAGCTTGTGCAGTAATTCGCCGATGTGTAACGTTTCGGAGCAGCCGGTCTCCATCCTCAGACAATGTGGTCAACTAAATGCCGTTTGTGTGTTGTCGATTGTGTGTTTATATAGGACGTCAATTGTATGTGTTATTTTCACGCCTCGTGTATGCGCGCGGTGTACGAAATTCGCTCCTATGGTCGATGACACCTATGGCTCACGCTACTGCGCGCCGCCGTTTGTGGCACCTCGCACATGGGCGCGTCCAGCTCACTGCTTGATGGGGGTCTTTGGATGGGGAGAAAACCATTTTCCTCCAATCGCACGTTGATTTTTGGGCGCATTGTTGTTGTGTAAATCGCTTCCAAAAGTTTCAAGCGCCTATTGTCCGTTTCGTGCTCCAATATATCCGTTCTTGCCACTATTTCTTCTCGACTAATCATCGTGATGCATTGTGGTTTTTGATAGCCATAAAGATAAAGATTAGTCGAGAAGAAATAGTGGATTTGATGGCCGCTTACGGCTGATTGGATGTTATAAATATGCTGAGATTAAATGAGTTTAGGTCAAATTAATCCATCAGATATTTAAATAACATACACATCAATGCCAATCAATTACTTGAAGCCTTACTTGGTGTCCTCAATATCTTCTTTCTTCACGCCAATAACTTTGTCGGCGGGAGCAGAATGTTTGCACGCACCCTTCAGCAGACCTTTTATATTTGTCAATCTGGCAAATACACCACAGGAAGTATATAAATGACAGCGGTCGCACACACCACTCAATTTTCCGCTCATTGAAATACAAAAGCTCTTGATCAGTGGTCAAATTGATAGCAAGATTGGCTGTACAATATTTGTCTTATTCATAAGGCAAAATATGCATCAATATGACGCAAAAAAATCTGAAGGACCAACATCAACTGGTACACACATCAGTGTTCTTCACAAATATCAGCGAAATTGGACGCAACAAACACCGCCAAACAGTGAGGCAAAAGCAACGAGAACTAAGTATTAAATAGCCTACATTAAGCACATTTACATTAAGCACCCAAAAAACTTGCAAATTAACCAGACAGCAGTGAGTCAGGAGAAAGTCAAAACAGCCAACGTGAAAAACGGAAAATTCACCGATCAACCAGTTGATCAGTCTTGGAGCGCGGCGTTTTCGACCGCGTGTGCGCTTCACTCAGCGCTGCCAGACGCCTGGCAACACCGTATCTGCGCAGCGTTTCGGACGACA
Source organism: Sacculina carcini (assembly GCA_916048095.2). NCBI lineage: Eukaryota > Metazoa > Arthropoda > Thecostraca > Sacculinidae > Sacculina > Sacculina carcini. The sequence continues at coordinate 3,676,169 of OU696577.1, forward strand.
ATCTGCACACACGCACACTGCACGCGCGCACACGACCGTCCAACGCTGAGCAGACAGACGTACCCGCACCGCTGGTATCGTCGTCGTTGACGGCTTGACGATCCGATACGTCATCGTCACTTTTAGTCGCGTCGCTGTCCGCCGCCATCGATACGTCGCTGTCGGCGCTAGTCATTGTCCGCTGCCGTCTGCGTGCCGGCTCGTCGCAATCATCATGATCAGAGCTGCCAGTTGCTCTAGCGACATTCGGCGGCGAATCTTGGCGTGGCGGTGGTGTCGTATCAACGGCGCAGGCAGCATTGCTTGCTGTCGGTTGGTCGGCATCGCACGTCGACACCTGTGTACTTTCATCCACTGACGACAACACCATGCGGACACCTCGCGGTGACCGATCGGAACCGCTCACATTGCCAGTGGTGTTGTTGCCAACGACAGCCGGCGAGTTGGAGACCTCACTGTCACTGTCGCTTTCCAACAGTGCCGTCCGATCTTTCTCGTTCTGCAAGCGCCAGTCGCCACGTTCTGCCGCCGTAGCAGCAGACGTTGTAGAATTGTCGCGCCGGTCGTGTTCTGTTTCGCTTTCGCCGCTGCTGTCCTTGTCGTCGCCGTTGTCAACATCTTGCCCCGAGCACTGGTCTTCAGAACAGTGGTCAGAAAGACGCGACTCAGCAGGCTGCCGCTGCTGCTCCTCCATCCGATGTTGTCTTGTCGTCGTGATCGTTGTTGGCGGCAGATTGAGTCGGCGACTGAGATCGTCGCGACCGACGCACGCCAGCAGACGGGACACCTGAACGTCACTCAGTCGCACGACAGACGACGCAACGCAGTCGTTTTCCCTCATCATTGATGCTGCTGGAGGAAATGATGATGATGTTGGCATCGGTGGCAGCAGCGAGTGGAAACACGCCAGCAGTGCATGACACAATACCGACGCGTCGGCCCGCTGTGCACACAGCGCCCTCTCGTGGTCGGAAGGCGAATCACTCGGCGGCGTGGACGTCAGCAGCTTCATGTCAGCGTGCAATGTGTGTACGTGTGTTTGTGTGTGTAAGTATGGTCACAGCCAGACACAGTCGGTTTGTATCACTAACGATGCATGGATGCCTGGCAGCGTTTGTATTTTCGTGTGTGTGTAAGAGGGTATGAGCCAGGCGAACTCCAACTGACGGCACGCAAGACAACAAACAGCAACGCGCCAAATTTACAATACAGCAGTAACACAGTTCAGTTCAACGAAAATAGGACCCGTTAAAATGCATGTTTTGTATTAATATTTCTGACAAATCCAATGTCAATGCATGTACAACAATAACTATCAGTAAAATCACGGATATATACATATATATATATATATATATATTTGGCAGGGACTTACTACACATACTACAGACTTACTTATATACTAAGCAGTGTGCTTATTTTCAGTGAGCCCCTAAACTAGACCAAAAACCATATAAGTAAAAAACATTGAATAAGAAACCATGAAAAAACTTGTCACCAATTTCGCTTACCAATGCCGTTGAATAATATCAGTGCAAATGAGCTCTGTAATTAAATTAGATTAAACGGTAACCGGAAGTATTACACAGAAAACCAAATCAAAATAGAGCATCAACTCACGATAGAAGAGAGCATAACACTCATACTTGGAAGATAACGCAATTTTAAGACTCACAACAGAATATAAGCATACAACATACATGAATATACTTACTCAGAAAATAAACAGCTATCAACAAACCGCAAATAACGCACGATATACAAAGCACCGCGTTTGTATGACAGTCGATCATAAAGATGTAAAGACAGTCGATCATAGAGATGGCAAATGTTTGACTGACGAGGGTTGCCAAAAGTGAATTTGTCCATCTCGAATTTTTTAGTTTAATTGCGCGATTGCATAACAACCGCATAAATCTAATACAACAATATTATATGAATGATCAAAGCAATGAAATGAATAAGTAAATGGATGAACAGAAAATATCGATCTATATAAATATGTCAGTGTGTACAACTCATGGGAACTCATGTTCTTAACTCATTAACGCCATTAACTAAATCTGCTAAATCTAACTTCCCTGGATATGTTAATTTTTCACTCTTCTCATTATGCCCCAACTTTTTACGTGTCGCATTGGTCCACTAAATCCATTTATCTTGTAGGAACTCATCGATTCATTCATCGATTTCATCGATTCATCGATTTCATTCTTCCGATTCATCGATTCATTTTTGCCGAGTCGTGGGGTCTACACATGAACCCTTCCAAATGTGTATTGTTAAGATTTGGCCACAAAAGCATTCCTTGGGAACAATCTGACTTGCCTGCCCAGTACTATCTTAACGGAGTTCCCATCCCAGAGAAGGACTCCACGACTGATTTGGGAGTATTGGTGCATTCATCCCTGAAGTTCCACCTCCATATCGCCAGCGCTGCTCGACGTGCGGGCGGTCTCACAAATAACATTCTGAGAGCAACTGTCAACCGTGAACCGGCTTTTATGGTTCCAATATTTGTGGCCCACGTCAGACCCATTCTCGAATATTGCTCATCTGTCTGGAACTTGGGTTATGCTGGCGACCTGAAGCTGCTGGAGTCGGTACAGAGGCGATGGACAAACACCATTTGCGGATTGAGGAACCTAGATTATGGCAACCGCCTCAAAGCACTAAATTTATATTCCGTCCAGGGTAGATTGTTGAGGCATGACCTTATCAAATATTGGCAAATCATTCACAACAAAAGTGTGATTTCCCCTAGTGATCTGTTCACACCACCTCATTGCTCCGTCACCAGAGGGCACCCCTTCAAAATTGCGGTCACCAGATGCAGACTGGACATACGTAAACGTTCCTTCAATATGAGACACGTCGCACTGTGGAATTCCCTGCCTAAAAATGTAGTTTCCGTAGATAGCCTGGGCAAGTTCAAATCTGCCTTATCTAACCATATCGGGGAGTTATTATTTGATTATTGCTAATATCGGGTTTTATTTCTTCCATCTAACTCTTTCCCCTCAAAAACAACCTTTTTTGTTTGTTTGATTGTTTTTGTTGTTTGTTTGTTTTTTTGTTTTCTTATTGTTTTTGTTCTTGTATTTGTTTGTTTTTTTTGTGTTTTTTTTTGTTTTTTTGTTCGTTTGTTTGTTTTTTTTTCCTTAGTTCATTTAGTCTGATATATCGTTGTTTTTGCAAATAGCTGCCTATGATGCACCATCCAACTCATTCTTATTGCTGTCTCTCCCAGTTCATTCTGCTATCTAGAGTTGGCACATCAGCAGTGTGCGGCTTCTTTGGTCCTCGTACAGAGAACCGATCTCGCAGTCGGGGTCCAGGAAGCCCACCAGGTGAGAATACCAGGTGAGATTCAAGTTCTTGTCCCTTCATGTAGAGCCGTTGCGAGGACTTATGCCCCCCCCCCCCTTGAAGGCAACACTTGAGGCCCCATTATATATATAGCACCAAATAATGAATTTATTTATTAGACATAATCACATAATACAAGGTCAGGTGAAAACACCTGAGCAAAGAAGTAAAGGCTATACTTAATATATATGATAAATTTTAATATAATACGTGAAGCAGCGGGGCCCCTCAACATTCGCCCCCCCGGTCGGGGGTACGGGGGCGGCTGCTACGGCTCTGCATTCATGCATGTTCTCTGTTCCAATAGATCTGTGGATCTGAGCATCTGCTCTTTGAGTACCCCTTGTGAATTTGTGGTGACTATGCAATGACGAAACGCCAGATGTGGACAAATTATCGACAAATTTGCGTGTATTTGTTGGTTTATTAGTATCACGAAGTGAGTAATGCGTTTAAAAATATACATCAAGTAAAATTACTATCCATAATCACTGATTATGTACAAATTCACTCGTATAACAAATTAATTCGTAGGATGTGATGAGATAGACATTATTTACCAGCTGATGTCATCCCATGCCATCTTGCCTTGATTTACCAGTGTGGACTGTTTCTGCCATGAGACTGGTGTGCGGTTGGTTGAACGTAACCTTCTTGTGCTGACTGCCCACCATATCGGGAAGAAGCGGACTGATCAATCATCACGCTCGGATTAACCGGTTGTCCGCTGGCAAGGCGATTGTCTGCATTGCGTCGTGCTCCTTCCAGACGCTGATAGTTGGGTGGTAAGGCCAGTGGAGGCTGCACTTGTTGAGAGCAATCTATGTCTCCTGGCTCTACCTGCTGCCTATCTGCGGTCTGGCTGAATACACCGGGTCTGAAGTGTCCCGCAAGTGGCAAATATGGAACGGGTTGAAACTCTGCGGCACTTGATTCGCCGGCCACTTGGCTCATAGTGGCTGCCGGTTGAGGATGTAAATTGACTGATGGAGAAGACGCGGCGAAAGCTGAATATGCAGCCGGTGCTTGGCTAAAACTTGGTCGAGGCATATTTTGAGCTTGTGCTGGACGCACTCTGCGTTGATTATTCCGTCGTCTATCGTGAGCTGCCATAAACGCATTCAAAACACTTGGCTGCTGAAAGAAGTCCAGCTCGTCTTTTAGATCGTCCACCGGTGGTTGATTACCGGCGATGTGACCAACCGGCGGTTGTTGAGCTTGAACAGCAGCAGAAGCCGTGTTGGAATCAGCTGACGGTTGTCCTTTATAGTGACCGGTGTGCGGTGCTAAAACCGGATTGTGCAGTTGAGTATTACCAGTGAACGACTGTGACTGCATCGACTGGGAGCTAGCAAGGTTCGGAACGCTTGGCGCTCCGCTCAACTGTTGTGAATGTGTTTCAACCATGGACTGGTAATTGGAAGCCGCTTGCCCGGTGTCCTGATTAGAGTGCATGTGTGTTTCCATAGTTTGCATTTGCCTATCAGAGAAAACATACCTGTTAAGAGGTATGTGCGGGGCGCTAAATCCATTTCCACTTGCACCAGAAATAGCCGATGTATGCAAAGGCACCTGTAATTGTCTTTGATTCGTTGCTTGCACTGGAGAATATGCCAACATCGCCCCAGTCTGTTCCGGTGAATTATTTTGTGTCCCGGTGGCAGAGTTCAACGGTTGATGACCAATGGGAGAATTTTCTATCTGTCCTTCCGCGAGTCCGATGCTAAGTGGCACCTGTGATGCCGAACTTGCGCGTGGCGAATAATTACTTGTTCCTTGTGAATAGCCACCAACAGACGACGCAGCGTTTTCTGCAGCTCTCCTCCGTAGAAGCAGTTGTCTGAGAGCATCGGAAAATGGACGTCTCGGTCCTGCATTTGTCTGACTACGAGATGATCGCTGCTGAGCGTTACCTGATTGCACATTCACACTGAATGGCAGTGTATTTACAGAGGAACTGGATGCCGGTCTGCCGGTCTGGATGCCGGTCTGCCCATACGAATGGGCTTCTCGTGCTGCTTGTGGTCTTCTCAGCTGCGCGTGGATTCCTTGGTTCTCATGGCTGGCCTGGGGAATCACTGAGTGCCCATTTCGATTAATGTGCTCATCGTCATCACTATCTGACGATTGCAAGAGACGTGCTAACATTGGGTACTGTTCTGCTAAGCTATTTGCCCGTCTATTCTGTGACCTTGATCTAGCGCGTGCTCTTTTAGCGGGTGTTTGGTTGCCACGGGGGTGTCCTGCGTTACAGACCGAAGCAGCAATGAAGAACAGGATCAGCAAAATTAAAAACTTATTCAGGCACTTGTTGAGTTGCATGTTCAGTTGAAACACAGAGCGGTGATACACATGCGTACTGTGGCCGCGTGACAAACGTTCTCGAGCAGCCTCAGTGTTGACTTGATTTATATAACCGTACGCTTATTCGCTGTTTTCCAACTCAAAACACCTTTGCCTGTCTGGTGGAACATATCGCCGTAATTTATCATCACCAACTGAAATAGGAAATCGGAATGGCGTGAAAAAGCTAACAAGAATTTGGAGTTTTCAACAGCGTTTAAAAAACCTGAAAAACACAATCTATGTGGTTCTTGCATCATATAACAGCCGTATACGCACTCAAAATCAATTACATTCACATAATTGCTCTATGTTGCTTGTATAATAATTTTACTAGAAATATTTGGTTGAGTTTTGCCTCCTGCTTAGATGATCTCGTGTTGTTCATCAGAAAATGTAATTGAAAAAATATTAGTGCATGCGCGTGGCTATGCCCAGTGTAATTTTCTGCATAAATGCTTTAATGTGTGTGTGTGTGTGTATGTGTGTGTGTGTGTGTGTGCACGCGTGTCTAGGTATGGAAAACTCTTACAAACAACATGAACAAGTCCAGGAAAAACATCGCAGTGAGATTCATTCAGAATCAAGCAGGCAATTTCAGTTTGATTACAGTACTCGTGCGCATAGAATGCACCTGCAAACATCAAAAAATGTCTTCCAATTCTCCGCGTGGATACACATATCACACTAACTCTACATTATAGCGCATGTATGAATGCATTATTGTGTCTAGCGTCAAATATACAAATGTACAAATTGAGTTACACACAATTTTCACCTGAGATTCTTCTAGATTTCTCCAGATTCTTCTAGATTTCTCCAGATTCTTCTAGATTTGTCCAGATTCTTCTAGGGTACAAAAAGTCACTTTTGCTCAGCCCAAATGTTATCTCTATCATTAAACAGTTTGGACGCGACTACACAAAATCGAATTAGATCAAATAAATACAAACGTAAAAAATAAAATTAATTAATTTTTTTTTAAAACAATTATATATATATATAAAATATAACTAAATAATAAAAGCAATCAAATATATAAATAAATTACACAAATAAAATGATTAAAGCAGAACCAATCAAAACATGAAACTCGGACTCACATGCTGTGCCATATAGACAATGAATTATTGTGAGATTAAAAGTTGTCAAAATTCTGCCCCAACAATTCTCTACATTGATCACACCGCCTCTTTTGAGATGTACTTCCGGTTCATTAGAGGATTGTTTTATCATTGCAATATTGCAGTATTACAGTATTCTCGACACCCACACTCTCTTTCTGATTTTGCCCATAGCTTGGTATGTCTATTCATGCGCTAGTTCACCATAGCACACTATTTTCCCAGCGCCTGACACATGCGGGGGGAGAGCGCATCACATACACTCACAAGACCAAATTGAGGCAGTACACAATTTCATGACACTCATTGACAGCACAACAGCAGGAACAAGAGAGCGCTTGTAGTTTTTTGGGGACCTCAGACCAAAGGCCCTCAAAATTTATACATATGTAGATTGGAATTTCACTTATACTTGTGAAGATTTTAAAATAGTAATTCAATGTTTTTCACCTTTTGATAGTGTAAATGAAACAGTTCATATTTGGATGGTATTTTTGGGGCTCTCAGCAACGTTTGTGTCGTATATATTGTCTTTTTAATCACTGTGAATTATCTGTTTTCGTTGCTGCGTCCCGTTTCCGCATCTCTTGCATTCGTCGTTGTCTGGTCAGGCTTCGCCCTGCTACTGGTAACCGTGTAATTCCAGCACAACCAGATTCATGGTCGAGTTGTCGGCGACTAAACCGGCTCCCCCACTGTTCTGCAGTGAGGAGGGTGGCTAGACACCCGACAGGAAAAAAAACAAAACCTGTTTCAAGGGCGGATGAGCTATCTGATAGCCAACGGCCATCTAGCATGTTCCAGTTTGCAAACGTGTTTTCATTTTTCTATTTGTGCCTACTCCCTGCTCGCTGTGATGTTCCTGTCGGTTGTCTTTTTCGCGCCTGTGTATAAATATGTGCGCTATATTAAATATATGTTGTTGTTGTTGTTGTTGTATATAGATAGAAACGGGCCTGCAGAGGAAATATATACAAATTCCTTGACAATATCTGAAAAGCTTTACCGGTATTGTGAAATAGGAAGGAGTATGCCGTTGAGCAGTATATCCTGAAGAAGATTTACTGACCATGGATTCTTAGCTAAATCTCGTAATTTAAAGCTTGTGTCGTTGAGCGTTGCGACACATGCCGTTATAAGTTACATACTCAATAAATTGTAATCGTTAAGCGTTAATGTATATACTAAAGTGCAAATTCATTTTGAATCTCATCTGCACGATTCCGGAAATAGTGTATATTATTGAATATCGATGAATGATTCACACCTGAGGTTAGTAATCAGCAACAAATATATTTAAACGGTAGAATGTCCAGTATTTAACAAAAAAATTGAATTATATCTCGTGCAGTATGTGAAAAGGTCGATATTAATTTGCCAATTTGATTGAAAAATCCATTTAAAACTATACGATAATATTCTAGACTATTCTAGAAGCGTGTGGATTTCTCACCAGCCATTCGATTAACATCTTTTAGTACTATTTCCGTTCTATTTAGGAAGACAAAATGACATAAGCATAGTTAACAATTATGAAAACGATGATTTTTTATCCTAATAGACAGGAAATTGAATTTTTCTGTGTAAATAAATTTCAAAATTGGTTTGTTTCCAAATCAAATGGAGTGTTCATACGCGAAACACATTGCTGTATATAACCGGCGTTTATAGCTGTATTGGCGTTTTCACGTGTTTCTGGGTCTACGTGTTTGTGTTCGTCTGGTGGGTATATAATTGTTTCTAGTTTAGTAGTGCATTAGTTGATCGATGTATATAAGGGATTTCTTTGATATTGTTTTGGTCGCTTTGGGCGAATATTTCCGCTGTGATCACGTGGTTGATTTTCTCTATAATTTCAGGTGGAATATGACTGAAGATCAGAAAATGGAGGAGCCTGAGGCGGAGGTTTTCGCTTTTCAAGCGGAAATCGCCCAGTTGATGAGCTTGATAATCAACACGTTCTATTCGAACAAGGAAATATTCCTGCGAGAATTGATCTCCAACTCGTCGGATGCTCTGGATAAGATACGTTACGAGTCTTTGACCGATCCGGGCAAACTGGACAGCGGCAAAGATCTATTCATCAAGATCATCCCCAACCCGAACGACCGCACCGTCACTTTAATTGATACGTAAGTTTTGCGGCTATTTCATAACGTTAAATGTTTTTATATATATTTAGGCTCTCAGGACATAGTGTTGACGTGCTGTGATTGTATATATTTAAATTCATTTTATATTATATAGTGTATATATGTATTTTAGTGCCCCATGTATGTTCGTGGTTAGTATTCACTGCGATATGATGCTGTAAGTTACGCCTGACTATGTATGAGATGTGATTATGCCTATCACACCAAATCTCATTCCATTGTTTGTTGATGAAACATATCTGAGAACCTATTTGGCTTTCGCTTCTTCTCGTGCAGATTGTTCTTTGTTGTAATTCACCGTTGTGTTAACAGGGGAATTGGTATGACCAAGGCTGACCTGGTCAACAATCTGGGAACGATTGCCAAGTCTGGCACGAAGACGTTCATGGAGGCTCTGCAGGCTGGCGCCGACATATCGATGATTGGTCAGTTCGGCGTGGGCTTCTACTCTGCCTACCTGGTGGCCGACAAGGTTACCGTGCACAGCAAACACAATGACGACGAACAGTACGTGTGGGAGTCGTCGGCCGGCGGCTCGTTCACCATTCGTCCCGACAACGGCGAGCCTCTTGGTCGTGGCACTAAAATTGTTCTCCATTTGAAGGAAGATCAGACCGACTATCACGACGAGAAGAAGATCAAGGAAGTTGTTAAAAAACATTCTCAATTCATCGGTTATCCTATCCGCCTGTTGGTTGAGAAGGAGCGGGACAAGGAAGTGTCTGATGACGAGGAAGAAGAGGAGAAAGAGGAAGAAAAAGAAGACAAGCCGGAGGTGGAAGATGTTGGCGAGGATGAGGATGAAGACAAAACTGAAAAGAAGAAAACTAAGAAAACAATAAAGGAGAAGTATACGGACGATGAGGAGCTGAACAAAACTAAGCCAATCTGGACTAGGAATCCTGACGATATCAGCCAGGAAGAATATGGAGAGTTTTACAAGTCGCTCACAAATGACTGGGAGGAGCACTTGGCTGTGAAGCACTTCAGTATTGAGGGACAATTGGAGTTCCGCGCTCTGATTTTCCTACCAAGAAGGGCTCCTTTTGATCTTTTTGAAAACCGCAAAAAGAAGAATTCTATAAAGCTCTACGTCCGACGCGTTTTCATCATGGAGAATTGCGAGGAAATTATCCCGGAGTTTCTCAATTTCGTTCGTGGGGTCGTTGATTCGGAAGACCTACCCTTGAACATCTCTCGTGAGATGCTCCAACAGAGTAAGATTCTGAAGGTCATCCGCAAGAATCTGGTGAAGAAGTGTGTAGAGCTGTTTGAGGAGATTGCCGAGGACAAAGACAACTACAAAAAGTTTTATGAACAATTTTCGAAGAACTTGAAGCTCGGTATTCACGAGGACTCTTCAAACAGAAAGAAGCTTGCTGAACTTCTCCGCTATCACACTTCCGCGTCTGGCGATGAATTGTGCTCGCTGAAGGACTACGTTTCGCGTATGAAGGAGAACCAGAAGTCCATCTACTACATCACCAGTGAGTCCCGCGAGCAAGCTGCTCACTCTGCGTTTGTCGAGCGAGTTCGCAAGCGTGGATTCGAGGTAATCTACATGACAGAACCCATTGACGAGTACTGTGTTCAGCAATTGAAGGACTATGACGGAAAATCGCTTGTCTGTGTGTCCAAAGAGGGTCTGGAACTTCCTGAGGATGAGGACGAGAATAAGAAACATGAAGAAGCTAAGTCGAAGTTTGAGGGTTTGTGTAAGGTGATGAAGGATATCCTTGACAAGAAGGTTGAGAAGGTTGTGGTGTCTAACCGCCTGGTCTCTTCTCCCTGCTGTATCGTCACTTCTCAGTATGGTTGGTCTGCCAACATGGAGCGAATTATGAAGGCGCAGGCTTTGCGCGACAACTCCACAATGGGCTACATGGCCGCGAAGAAGCATCTCGAGATCAACCCTGACCACAAGATCATCGAATCTCTACGCGAGAAGGCCGAAGCTGATAAGAACGACAAGAGTGTGAAAGACCTCATCATGTTGTTGTTCGAGACTTCGTTGCTGAGTTCTGGCTTTTCTCTCGAATCTCCGGCCGTTCACAGCTCTCGCATCTACAGGTCAGTAGTGTTCCCATGCCACTTAATTTCACTCTGTGGTTTTTACATGATGTTTTGCACTTAATGTCAGATATTTTTGGCGACATCTATATTCTGATCGTCAATATTGTGCATAATAGTCTGCCAGCTTTTGTATCTCTTCTCATTATTTGGTTCTTGTTGGTGCAGGATGATCAAGCTTGGTCTGGGCGTGGACGACGACGATGAGGCTGATACTATGGAGACTGCGGCCGCTGAGGTTCCTCCGCTGGAAGGCGACGATGAAGATGCATCTCGTATGGAAGAAGTGGATTAATTATTACGCCGGTGCTTGTCACAATACTGTTTTCATAGTCATTTAGTGCAGGGCAGTTCAGTGTATGATGTGATAGGTTTCATCCAGTTTTCTATGTGTTCTGTTCATGCAATATATTGGTCATTTGCCTTTACCACGCTACTCTTCCATTAATGGTTCACTGAAGATTGTGATTGGATTGATCGAAGACACTACGGACTGTTCGTGGTCAGTTTTGGTTCATTCTGCACTTAGTTTTTTCACAGATTTGGTCCAGGACTGTTCCTACTCGGGCGTCTCGCATCTTGTTTATTGGTGGTTTTTGAGGGTTTCAACGTGTTTTCAAGGTCGGGTGGTTTGGCGCGATTTGTCTTAGTTTGTAACAGGCAGTATCAGGCGCAGTCAGGTGGGCACGTACAAACGAGCGTACGCCCACTATATCTAACGGTAGTAATATGTTGTGATGTTGATCTTCGTCGTTCGGCTGATCGTGATGTCTTGATAGTTCCTCTAGTTGAATTGTATATTTTCAGCAATCAGTCAATCTACTACCTTGAAGCTATTCTTAAATATTAAATGAAATCCAGAGCCTAATATAAATGAGTGGTGAGTCCTACCTCGCACGTCGCTAGTCCATGCCAAAACTAAAACCAGCCACCAAGCATCCCCTTATTCTTAGTAACCCTGGTTTATATACCCAATAACACATGTCGTTGGCATCATACGCTACAAGCAATGCCAGTTGGCCAAACAGCGCGAACTACACAACCAGGATACAAGCTATTTCTAAACATGTTCTGACTGTACATGTTACGCTTGTTACCACGATCTGCTCAGCCAAGTCAGACACACAAATAAGATAATTAATCAACGGTCACACGTTGCCAAGCATATCAGGCGCAGTGTACTACTGACGCCGCCCTACCACATACATTAGCCTAACGACAGCTGCACAAGCAGGCCGTGAAAGAACGCGAAAGTAAACTGAGAGAAAGAGAGAGAAAACCGAGTAAACTGATAGATAGAAAACTGGTCTGATTATAACTTTGTTATACTATCAACTATTGATTGATTGGTGTCGCCCAACAATCAACTAACATATGAAGCTGAAATGGGGCGTGACGAGGTTTTTTCAAATGAGATAGTGATTTTTAATGCTGATCGACTTGTTTTTAATGAACATGAACATCTATCATGGCTGTTTTCCCGACAATACATCGTAGTGCCTTCTATCCGCGATTGATAGGCATATGCAATTGCGATCAAAGTGCAGTATGTATTCAAATTGTGTATTTGAATTATATCAACAATTGAAGCAACATTGTACGCAGTTGGATTTGCGTCTTAAAAAAAGTCACCAAGCGAAACTGAGAAATAGAACAATTTGACTGATTGTTTAGGTTCTCACTACGCCACCTATCACGATTTCCACCTACAATGTCCACTATTGACATAAAAGCGATGGTGGCGTCAGGATTTTCCGGTGGGCGGGGGCTAAGGAAAAAGATGCTGGGGCTTGACGAAACATCAGGAACTACTCTCGAAATGGTCATGTTCAGGATTTTGGGGGGCTAGACATTTTGATCATGATCTTGAATCACGGTTTAGCTGTGTGAACGGTACCTCACTGATAGCGTACCACTGAAGGAGCAATCAACTGGACAAATGGAACTGTCAAACATGAGTGTATTGATTTACTGTCTCATTATTCCGCATCATTGATATATGTTAACAATTCCAGGCACACCAGACACACGATCGATGATAATTCTGCTTCTGCACAGCGACACAAAGCGTCTATTGATACCAATACTCATCAGCTTTCGAGTATTCGATAGTTCGAGATTCGCAAGTATAAAAGATGGCGTGCTCAGTTTGCACATATCGTTGAATAGGAAAGCAGTGCATGTGTGTGTGTGTGTATAGCAGTGCAGTGGATCCGGTGTCATTCCATGCTCGAAAACTGGATAGAATACGTGAGGACAGATTGTGTGTGTGTTTTGTTGGATAAAACCAATTGACTATGAGGGTGCATCGTATTAAAACTGCAGTAACAATCATTGCATGGATTTGGCGTTTCATGGTGATCTTTGTGTTTGCATATTTGTCTTATGTCCACATTTACCGCTACTTCGACGAAGGAATATTTACTAGAGTCCGTCGCTTCAAAATGCCCATACCCAATATGACGTTCTGTCAGCACGATGTGGAAACAATGCAACTCTCGTCCGACGATTCGTCTGAAACACGTTTGGCGGCAAATCATTCACACAGCGACGCCTTTCGCGTCTATGATGCGTTCATAGATCATTTCTCCATATGTATCGGCGGCTCGGGAACTCGTAAAGAGCGTTGTGAAATCCGTGGAGGCAAGACTCTTGGCGACTGGCACACGAGCATCTATTATCCAGACGTTGTGTGTCTCACCTATATCCCGCGGGCGTGGTACTACGGCTCTCGAAGATTGGCCATCAACTTGGGACGACATCTACACTCGGGATACAACCAGACCTACATGGTTATTCATGTAGGTCCGCGTGGACCCGTACAACCTGGGCAGCAAACTCCTGCCATCACCGTGTTCAACATGAGGTCGGGCTTTGTTCTGAGAACGGCTTTGCAACTCTGGGAGTTCAGACGTGTAATAACTCATGAGGCGTTTTGCACAGACACACCGGGATATGACAAGACGTTGGTTAGTCATATCAAGCTACGTGAACTAATATAAAATTTAAGCGGACTCCATGTCAGAATTAAATTGAAATTATTCGTATGAATCTGATATACTATATATTGGCTAATTAGGACTAAATTTGTGTTGATAGATTTTCCTCTCGTTTGTCCTCGTGCCTCTAACGAATCTTCCTGGTCTTCTAAATCGTTCTTCTTTTACGCCCCACGCTTGTATAACTCTTCCCTCTCATATCATCCGCTCCTCTACATTTTGGTCTTCCGCCATCGTCTTCGCCTTTTCTTTTTCGACATTACATTTGCTCCTGTCTCACTCTCCCTCCTTTCGCCTCTGTGATATTGTTTTAACTATTATCAGATTCATGTCTACCTAAATTCCCCTCGTTGTCTTACCTTTCCCCGCCTTGAACATAGTTGCTGCTTCCTTTTCTGTTTTCTATTCTGAATGTTATCTTTGTAATTACATTTCTCAGTCGCTTTTGCTGTTGTGTGATTCTCCCACTAAATTGCTGAAATTGTGCTATTTGTGCTTTTTACTCTACCTTTTCAGTTGTCAATGTACTCTTTTGTATTGTGTGATGTCCTTTTTTAGCTATTCTACGCTGGCTGAAATTGTCTTGATATTTTGTTTTGTTGCCCATTTTGTTTTGTGACTTCACGCTCTATTAATTACTGGTTTTTCCCTTATTTTTTACAATTTATGTTTTTATCATTTGGATGTTTTTCGTTTTTTGCGCTTGTTTTTTTACCGGCGCTATAACAAATACATGATATTGTTGTTGATAGTAATCATATTTTGATAATCAACTGATTATTACTAATAATTTAATTTTTCATTTGCTAAACTGTTAACTTTTTATATTTGCTCAGGCGATTTAATTTAAATTTAATTCAAACTGTTTGCCAGCGATTGAAAACTACTTTTTTGTTTTTGGCATAAAGAAATATTGTCTTTGTCTTCGGCTGTGTAGAGTACAGCGAATTCGTTTATTACTGCTGCGAAACCAATTTTGATCAGACATTCTACTTTACATTTTGTCCCCGGCAGTGCAGCATAGAATGTCGCTGGGAGCTTGCCGCCGCCATTGTGGGATGCCGCGACTCCTGGCAGCTAAACCTGGAAGAGCGGCTCTCTTTGTGTTCCGCGTCCGATAAACTCAAGCTGCATCGAGCTTTTCTCGGGACCAGCACGCGACAGTGTGGTCACAAGTGTCTGGAACCATGTCTAAATCGGGATTACATTATCGTGCAGCGTTACTATGATATCAATGTTGACTTTAATTCGTCGCTCACAGTTAATTTGGCGAATAGTCGACTGCAGGTAACTTCATATACACCAGTGCTTTCATACTACATTAGCAGTGTCATATTTAAGCAGAAACGTCATGCGAACAATGACCTCTATCGAGGCCGTTCCCGTTCCGTTTTAGGCCGTGTCTGTCTCTATTGGAAGGTTTAGGATATGAAAACTACATCATTATCATCGATAATTGTATTAATGATGATTCTTTATTGTAATCTCAACGCTTGAAGTATACCATAATACAGAGGCCGTGAAATTATGCGGAACATTAGAGGAACCGTGTAGACTTTTGTGTATTCTTGTAAGTTTTTGTTTTAATCGGTGTAGGTGCAGGAGTTTGTGCGGTTTGACGGAGATCGACTGATGTCATCGCTGGGAGGCAACATCGGCTTGTTATTGGGAGTGTCGGCGCTGTCTCTGGTCGATATTGCCAGCGCACTGATTGAGACATTGTGGAAGGCACCGGCCGGACAAAAGCGACGCGACCTCGCCAAACTGCTCACCTCCGACATCCACACGTTTATAGAGTAGCAGCCAGAAATCAGCCCTTGTAACACTCACGCGCACACACAAGCACACACCGCAGTCATCACTCTCCAGGAGTAATATAAGTACGAAGACACCATAAAAGGAAATATTGGCATAACTCTCAAAACAAACGACACGTAGAACAAGAAAAGTGCGTAGAACAAGAAAATGATAACCCAGAGACGAATGCCAACGGATATGCATTATAATTGATCCAATCACGCATTACTCGAAACAGCTTGTAGATCCCAAACAATCCACTCAATATGATACAAAACAAGACTGTTGTATGAGGTTAATTACAGTGGGTGATGAGTTTCTGATCATTCCGGGGCGATTGCTGTGTCAGTGGTCAGCGATTGCTGTGTCAGTGGACCTGATTGTAAATACATAAGGTGCATGCAACTATACTGCACGCACCTCTGACAGTAAGAAAATAGTGCGAAAAAGCACTGTGTCTATCATGTAGTGGCCGGAATACAAAAATCTTGCGCATGTGTTTTTATGCCTAGTGAAACAGTATAAACAGAGTATGAGATAGCAAACAGAGGGTGGGAGCTGCCATTAGCTGAATGCAGATTCCAGTGTTTTGTGAAAGGTATGGTAATTTTTTTAACGTATCACAAACGACATATATTGGAAACTAACAATCTGGATAACTCAAAGAAACTTGAAAGTGAGTCTGAAGGTATTTCACGATTTTTCACATTTCACATTAAGGGGTTACGACCATTTCCCCCAACGTACCATCTGGCCCAACGCTGATGTGCTGTGATGCACACCAGCGTTGGCCAAGACAGTACGTTGGCATGACAGTAGGTGGTCGTGAGTGCATTTAGTAGTGCCGTATCGAGTGACTGAAATTTACGCGAGTGACTACCTTGGTCAAATTTTTTCAGCTGTATGAAGATCATGTTAGGGTAAGTTAGGTTAGGTTTGATATATCTCTATGTAAGTTTCTGATATAGCACATATCACACACATATTCACTAGACATACTAGTGATATTAGACATATTAAGGTTGTGTTTTGAATTGTAAGTGTAAGCGTAAATTGTTTGAAAACCACTGAATTTCATAAAGTTGAGGAACGATTGGCCAAGATGGTCACTCGCTTAACTTTCGCGCAGTAGATGCGCCACTGTCAGATGCAATCACGTCCTGTACCATACTGACCAACGCTCGGTGTGAAGACTCAATGCGATGCACGCCGATTATAGGAGAACATGATGAGTTGGCGTAAACGATACTAGAGTCCATTTAAGTTATCTTTGATTTCGGCACGTCGATATCACCCAAGCAGAGATGGCACGATATAGAATGGCTGAAGTTCAATATTCACTCAGCCATGCCAGTATCTTGCCTTGCCCGCCGGTTCTGTTATGTACCAGCTAAGCTTATTTTAGTGGGGACGGGAAGAACTGGATACAACTACGATCATATTCCTTCTGATTATCAACAACTGCAGTCAATTAGCGCTTGGTACATCAGCTATTTTTCCCGTGATGAGTAGATACGTGGCGCACCACTAGCTCTCCCAAAAGACATTTCTGGGATCTCCCTTGACCTTAACTTATACGCATGAACAAGGTCGTAGGTTTGTGTCGAGGCTCGGGGGATGTCAGCAATCATGCATTAGTGCTCAAAGTAGGCTCAGTTTGTCAATTGCATGATACCCTTAACCATTTTATGCCTAGTCCACACACAACACATATCTCCACAAAATGAATATTTCACATGCTACACACATAACGCAATGAAAAACATATACTTATAATTGCATACACACAATTACGTGTATTGTTAATTTTTTGCTCTGCTGATTTTGACGACATACCTAATGGACTGAACTCAGCAAAATTCTCAGCGGGTATAATTGCATATATTCATACTCCCAGCGAATTTAACGAGAAGTATATACCCCCATACATCCAGATTCTACGCCCATGCACATGAAATAGTAGTAATATATCGAAGCCTTCGGTTGTCCATAAAAACAAGAGTAACTGCCATATTCATGAAACATTGCAAATACTCCTTTACGAAATACGAGATAAAATGGAGGTCCTTTGCGAGATCAGATTGATGAGCCAAGGGAGTTACTCACAGCCAGATGGGTGAGGTGCAGACCACACCTGCTTCAAGTCGAACATCCACACACACACGCACACGTCCGTGTCTGTGGGTGCACTGACACCATACAGAACGTTGCAGCGGCTTTTCATAAACCGGCACCTGACTTGCTGGCCAATAAGAATGAGCTGGGCACGCCTATAGAGTATTATGTGTAATCGGTTTTGTGATTTCGCTGAAAATCCGGACCGACAACTGTGCATGATCTGGACGGCAGTGCGCCAGTAATCCGCCCCAATCGGCCGTTTGATAGACGCCGCGTATCAAAGCCTGCGTGTGTCGGCTTTGTGAGTTTTCGCACAAATTCACCTGCAGTGATGCAATTTCTCACGGTCGGTGGTGTCACTGTAATTGCACGTGCCAAGTATAACGAGCACCGTTCAGTGGGAGATTTTGCCTGGTTTCTCACAGGTTGACGGTACTATAGAAAGCGTGTCTGCATTTCACGCTTGCGTTTGACTTTGTCTAGCACGGAGTTTGCACATGTGTACATACACACACACATACAAGTCTACAATATGTGCAGCTTACACTTACGTTTTGTGTATCAAATATATTAACATATAAAATCCTATGAAAATTCTCCCCTTTTCAGACAGAATCACCCAATTTTAGTTGCTTTCAAATTAGCAGAGAGCACATTACATCGTTTTCGTACAGTACACACGCTCCAATGTGGGAGGTCTCGGCTGATATTTGAAACGAAAGGAGCTTGTGTAAATGCTCTCTTGCACCTATGTCTAGCCAGCAACCACAGAGTACCATTCATGAATGAGGGAGCCAGTGTAGAGATCTGATTCTATATGTCAAGGTTGGTCACAAGAGAATACGATTGAGTTTCGATAGGTTCATACCAATTCTAATATGTGTGACTGCCTTCGTGTGTTGTGGGTAGTGATGCAAAAAACGTTTTTTTGGTTGCGGTTTTTTGTGTGCAAAAACATATTTTTTTTAGTTTTTTTGTGCTTTTTATGGTTATATTTAGAATTAGCCCCAATTGTCATCGGATGTTGGATTTTAGTACATAGAAATGAGTTTAATTGATGTTTTTTACATCTTTACGTGTCTTATTTCAAAGATAATTTGATAATCATATACAAAACAAAACCAGTTATCAATAAATACCCCAGGAGACTGTTTGAAAGTGCATCCGGGTCCGGTGGCTTAGGTTTTTTCATTGAGAAAACCCATGTTTTTAAAGATTGTTTTTATGATGTGGATATTTGAAATAATTCATCAGCAGAACAAAACAAATTAATTGAGTAATCATGTTTTTTTTATAAACAAACCATGTTTTTTATGAAAAAATGCAATGATGTATTTAAAACTCGTTTTATATTTGTTTTATTAATGTATAGATTCAGAAAATGTTGACAGCAGAACAAGACAAGTTAAGGTTGTAGGTCAAGTGTTTTTTGACAAACGTTCATTTAAACTAACGCTTTTTAATGAAACAATGCTTTCTAGAACAGTCTCTATGGAAGATAGATCTGATTGATGTGCGTTCAAATACCTTTTGTATAGCAAGTAGCCTGCTTGTATAAGCGGCTGGTTAAATTGATTTAAACTGTTTTTTAAACCATGTTTTTCGAAATATTTTTTTCTGAAAAACGGGTTTCGTAGATGTAGAGATTTAGAAGAAAATTGGCGGCAGATCAAGGAAGGTTGAACCAAATTAATTGGTTTTTTATTAGTAATCTGTTTTTAGAACTGGTTTTATTGATGATGGTTTCTTTGATGTAGTTATTTGTGTTCAAATACCTTTTTGTGCATTAAATATATTTCCTCAGTCGTTTTTTTCCTACACGAAAACATTGCCCGTTTTTCTGGTCAGGATTGCCACTCTAATTAAAGCGATCCGCTATTATTCGTAGTCTCATTAGGGACACTAATTGTGTGCATATTTGTAGTATTTGTGTGAATATTTGCAGTGTTTGTACTTATATATTTGCTATTAATTGATCTTTTGAATGAAATGATGAACGTTATTATAATCAACGTGGTTCATTTCTGGTAGGAAAAAGGTAATATGTAAAAATTAAGTAGACGTGCAGCTTTGGCTGGCCACAAACCAGATCCAAAGCTGCATACCCCCAATTCGGCCTTGATATCCTAAACCAACTACACATTATGGACAGATTACGTAAGAGGGTAAAGAAGAAGCAAAATTATGAAATAATTTGGGACCAGAAGATACACATAGCAATAAGTTACAATGCTTTTATTGTCTAGTACCTCACATACAAACATACATATACATACATACATAACTCAACCCGTCACAAACTCAACCCCTAGTTAGTGATCATTTCTTGACGTAACCTAACCTAAATGTCTAGCATATAAACCCGCCCGTTGTGGATCGTGTCGATCCGTTCTGGATCTTGAAGACAAATCCGTTAGTTTTGTATAAGAATGCATTCTACACGGTGAAATTGAACGTTTTATTGTCTATAGTTGCTGTCTGCGGGACATATTTATTTCATAAAAATGATCCATCGCTTCTTTTACGTTTGAAACCACTGATCTATATCATTGAGCCTGCGCAGATATTTTAACCTCATATTCAAGCATACACACAGCATATACACACACAGACAAATAGAGAATTTCTTATATAGATATAGATTTGAACCCGCTCGTCGTGCGGAACAGTTCATAACATGAAATTCATATTCAATCTATAAAATAAAATGAATACAAATTTAAAAGTCAAAAATTTAACCTGTAAATATGCTAACCAATAGAAATGTCTAAATGTGAATATTTTCATTTTGATTTGGACAAAATATCTCTCGATCCGTCTCATATATGAACCTGCCCGTCGTGAAAATTTCCTTCACATGCAATGTTTTTATTTTAGATTTTCAGCTAGATTTTGTCCTGAACGCTAGCGCTCTAGCGAATACTTCTCGCGCTTTGCACATAAACTCAGATGTTGATTTCGCAGCAGCGAGAAATCATAGGCGGATGAAGTAAATATTTATAGTTGAGCTAAATATTTTATAATGGCTTGTTACAAAGTTTTTTTTAGAAGATATATCAAAATTATTGGAAAACATTGCATGTGAAGGACATTTTAAAAAAACGTTTTTCAAAGAGGCTAAGCCCCCCTGCAAAATTCCTGGATCCACCATTATCTTCATTGATCGCTGTTTTAAATCTATCAGTCGTCGGTGGAAATGAAATGGTCTTGAATAAACGGTTATATCTTTTGGAATGTTAACACTACATATTTGCAAAATAAATCATCTTGTAGAAGACAAAATTTCCAATCTGTGGATAAAAACTGTCAATTCTGTTGAGCAGTTTTCCTCAAACCCGTGGCATAAAATCCCCAAAATGTGAAAAACACGTTTGTGCACACACACACACACAGACAGAATAACTTTTTGATTATTATCGGGTTTATATGCTGGTTTATATGTTTATATGCAACAAAACCTAGCCTATGACCTTCTTGCATCCATTTTACCCCTAGGGACCAAGTTTCATCAAAATCGGTCCAGTGGTTTAGGAAGAGATAAGGTAAACAGACACAAATGACCTAAATGACCTTGAAAATGACCTCGGAGGTCAAAAAAACCTAGCCTATGACCATCTCGCATCCATTTTACCCCTAGGGACCAAGGTTCATCAAAATCGGTCCAGTGGTTTAGGAGGAGATACGATACATACAGACATTTAGAAAATTTGCAATCAGTATAGGGCAAAAAAACCCCATCAATTAGGCCCTTCGGGCCTAATTGGATAAAATAAAAATTATGCCACCTGTTTTTTTTTACAGTTTCAGATTTTAGCAAAAAAAACGGTTCTCAAACCCTGCTTTCTTACACAATGATTAACTCAATAATTGAATGTAAAACTCTACTGTACATAGAAGTGCCGTACAGTACCGTGCAAACAATGATATTAGGACTTTCAGACACATGAAAACAATTTTATTGTGCATATTCAATGATAATTCAATTTGATAGGGCCACTTATAACATGAATAACTCATGTGTTGATAAAAAATTAAGTAGACGTGCAGCATTGTCTGGCCACAAACCAGATCCAAAGCTGCATACCCCCAATTCGGCCTTGATATCCTAAACCAACTACACATTATGGACAGATTACATAAGAGGGTAAAGAAGAAGCAAAATGATGAAATAATTTGGGACCAGAAGATACACATTGCAATAAGTTATAATGCTTTTATTGTCTAGTACCTCACACACAAACTCAACCAGACACAAACTCAACCCCTAGTTAGTGATCATTCCTTGACGTAACCTAACCTAAATGTCTAGCATATAAACCCGCCCGTTGTGGATCGTGTCGATCCGTTCTGGATCTTGAAGACAAATCCGTTAGTTTTGTATAAGAATGCATTCTACACGGTGAAATTGAACGTTTTATTGTCTATAGTTGCTGTCTGCGGAGCATATATATTTCATAAAAATGATCCATCTCTTCTTTTACGTTTGAAACCACTGATCTATATCATTGAGCCCGCGCAGTTATTTTAACCTCATATTCAAGCATACATACACACACAGACAGACAGAGAATTTCTTTTATATATATAGATTTAAACCCGCCCGTCGTGCGGAACAGTTCATAACATGAAATTCATATTCAATCTATAAAATAAAATGAATACAAATTTAAAAGTAAATTTTTTTTCTGTAAATATGCTAACCAATAGAAATGTCTAAATGTGAATATTTTCATTTTAATTTGGACAAAATATCCCTCGATCCGCCTCATATATGAATCTGCCCGTCGTGCGGAATAATTCAGAACACAAAAAGGTAACAAACAATGAAATTCTAGCAAGTAAACCCGCCCGTCGTGCGGAACAATTCATATATTAAATTTGTATTCAATTCATAAGAGAAATGGAATATGAATTAAAAAAGAAAAGAGTAAACCCATAAAAAGTATAAATTTCTATATTTTTATATTTGTTTTGACGAAATAGTTTGCTTAAACCGCCTCATATTTAAACCTGCCCGTCGTGCTGAATAGTTCAGAGCTCAGACACGAAACAATGAAAAATGACCAAACTTTTTCATCATAATGTTTCCAAAATATATTTATAACTTAACATCACCATCTACCATTGAAACCCGCCCGTTGTGCGTAACAAATATTATATAAATAAAATAAATATTGAATTCATAAAAGAAGACAAATACAAATTTAAATAGAAAAAAGTAAGCCCATAACAACTATTAACCAATAGAAAAGTCTAAATATGAATGTTTTTATTTTAGATTGTTAGCTAGATTTCGTCCTGAACGCTAGCGCTCTAGCGAATACGTCATGCGCTTTGCACAGAAACTCTGATGTTGATTTCGCAGCAGCGAGAAATCATAGGCGGATGAAGTAAATATATATATTGGGGCTAAATATTATATATTGGTTTGTTGAAAATGTTTTTTAGAAGATATATCAAAATTAGGGGTAAACATTGCATGCGAAGGACATTTTTAAAACGTATTTCAAAGAGGCTAAGCCCCCCTGCAAAATTCCTGGATCCGCCATTGTCTCTATTGATCGCTGTGTTAAATCTATCAGTCGTCGGTGGAAATGACATGGTCTTGAATAAACGGTTATATCTTTTGGAATGTTGGCACTACATATTTTAAAAATATATCATCTTGTAGAAAACAAAATTTCCAATCTGTGGATATAAAAAACTGTCAATTCTGTTGAGCAGTTTTCCTCAAACCCGACAGAATAAAGTTTTGATTATTATCGGGTTTATATGCTGGTTTACATGTTTATATGCAACAAAACCGTCGGTATTTTTGAGGTTGTAGGCGCTGCACGTTTACATATTTTACTTATTTGTTCACGTGTCATGGTAATTAATGTATTGTGTTGTTTTAAAGGTGCACTGTTGTTTATGTTTATATGTGTGTTATGATGTTTTAATGTTATATTTATTATCGCTGTATAAATGCACAAACATGCATGTCTATATTTGTGGCACGTATGTTATTGAATGTATATGTTATTGAGTGTGTTGTGTATTGTTTTATGTGTGCAATTTTTGTCTCGCGTCGCGTGCCCTGTAAAATATCTCATTATGCGCATTGCGCAAGTAGACCCATGCAGCGCGGATTTATGTGAGTATCGGACAACTTCCGGTGAGTGCGCTCATTGTCCGATACTGGCATACATCCGAAATACAGATCCCGCCCTATTCGACCCGCTCATTTTTGCCGTGTGTATCATCAACCTGTGTGTATCGTCGATCTGTGTGTGTCATCGTCGACCATTTGTATTGTTTGCGGACGGCGCCAATATAGTGTTCGAGAAAACTCGTGTTTTCTGCTAATCGACCAAATTCATCAAGCTGCTCTTTTAAGAGCATTTAATTAGCGAATCATTTACACCGCCCTTTTAAAGGCGAATTGTCAGTTGCGAATTCAACGCATAGTCCAGTCTTTTTTAAAGACTAAGCGAATTTAACGCAATAGACAGAGCGTTTCCGGTATCGTTGACAATCGCGAATTGTCAACTTTGGCGTAGCAATGTCTACCAACAAGGTCGCATCTCTTGTTGTGCGCAGGGTTTGTTTGGTTTAAACCATGGTTTAAACTGTAGTGTTGTCCAATAGGCACACAACAAGCCTACACACACAGCTATCGTTCATCACCATATTTGGAAGTGTTCATCGTGTCACCCAGTGTTCAGTGAAGCCTCACCACAGCGGCTCAATCACATCTTGGATGTCTTATGGTCCAAAAAGTGCTAAGTGTGCAATAGCATATGGGGAATTTGTGAGGGCTTCGAGAAGGGCCACTACACCGGCGACACTTCAGACTTCCATTAAGACCATTGAGAACCGATTTAGACAAAATGGCTACCCCGACTATGTGATCAAAATGAGCAAGAACAAGGCAATTAGAGATATCAGAGTAGACAAGCAAGCTGAAAGTAAGGAAGACAAATATTTCATCAAACTACCGTATCTGGGTGAGAGCAGTCGCCGACAATGTTATTCCCTCATCAAGAGAACAGGTCTCCAGGGGAAAATACGGGTGTGGTTCGACCCGGGTCGACGGCTGAAGCGGATTTTCGCTCCACCAAAAGAGCGTTTCAGGTGCGCACCACAATGTGATACCTGGGCCACATCCATGAGTCCCGACAGAAAACTATGTTGGAGGAAAAATGTCATATATATGATAGTGTACACGGTATGTGGAAAAATCTACATTGGTGAGACCTCGCGACCAGTACGTGTAAGGATCCTGGAACACTCCAACTATAAGCTGGGAGGTCCAATTATAAAGCATTTTATGGAAGAGCATAACAAAATGGAAGTATCGATAAAGTGGACAGTTATACACAGCGGAATATTAGACGATGCTACTAGAAGATATGCAGAGGCAGCATACATTCAAGAAAATGACTCCAGCTGCATCATGAACGGCTGCAAAGGAATTGAACTTAATTGCAAATTCTGATTTAATGCTAATATCTATTGCATGTAATTGTTGATTGTTAGTTTTATATCATTTACTTAAAAGTGTGTCAAAATCATATACGCGTGTCTTAATGTTTATATTCATTTATATCTACTGAATATGTTGTGTTCTTGGCTCGTCTTTTTGATGTATTTTATAAAACAGTACTTGATAAATCCTTGTTCAGGCGAAACGTCGTACTAATACATAAATAATTGTGCCCGATGAAGTATACTTTTTTCATCATATAACATTACCGGGTGCGTGAGTGCAACTTCTTTATGCGGAATATATATATATATATATATATATATATATATATATATATGTATGTATATATATACATTGTTTTGGTAGTGTTATTGGCTGCACGCAAACCCAACCCATCATTCACTACACAATTCATCATTCAAAACCGCACCAACAACCAATAAGCAACTACAGGCGTTCCTGCCCTGCCGATTGATACCGTCCCCCTCTGATTGTTTTATGAAGAACACACACAATCTTTTTCATACTTAATTTTTCATCTATTGAATCACATTTATTGTTGATTGTTGTTATTTATTGAGTAGTATGGGCAGAGTGACATTATGGAGTGTTATCGGATGGATTGTTTATTTTTATGTATGTATTATTTTGTTTTCGAACTCTAGAATTCTTTAATTCAAGAAATCTTTCGCTAGAATTCTTTAATTTTTGATCTCTCTCTTTACACATTTGGGCGCTTACGATACATGGAACTACCGCTGGGTGTCGATAGTGCTTGCACGCTTGTCATGCTACTGGATTTGCCTGTAATTAATAATAATAAATATTAATGCAATAAATCGGCTTCTCATGAAAATATTTACACATGAAGCGCCGAGGAAATATAGACAAACGCTAGTTATTAATGGACATACATTTCGGGGAATTGTCGTCAGGTGTGTGAACCTCGCACACAACCGTCAGTGATGAAATCAATGAGGATAAATTGAGGGAGACGAAGCAAGATAAGACCACAAAGACGTGGCCACGACTGGAGCACAGAACAACAGCGCCTGCGGTGGAGATAAATCTCGTCAAAGATCCAGCTCACAATTGGGATTAGGCAGGCAAAAAGGAGACAACGCTGCCTCTAATCTCATTACCCGATTGCGGATCAGTGGTGGAACTTCACATTCCGTACGCTCGACCTTCAGCTGTCGGATCACTTGTCAAGAGGGTTTTATGGATTAAGCAAGTGGTCCTTTGGTTACGCCACACTTGCTGAGTATTGACCTGGCTGGTGTCAACACTAGGTCTAGTAACCACACTGTCATCTCGTTAATCGTTCATATGACTTTCCTGATCTTGTAGATCTTGTCTTTTAGAGTATCAATATTTTGTGATATTGTTACATTCGCTAAACCGAGCGAAATAACGTAATTGGTTGTGCGATCACATATTCCAGCTGACAGCCGTAAAACATATAACCGAAAAAAACCAACAACCGCTAGAACTTAGTGCTAAAAGTTACTCGTCAATATTGAACAATAAAACTTGTGCAGACCTCCGTATAGAAAAAGTGATGCCACTGAACACGTGCGGCTTGAGTTTGTGTACCTTAATATTTCAGCTCAGTCACTCGTGTAACACATCATTCATCCAGCAGCAGTAACATATATGTAGGGTGACCTTTTGACCAACTTTTTCATCATAGACTCTGTTCATCATAAGAAGTCCAAAAATCAACATTATATTGATCTGAGGTAAGTATTAAAGAAGTTATAAATGCAACTTTTTGCACCTTCATATTTTTAGCGCAAATTTTGCTACATTTCATTATATAGAACAAGTATTTGGATTTAGGACAATTTTTGAATTTTTATAATGAATATTTCACACTATGAATTAATTATTTTCAGTTGTGAAGTTGTGCACTGTAGCATATGTTCATGTATTGTCAACATAAACTCGATACGTTGTTGCTGTTCTTGTTGTTATACGTTTTAACTAGTCCCTTTCTTCCCCTCCGTTGCTTTCTGATAGTGTGCCTCAGGGCTCTATTCTTGGTTCTCTCCTTTTCAATCTGTATATGTCTTCTCTTTGCCCTATTCTACGTAAATTCCCCAATTCATACTGTAATAGATTAGTGCAGGATATTGTGTATGAATGATTATTTTGTATGAGCGTGAGTGAAGGTGCTGTATGTGTATATGAGCGTGCGTTTGATTGATGGATGGTCCGGTTTGCTGACTGGGCGTGCCACGTGGTGGCGTCATGTTTCGGCAGTCGTTGTGTGAGCGTCGTAGAGTGTTTGTCGGTGTGCGGTGTCTTGTGGGCGCGCGTGGGGCTTCAATGCCCCCGCGCGCCCGTCTTTTAATACATCTTGTTTATGTTCATTATGTTTGCTTTGACAAGTTAACCGGCCTGTAACACATACCATATCTACGCTGATGATCTGCAACTATACATTCCGTTATCAAAATTATCTTATAATCCGCTCTCAAAGTAATTTTGCGGCATCACATCATGGGCATCATCCCACCAGCTCATCATCAACCACTCTAGAACCGAATACATGGTTTTCCATCCTCCAAGAATCTCTCCCCCGTCTCTCTCTGTCTCCCTATCAGCTTGTGATCGCAATCCAGGGCAGCCCGGCAATCGTGGAGAGGTTGTGTTGTTGGTTGCGCGATGAGGATTGTGTTGTGATTGTATTGTTCTAGTTGTTGTAAAAGATATTGTGATGTATGTAAATATTATGGTTTAACACAGAACTCACGTTGATATTTGTGTTTTATATTTGGGGAACACCTAAAACCTAAAAGAGACAAGGAAAATTATCAATCAAGTTCTAAACATGAAATGTCGAGAAAACGTAATGGATCTCAGAAACACCGACGATACGGTCATGAACAACGAAATTGCTGCCGAAACGTTCAATTCTTTTTTCGCTAATGTAGGTCCTCATATAACTAAACTATTTTCTAAACAATCCTATGTGAATACTATGTCGCGGTCACCCACAACTATGTTTCTCGCACCTACCAATCCACTTGAAGCTCAAAATATTATATCAACTCTAAAAAAATCTTCATCAAATGACAATATAGATACTCGATTACTTCATCTCACCTCACTTGAAATATCGTATTATCTATCGCACTTGAGCAATTTATGCTTTCAAACTTCAATTTTTCCTGATATTTTCAAAGTTGCCACAGTTATACCATTGTACAAATATGGAGATACGACCATTATCAGCAAGTACAGACCGATCTCTCTTTTATCCAACATTTCCAAAATAATAGAAAAGGATATTTACAAGATAATATACAGCTTCATTGAGAAGAAAAATCTCATCTCAAATTATCAATTCGGATTCCGCAAGAATCATTTAAGTGAACATGCTGTATTATATTTTGACGATACTGTTAAAGATGCAATGGATAAAGGCAAGTATTGTGTGACATCTATATTGACATATCAAAAGCGTTTAATGCAATGTGTTTATCGTTGATGAGAACATTGCAAAATTACAGCACAAAATTAATAACTGCATGACAAAAATATCTAGCTGGTTCAATAACAATAAACTGTAACAAAACCAGAAGCTAAAATATATTCCAGACAGGCGCACGTGGGCATCACTGCCCCACGCGCGCCTACAAGACGTCACGCCACAACCACAGCTCAAACAGGACTGCTAGCTCACAGCGTGACACACGGGAGCACAAACGGACACACACTCACGCACAGTCCTCACGCACACCGCCACAACCAATCAGCGGCGAGCCGGTCAATCGCTCGCCGCCGCGGGGCATGCACACTTCATGAAACGCATACATACAAACACATCACCAAACAACGCAAACAC
Organism: Sacculina carcini; assembly: GCA_916048095.2. Taxonomy (NCBI): domain Eukaryota; kingdom Metazoa; phylum Arthropoda; class Thecostraca; family Sacculinidae; genus Sacculina; species Sacculina carcini. The sequence goes on from OU696577.1 coordinate 3,705,466, forward strand.
GAGCGCAAACGCGAATCACACACACACACACACACACACACACACACACACACACACACACACACACACACACACACACACACACACACACACACACACACACACACACACACACACACACACACACACACACACACACACACACACACACACACACACACACACACACACACACACACACACACACACACACACACACACACACACACACACACACACACACACACACACACACACACACACACACACACACACACACACACACACACACACACACACACACACACACACACACACACACACACACACACACACACACACACACACACACACACACACACACACACACACACACACACACACACACACACACACACACACACACACACACACACACACACACACACACACACACACACACACACACACACACACACACACACACACACACACACACACACACACACACACACACACACACACACACACACACACACACACACACACACACACACACACACACACACACACACACACACACACACACACACACACACACACACACACACACACACACACACACACACACACACACACACACACACACACACACACACACACACACACACACACACACACACACACACACACACACACACACACACACACACACACACACACACACACACACACACACACACACACACACACACACACACACACACACACACACACACACACACACACACACACACACACACACACACACACACACACACACACACACACACACACACACACACACACACACACACACACACACACACACACACACACACACACACACACACACACACACACACACACACACACACACACACACACACACACACACACACACACACACACACACACACACACACACACACACACACACACACACACACACACACACACACACACACACACACACACACACACACACACACACACACACACACACACACACACACACACACACACACACACACACACACACACACACACACACACTAAACCACAGACACTCCAACGCGCTCACACAATCTCTCTCGCTCACAATCACACCACACCTCCACCTGTTTTTACAGAAACATGAACTATAGAGCATACAATAAAAAAACGCATAACAAACAAACAAAAACAACCAAACCCGACGACGGCCTCCACCAGACGCACACACCTTGGCAGCGGCGAAGCGCAACACGGCAGGCCCCAGCATCCTCCACGCTCCCGCCTCCGCCCGTGCTCTTCAGTGCTCCGCCGCAGCCTGCCGTCCTCTTCATCACCGGCTGCCGCGACAGGGCACAACACCTTGACCCCAGCATCCACCATGCTTCCGTCGACACCGGTGCTCTTCAGCACCCTACCGCGACAGCCGTAACGTCGCCGCACATGCAGGCCACGCCGTCGTCTCAACTCCTTCGTTTTCTCCTCCGGCTTTAGCAGCTCCTTTCTCTCACATGCCCTCCAGCACCAGCAGCCTCCACCAGCGACCTTCTATCTGCCCGGCGACGAGTCCAACACCAGTGCAGGTGGGACGACGAGCAACCCTCGGCCACAGCTCCCCCGCAGCTTCCTGCCGGCACCATGCTCTCCTGCCGTCCCCCTGCACACCAACCTGACACGCCGCCGAGCACCTCCACCACGTCCTCCAGGCCGCTGCAAATACTGGAGGGTACTATCTCCGCTGCTGAAGCCGGGTCGCAGATAAACAATATTTCCAAATAAAAAACAAAAGGCCGAAATAGCTTGTAACAAAACCAGAAGCTAAAATATATTCCAGACAGGCGCACGTGGGCATCACTGCCCCACGCGCGCCTACAAGACGTCACGCCACAACCACAGCTCAAACAGGACTGCTAGCTCACAGCGTGACACACGGGAGCACAAACGGACACACACTCACGCACAGTCCTCACGCACAGTCCTCACGCACACCGCCACAACCAATCAGCGGCGAGCCGGTCAATCGCTCGCCGCCGCGGGGCATGCACACTTCATGAAACGCATACATACAAACACATCACCAAACAACGCAAACACGAGCGCAAACGCGAATCACACACACACACACACACACACACACACACACTAAACCACAGACACTCCAACGCGCTCACACAATCTCTCTCGCTCACAATCACACCACAATGTAATGAATGCCTGAATGTAAACAAATCAGTGTTTCAATTTTTCTCAAGAAAACATAGTATTGTTGATTCCTGTCAGTATCACATCAAGAATGCTACTCTGCCGTGCAAACGGACTGTAAAGTTCCGTGGAATTCATGTTGACTCGGACTTGTCTTACAAATCACAAATTTCAAGCGTTTGCAACAAACTTGCTCAAATAAACGGTATGATAAGTCGAGCCCAACAGTTCCTGGATTCCAAACAACTCTGCCTCCTTTACAAATCTCTTATATTAACGCATCTAAATTATTGAAATTTGGTCTGGGGAATAAATTACAAATCCAATCTTCTTCGTATTTTTTAATTACAAAAGTGGTCTTTAAGAATTATTCTTGGTGTTCGTAGATACGACAGGGCCACACATAAATTTTAATAACTAAGACTTCAATTTTTTTTGTCAAATCATAAATGATATATTATTATTATTATTCGGTTTTAAACACAAAAATGAAAAGTTACCATTGTCATGTTGCGAGAAATTACAAAAATACTTTTGATACGAGACATAAAAATTACTTCAAAATTACTTTTTCCTTCAAAGTTTTTCGACTTAATTCCTTTACATAAGACTTTACAGGCGATTCACGGACTATTTACAGACGATTACAGGCAGTACATTACATGAAACGCCTCCATTCGGTAGCGTCATTCTTGAACCCCATGGCTTCGACCAGGTATGCGACGTTGTTGCAGTATACCAGCGAAGATGCCTCATCAAACGAAAAGTACTTCCCGAACTATTTCTCATGGTTTCGATACCAAAAGTACGTTGTCTCAGGTGCCAGCAGACGCTTCTCACGGAGGCGAGAACCCAGACGCTGAGCGGACTCCTTGGACAGGTTCAAGTCTTGCGTCAGATCGTTTAGCTCAGCTTGGCTCAGTGGCACCGGCCGGTCCTGCTCTGGTGGCTGGAATGTACCAGATTCGTCGGCATCGGCATCATCTGCTGACTCTGGGTCGGACGACGACTCCATGTTGACGTCATGTTCCTGAATAGGGAAAAGAGTTCCGTGTGCTACTGGCTTAATTGCTGAAGGAACGTCGGGATACTGAACAGGTTGTTTGTTTTTTCGATAAAATACCATGTAGATTCGTCATACAGAAGTAACATTTATTTACAGTCCGTTATTTATTTATTTCTAGCTATCCCTTTTATTTTGGACCAAAGTTACATAACACATACATCATCATCATCATCAACATGTATTTGTTACAAGCATATACACCAGGCAATGAACAGAACGCGCAGGCTCTGTGGTACATACATGGTTTATACAGTCCGGGGGCCGCCTGGTCCCGGAGGTGCCGTTGCTCCAGGCGGCCCGTAATACCAGATTAAGACAGTGAAAACAATCACGACAATGTTGTTACGCCCAACCGCGAACAAGCGGTGTGGGTCTCCAAGCTTGATATGGCGTGTGCAGGCTGCTTGCAGTCTGCAGACCGTCCTCGAACACCTGTGAGACACGACTGACGGCCCTCCACTGCGGTAGCAGTGGCGGGAAACGGCCGTTAAGGGCGCTTCCACCGCATGGGCGTGATGGGCCGTCAGCCGGGTTGATCGTTGTCGGCACGTACATCACTCTGTACGGCGCCTGGTTAATGTGCCGCATAAATAGCGGCGTCCAAGACAGCGGTATACGCCGGCGCGCCAGATTGTATGCCACACCGATGTTGTCGGTGGCTACCATGGGGTAGAGACCTTCGGCAAGGCGCGCCGCCACAAGGGCGATCAGCGCCGCTCGGAGCTCCGCCAGGTAGATCTGTCGCGCCGGCGCATGCAGGTCGATGGTGAATTTCTGTGTGGCCGTTGCAATGCCTGTAGCCTCCGTCACTGCGTCACTGGCGACGATCGCGTCCACGCGCGGCGGTAGACACAACGGCTACGCAGCGTCGACGAAGGTGGCCTGCTGTGCGGTCCGCTGTGGATGGTGTAGCGTTGTGGTGACAAGCGAGGTGGGCATTCTCAGCGTGCGGAGGACGAACGCGAGGTAGCCAGCCAAGCGTTGCCGCCACTCAGCCGGATGTTGCGGAGCCGCTTGCAAGGCCACCACGAGAGCTTGCTTCACGCCTGGTTGAAGTGCGACCCGTGGGGCCGCTCCCAGGTGCAGGCGGAATCCCAGGAAGGTGAGCGTCTTCGTTGGCGACCAATGGCATTTGCTGTTCTTGACTGCGATTCCCATGTTGTGGAGAAGTTCCGGCACCCGACGGAGTTGCTGAGCCAGTCCCACCACCAAAAAGTTGTCGAGATACGGCAGGACTTTGGCGGGGGCGCAGTGTGTCTCGATAGCCGCAGCGAGAAACCTGCTGACCGTCTGCATCAGCGCCGGCGCTGTGCTGAGGCCCATTGGTAGTCGGGTCCACTCATACACCTGTTATCGATAAGCGACCGCAGCAGAGCCCCCAACTCCGGGTGTACCGGGAGTTGGTAAAATCCGTGGCGCAAGTCAAACTCTACGGCGCGTCACGTGGGATGCTGCGCGACGATTGTCAGTGCGTCGGCTACGGCTGGCAGGCGCAGAGACATGCGCGGCAGGCTGGCAGTGAGGGGACTCAAGTCGTACAGCACTCTGGCCGTTCCGTCTCTCTTCGGAATAGTAAAGAGCCGGAACATCGGACCGTGACGAGTGGCCACAGGTCGCAGAATGCCGGCCGTTGTGAGCGCCTGTACGACCTGGTCCATTGAGGGTGAAGCGCGCGTTACATGCCAGTGGTGGCGTTGCGTGCGACTGATTCTTGTTCGCAGTCCGTCCGTGAGCATATTGCGCACCTGTGGTGTGTGGCCTTCGTCCGGCGGCATGACTTGCAGATGGCCGAAGTCAGGCGCCTGCACTACGTGGTCGGTATCCGCGTTGTCAGACGAGGCCGAGTTGAGGAAGGCGAGCAGACTTGGTGCCTCGGCGTTGTCTCGTCTCGGCGAGGAGGCGTCGTCGCGGCGTTGACGCTGCTGTCGACGGCCTCGTCGCTCATTCTCGTCGTCCTCCGAGTCGCTTGCATGGTGAGACGTACTTGAGGGCTCGTCAGAGGGCTCATCCAGGATGTCACATGGCGCGGACATGTTTCGCCACCATGTCGGGTCATACTCTGTGTCCTCTGAGCCGGAGTCGGGCATGTCTAGCACCGAAAGTGCTTCCGCAGCCGCCGCAACATCCTCCAGGCCCAAGGGGTCGTCCACGATGGGGGCGACCCAATTGGGGACGTCGACGGACGGTGTTGGTGCGGTTGGCGGGTGCACGGTCGTCAGATTGGGTGAGCGGAGCAGCTCCACGTCGGGGAGCGCTGAGATTGGGACTTGCTCGGCTCGTTGGGCACCCGCCATGAGCAAGTGCCACACGCCGTCCTCACTTGCGAGGGCGCGCGCGAGAGCGTCGTCCTCGATTTTGGTTGCCCGATCCGCCGTTTCCGCGAGCCGCCACGCGGATTGGGCCGGCGGGGGCTCCAGCGGCAGTCGGACGGCGTGGCGCATGCTGCTTCAAAACGTCTTGCGGGACGCGAAGTTGTAGGCCTGCGACTTCCTGGAGTTGAGAAGATTTCAGCGCTGCGTCCCAGCCCAGCAGCGATGCTGTCAGGACCGTCTCCAGGCGCCGCTTATACCAGTGCCTGTCACGGTCCGTGACAGTCCGTGGAGTGATCTTTACCTCCCCTCCAAACCATCGGAGCACCGAACGGCATACTGCTCTTCTGTTTGATTCTCCGATACCGTAGGTTTTGCGCACATGTTTTTCAACAGATATGGGGGTCGAAAGGCTTATCTTGGTCGCCTATATAGCAAAACCTATCAGGGTGATTCTTTCACTTCCGATTCATTGCGGTAACAATCCAGACCTGAAATGACGAGAACAAGGTTATTTTAAGTAAGCTCACTCCGCACAATTCGAGGGAAAATATAAATCATGATCACCAACTTTATTCTCAACCCTCACTTGCAATCGTCAGTCACCGAGGAAAACATTGTGGGCGAAACACCCAGACAACTGTGGCGCACCGACACGTGTTATAAAATCTGATGATCAACGTCTGAGAATACCGACTGCGTAGAATACTGCTACAAGAATACTAGTGCAGCAACGTCCCAGCCAGTCCAAATCACGCCATAATCCCGTACAAACTCAATAGTATAATTTCAACCATGAATGCGTTTTTATTGTTGTTATTGGGTTTTGGATCACATTCACCCAAGTTAGGACTAATTAGTGCCAATAGAAATAGGAGAGTGATGAGAAGGATAGCAAATGAAATGAGAGGATCGGTTGGGGTGAGCTGTGGTAACCCGGAGGTACGCAACTTACCCGACCAGCCGAGATTGGGGAACTGGCTGGCCCACGTGGGGTATTTTTTCCTAAATCCAGCATAGCACAAAAACTGACCTGATTGAGAAAAATGGATTGCATTTCTGAATTCAGCATGCGAAATTCACCCTAATTCAGCTGGAAGACATCTGACCTTTTGTAGAGAAATGCATTCGGTAGGCGTGGGGCCTGGACAGTTATGACTTTAATTCTCGTGTTCATCGTCCTTTATCCTGTCCTCGCGCTATCAACGAGTCACCTTGGTCCGCAAAATCCTTTTCTTTCTATGCGCCTCGGGTCTACAATGATCTTCCTTCCTCAATCACTTCCTCTTCATCCTTTAGTAGGTTTTCCTCCTCACTTCGTAAATATCTTTTTGCTAAATCTTTTGATCCCACTTCTCGCACTCTTACACCTTACGCTTCCCTATGACTCTAATTTACAATTACTTATGTTTTTACTTATTTTCATTTTATTTATCTCCATTATTATTGAAAGAAAAATTTCCTTTCTGTGAATTTTCTACTTCTTTTCTCACATCTTGATGTCGTGTACTGTTGTTTCTAATTGTTGTCTCTTTCGCGCTTGTTTCTGTGTGAGCGCTATAAAAATACATTGTTGTTGTTACAGTCACCACTCGTGAACCTGAACTTGAACCGACGCGACCTCTAGCGGCCGCTCAGTCAGTTATGGGTCAAGACGCTGTTTGCACACAGTCGTGTTCGTACATATCAAGTAAGTGTATTACTGTATGTCATTGTGGTATGTGTTATTACTGTATGCCATTGTGGTATGTGATATTAATGTATGTCAGTGTGTTGATGTTGATGTAATCAAGGCGTATTTATTTATCGAGTGGTGATCAATTATATGTTATTTATTGTTATTGCAACTGTTTATTTCATTTATGTTAATAGTTTCATTGTGTGTTCACAGTCAGAAACATTCGTTGTGTTAATATGACCGTTCACACGAATGTCGTTTTTTGATCATGTTTCTGATTGGTTTCTGAATTTTTGGAAGTTCGTCGCGTGTCAAACACTGTTGGTGATAGGAAAACTCTGAGAGTCGTTTCAACATTACTGTATCGTTGAAGTGCGAATCGGCCGGTTGTGGAGAGGTGAAGAGGGCAGACGATATGGCCACATGTATACAACTGATGACGCTTCATCAGAAGAATGTGCATGATGTCGCCGACAGTCGCCCAAAACCACCGAAAATCAACCGACCCACTCTACAGCATGACATCGCTGAAGACGACTGGGCCGCCTTCACCCGGAGGTGGGAAATGTTCAGAAACAGCACCGACATTGCTGCGGATCAAGTGACTTCCCAGCTGTTAGCGTGCTGCGAGCCTGACGTCGAAGGAGCTCTCTTCAGACAGGATTCGTCTATCGCCGACAGGTCGACGGATGAAGTTCTCACCGCAATGAAGAGACTGACAGTCATCAGTGAGCCGATGAGCGTGAGGCGATCTAAGCTCCTGCAGTCGACACAGCAGCCTGGCGAGCACGTCAGACAATACGTCGCCCGCCTTCGTGGAGTCGCAAACGTCTGTCAGTGGACGAAGTCGACCAAATGTGTCAACACAGCCTGCTCCAGCACGGTCCACATTAATTACACCGACGATATGGTGAAAATGGTGCTGCTGAACGGCTTGTGCGAGGAGAACATCAGACGGGAAGTCCTTGGGTCGACAGGCTTAGACGACATGACGCTTGGCGAGACAGTTGCTTTCATCGACGGCAAAGAAATCGCTGCAAGAGCGACGCTGAACGGCAACTAGAAGATTGACGCCAGCGCATACCGGAGAGACCACCACAGAAGAGCGCGGCAGTCACTGCAGCAGTCACCCACCACACAAACACGATCGTGGGATGACAGCCAACTGCAAAGACAAATGCGGTGCGAGAGTGGCAAGATAACTCCCCAGTTCGGTCGCGTACGGGGTAAGATTAAAGAGTTTAAGTCGTGTCTTGAGTGCTGGAGGAAAAAACGATCATCAACACACAGAGAGCAGACCGGTATCCCAGCAGGCGTCTGCTTCCAGCACGCAGATGGGTTCCATTCAGGTCCCACCTCGTTAAAGACTCGAAGGCGGACAAATAAATCAGCCCGGGCAACAGACTGCAGTGAAGCATCGGTCAGCGAGAATCGGCCTCAACCACAATTGATTGTGGATGTTTGCATTTACACAGAAACGTACACCAAAATGCAAGTATCACCTCCACCAAAAAGGTCGGCAAGAATTACGGCCATAGCTGACTCTGGCGCACAAACGTGCCTGATGGGGCGGTGCCTGCTGTGGAGATTCGGGTTAGGCCGCCATCAACTATCGCCAGCTGACAAGCGCATCGTGGCCGCCAACAACCAGGAGATCAACGTGCTCGGGTCACTTCACGTGAAAATTTCCGGGCAGAGCGCCAAGGGTCAACAGATGCATACATTCGCCACAGTGTATGTGACCAACACCACAGGGAGGTTCTACCTGAGCCGTGATGCGCTAGAAGGCCTTGGGGTCATCGCACACGATTTCCCTCGCATAAGTGCTGCTCCGATGATGTGCCAAAACAGCACAGTTTTTATCGAGCAGGCTACTACGGCACCATGCGGTTGCCCAAGACGTACACCACCACCAGAGCGGCCAGGGAAACTTCCCGTAACGCCCTCTCTCTCTCGCGAGTAGCGGACATGAAAGCGTGGTTGATGGAGCGGTACGCATCGTCAACGTTTAATGTCTGCCCGCATCAACCGCTTCCAGTCATGACAGGGCCGCCTATAGAAATACGGGTGGACCCTGACGCGAAGGCAGTGGTGACACGAAGACCACCAAGCGTGCCCGTACACTGGCAAAAGGAGGTCGCCGACCAGCTGGAGAGGGACGTGGCGCTGGGAGTCATCGAGCGTGTTCCACCAAATACGCCTGTAACATGGCTGCATAACATGGTGCTGACGCCCAAAATGGACGGTACTCCCAGGAGGACGGTCGACCTGCAGCCCCTCAACAAACATAGCGTGCGGGAGACTCATCACACGGTGCCACCAAGCAAACAAGCCAAGGCGGTGCCACCGATGACTATAAAATCAGTCACCGACGCGTGGAATGGCTTTCATGCGATCGAGATAAGGCCCGAAGATCGCCACAAGACCACATTCCTCACGGAACAAGGAAGATTCCGGTACAGACCAGCACCAATGGGGTTCCTTGCGTCACAAGATGCCTATACTCAGCGGTATGACACCATCATTACCGACGTCCCCAGAAAAACCAAATGCGTAGACGACACACTGCTTTGGGACATAGACTTGGCTACACACTGGTGGCGGATTATCGACTATTTACACTTGACAGGAAAGAATGGTGTAATCCTGAACCCGAAAAAATTTCAATTTTCGGAAAAAGAAGTGGACTTCGCGGGGTTTCAGATCACATCCAGCCAGATAAAGCCACTTCCGAAGTATCTGAACGCGATCTCATCATTCCCGACACCGACTAACATCACTGACATCCGTTTCTGAGCCCCAGAGTGGCTTTCAGATGGGATGCCGACCTCGATAAAGCTTTCAATCAGTTCAAAGTGGCCATCATCAAGGAGATAGAGAACGGCGTGGAAATCTTTGATCCTCAGAGGACTACCTGCTTGAATCCAGATTGGTCGAAGACCGGAGTAGGGTACTGGTTGCGCCAAAAGTACTGCGCATGCAACTCGGATGTTCCGGGGTGCTGTGAAAACGGATGGAGGATAGCAGTAACCGGCTCAAGATTTCTCAGAGATGCAAAAAAGGTACGCTCCCATTGAGGGTGAAGCGTTAGCTGTTGCATGGGCTCTGGAGCACACGCGTTTTTCACCATGGGTTGTCAGCGTTTGATAGTTACAACGGACCACAAACCACTTGTCAAAATTCTGGGAGATAGAGCTCTTGATGACATAAATAATCCCCGACGGTTCCGCTTGAAGCAGAGAACACTAATGTGGCAATATCGAATCGTGCACGTCCCTGGAAAGTTAATACCGGCAGCAGATGCGACATCAAGAAACCCGTCGTCGGATTCTGACGAGACAATTGGTGTAAGTGGCCTCTCTGTCATACGCTGCCCGGTCAACAGGGACGACGACATGGAGAAAACAGTTGTGGCAACGGCGAAACTTTTGTCACAGCCCCTTGGCGCCATCACCTGGGAGCAAGTGAAGAAGTGCACTGCTCAAGACACAAATCTACAGGCACTCATGGACATGATAGAGCACGGATTCCCAGCATCACGCGATCACGTTTCTGAGACGTTGCAGCCGTACTGGCAGTACCGGAACGACATGACCGTGGTCGACGACGTGGTCATGATAAACAACAGGATTATCATCCCAGCATTGCTGCAGAACGAAGTTCTGAAAATATTGCATGCTGCACATCAGGGCACAAGCCGCATGTTCAGCAGAGCGCACGACGTGGTCTTTTGGCCGGGGATGTCACGAGACATCGAGCACACTCGGACTAAATGCACCGACTGCTGGAGAATGTCCCCGTCACAGTCGAATCTGCCGCCTCGACAACCAAACGTGCCCACCAGGCCGTTTCAAGCCATCGCTGCTGATTTCGGTCTGCTGAAGGGAATTGGATATCTGATTATAGTGGACAGATTCAGCGGATGGCCTCACATCGTGGCGGCAAAATCCGGTGCAAAGGTTTTCTGTCAGCTATCATTGCATATTTCTCGACATTCGGCGTAGCGGAGAAAATTAGCACCGACGGCGGCCCAGAATTCACAGCAAGAGAAACAGAGGATTTCTTCACGAGATGGGGCGTGAAACACCGCATCTCATCAGCATATTATCCTCAGTCAAATGGCAGAGCTGAAGTTGCTGTGAAGGCAATGAAGCGCTTGCTGACATCACACACCGACATGTATGGGAGTGTTGACACGGAAGCCGTGGCGGCTGGTCTGCTTCAATACCGCAACACGCCTGATCCGGAGACAAAAGTGTCGCCTGCGCAAGTGGTTTTCGGCCGGAGGATGTCGGACATGCTCCCCATACCACCACATTCGTCTGTGTTCAAGGGCCCAGTGGTTCACCCGGTGTGGAGGGACGCATGGAATCATCAGGAGGACGCTCTCCGACTGCGCTTCATGAAGCAGATGGACATACAGCAGTGTAATCGTCCGTTACCACCACTACAGCCAGGGGACAAAGTGTTGCTGCAAAATCAGACAGGACCACACTGCAAACGGTGGGATAGAACAGGAGTGGTGGTGGAAGCAAGACCGTTTGATCAATACCACGTCAAGATCCACGGGTCTGGGCGTCTCACAACCAGAAATCGCAAGTTTCTACGAAAGATAATGGAACTAAGCGACTCGTCACCTCTATCACCCGCACCAGAGCAGCTTGCACATCTACCGGAGACAAAGAACATGGTCCACAAGGCAGAGTGTTCATCACCATCGATGGAGATGCCAAAGTGCGCGGATCGAGGGCCAACATCGCCAACTCCGTCGCAGCAGGAGGCAGTCACGCCACCGACGGATGACATCACGTCCAGTCAACCACCGACCACAACACTCACGCCGGACGAGTCGTGTCAAACAGAGAGACACCCAGAAAGTCATACCGAGTTACATCCACCAGCAGCGTCACGACCGCGCAGAAACCGACGCCCTCCTGCCTACCTGCAGGACTATGTCACCGGCGTGAAGTTTCGGGGTCGAAACTGGGGGGGGGGATGTAGATAAATGCATTCGGTAGGCGTGGGGCCTGGACAGTCACCACTCGTGAACCTGAACTTGAACCAACGCGACCTCTAGCGGCCGCTCAGTCAGTTATGGGTCAAGACGCTGTTTGCACACAGTCGTGTTCGTACATATCAAGTAAGTGTATTACTGTATGTCATTGTGGTATGTGTTATTACTGTATGTCAGTGTGTTGATGTTGATGTAATCAAGGCGTATTTATTTATCAAGTGGTGATCAATTATATGTTATTAATTGTTATTGCAACTGTTTATTTCATTTATGTTAGTTGTTTCATTGAGTGTTCACAGTCAGAAACATTCGTTGTGTTAATATGACCGTTCACACGAATGTCGTTTTTTGATCACCTTTGAGAAAAAGATTTGAAACGCAGGCCAGTGTATGTGATTAGTGCACAATAGCTGTCAAATTGTCAACATGTCATTTTGACTTTAAACGCCGTAACGTCCTTTAGGAACCTTTTGAAAGATTAAAAATTATACCGTATCGCAGAAAAACAAAATTTCTAGCACGATGGTATAACCTATTTCAATGTGTGACAAATAGTTACTGAGAAATAAGGAGAAGAATGAATAAATTTTAGTCGCACGGTGTTAAGGTAAAATTTTGGATGTAGATTTGACTTTTGCCAATTTTACACATTTTGGGTACCATCTTTGGGCATTTATTATAACCTACCTTGTAGAACACAACATTTTCTACACAGTGGTAAAATTGTTGTAGCTGTGCCATAGCTGGCTTATCAAGAGTAAATGGCAGAATATTGACCAAAATATTCACGTTTTTCAGTGCCAATTTTGTCTTTTTGACTTTGTCATTTTGAATTTACACCGCCGTAACTTCCTTTAAATCTACTGCGGAAAATAAAAATTATACCGTGTTGTAGAACACAGGATGTCCAGCAGGATGGTATAATTTATTTTTATGTGTGATAATTAGTTGTTGAGAAATATATAAAGAGTAAAGAAAATCGGACGCCACAGGTTTTAATATAATTTTGAGTGTAGATTGAAATTTGATCAGTTTTACATGTTTTGTATTCAATTTTGGGTACAAATTATAACCTATCTTGTAGAAAACAACATTTTCTACACAGTGGTAAAATTTGTATACCTGTACCGTTTTTGGTTTATGGGCTAATTAGTATTGTATTAGTATTTATAATTGGTTTATTAATTGGGTAAGTAATAATTATAATTGGGTTATAATTGGGTAAGTAATTAGTATTTATAATTGGGTTATAGGGCTAATTTTGTATTTACACCGCTATAATTTTTCTTAATTAGATTTTTAAAATTTAAAATTTAACCTATCGTGTAGATATATACGGTATATACTCGTATATCGTATATGATACACAGTCTTGATTATCACTCCCAAAGTATTTGCAACATGTTTCCAGTCACTCTCTTTGTGGTATGCTTCTATAATTCGTTTTCTATGTGTGGCATGTGTATAAGTGCTGTACCTTATGGCGCCATGTCAGAGAGTGTAGAGTGTGACAGGCTTATTCACAGAACTCTGTTGCAGCCCGATCCTGTGCACCTGCAGCCATGTATGTCAGTATTGTATGCATCAACACCAGTCATGTGTGTGCAATAAACCGGACAACACGTTACATGGTGTCAGAAGTTTCGGACCTGCGTCCCATTATTATCGTTATTGTGTTGGTGGTATCGTGGAGTAACTATGTCGTGCAGACAGCCGGATGAGCTAGATCTCAGCTCTCCAACGTTGGCGAATACGTGGCGCACCTGGAAAAGAGATTGGACGTATTATGCGTCCGCTAGGGAGTTATCCAGCAAGCCAATGGCGATGCAAATTGACACTTTTTTTAATTGTGCCGGGAAAGCTGCACAAGCAGTGACTTCTCATTTTTTGTGGTCGGAGGAGGACGGCACTCTCGACGAATTGATTGCCGAGTTCGAGAATTACTGTGCGCAACACAAGAACGTGATTATGGAGAGGTTCAAATTCTACAACCGTGCTCAACAGCCAGGGAAAGTGTCACGGCGTTCGTCGCTGCGTTGCGAAATCTCAGTGCTAGCTGTGAGTTCACTAACACTGATGAAATGATTCGCGACAGAATATGTATCGGTGTATACGACAAATCAGCGCAACAAACGCTGTTGAAAATATCGTCCCTGACGTTGGCCTCAGCTATTTCAACGGCGCTGACGGAGGAGGCGTCGTGTCAAGATCAACTGCTCATGACCAACGTGCATCCTCCAGTTTCAGGCGTGTGTGCTGCTGCTTCGTCATCATCATCATCAACTGCAGCCGGTGGTCGTCCAACTGGTGGAAGTGAGTGCCGTTTTTGTATGCGCAGGCACGAAATGAGACGGTCCGAGTGTCCTGCGTGGAACCGCCTCTGCCGAGTCTGCGGACGCCGTCACCATTTTGCAGACAGTATCGAGTGTCGCGCTGCACGTGCTGGCGAGAGCGGTGAGCGTCGCAGTGCACCCAACAGGGAAAGAGCGGTCGCTCAGAGCGATAGCCCTGCAAAACGAGACAGTCGAGCGATGAGTCATAGACGTGACGTGCAGACACTGCAGGACAATAAGCTGCAAGATTCGCTGTCAGTGGGTATGGAGAGTAGCAGTGTCGGTAGTAAAGTATTCAAAACATTGATCACGCAGAACGGTAAACTGATCAAGTTTCTCGTTGACTCAGGGTCTCAACTGAATGTAGTTTCTGTTGAGTCCTATAAACAATTTTCTGGTGATGTTGAAATGGTCAGTTTAAAACCGTCAAAAATGCTGCTTCGAATGTATAACGGTGCTCTCATATCCACTGTGGGTAAAATATCGGTCCCAGTTAAGAAACATGTAAATGATAATCTGCAAAATATGTTGTGTTATGTAGTGGACGCTGATGTTTTTCCGGTCCTCAGTCTGCAGACTTCGGTTAGCATGGGTATTATATCAGTGCTCGATTGTGACCCACTTGATTACGTGCCCGGGCCCAGCATGGTACATAACTCGCAGAATAATTCACCGTCTGCAACCACACTGTCAGGTTTGACACAATCGCCTATGACAGCCGGAAATAAGCAAGACGTAATGCATAAATTCGCTCATGTTTTCGATGACGATACAGTTGGGCTGATTTGCCAGGACTTTGAAATTCAAGTAGACCCCACGGTTGTTCCTGTGGTTGAACCTCCTAGGCGTGTGCGTATACATGTGAGAGAAAAACTTCGAGATAGGCTGAATAGCCTCGAAAATCAGGGAATAATTGCCAAAGTGGTCGAGCCAACAGAATGGGTATCCAACATAGTAATTGTGCCCAAGGCTTCAGGCGATATCAGGTTGTGTCTTGATCCCTGATCTTTGAATAAGGCGATTCGCCGGGCTCATTACCCCACAACAACGGTAGATGAGGTTGCGTATCGACTTTTAAAGGCGAAAGTTTTCTCTCTCATTGATGTACATTCAGCGTTTTTACATGTAGGATTGTCAGAACAATCTTCCAGGTTATGCTGTTTTCACACACCGTTCGGTAGGTACAGGTGGTGTCGTCTGCCTTATGAAACATCTTGCGCACCCGAAATTTGGCAACGATTAATGCACGAAATGATCACTGACTTGGCAGGTATAGCCGATGACTTTCTAGTCTCGGGAAAAGGGGACACATATGAGGAAGCAGTAGCAGACCACGATAAAAACCTAGTTGCGTTTCTCCAGACAGTCCGTTCGCGAAATTTGAAACTGAATACAGCGAAATTCAGATACCAACTGAAGGAAGTAGAGTGGATGGGACATGTGTTTAATGATAGTGGCATGAGTCCGAGTCCAAGAAAGGTTGAAGCCGTTGCTAAATATCCGCAACCTACCTGTTTGGCAGAGTTGAAGCGATTTTTGGGAATGGTAGCGTACCTCTCGAGATATATTCCTGACGTGTCGTCGGTGGTTGCTCCTCTTAGGCAGCTTACGAAAGCGAAATATGAGTGGTATTGGAGTACGGAGTGTGAGAAGTCATTTGACAAGATAAAACATATTTTGATCAGAGCCCCGGTGCTCACGTATTACCGACCCGAGCTTCCCGCTACTGTACAATGTGATGCTTCGAGCACAGGACTAGGGGGAGTACTACTACAGGAGGGACACCCCGTAAATTATTGCAGCAGATCACTGACGTCAGCTGAGCGTGCGTATTCACAAATAGAAAAAGAATTGCTGGCAGTTAGTTTTACAATGAACCGACTGGATCAATTTGTCTATGGCAGATCTGTTTTGGTGCAAACAGATCACAAACCGTTAGTTGCAATTCAACAAAAAGCGTTGTGTGACGCCCTACTCCGGCTCCAAAGAATGTTGTTATCGTTGCAACGCTATAATTTCACCTTGGTGTATTGTCCAGGTGCAAGTGTTCCAGTGGCTGATGCTTTGAGTCGCAGCACTAACGCGAGTGTTCAGAGCGTTGCAAGTGTTGAAGTTGAGAATATAAACTTGAGTTCAGGGCTAGCTGTTTCTCTAGAACGTAAACAGGTCTATCAGGAGGCAACGAACAATGATCATTCGCTCCGACAAGTAATTGAGTACACCAAATCGGGGTGGCCGTCTCGTAGATCCATGTTACCTGCTGATGTCGCTCAGTACTGGCCATTTCTCTTAGAAATGACGTCACAGGACGGATTAGTGTTCAAGTATGGTAAGCTAGTGGTTCCCAAGTCGCTACGGGCAGGTGTCCTCTCCAGGCTTCATCGCGCTCATATTGGCTTGGCGTCAATCATGAGGTATGCCAGAGAGAACGTGTTTTGGCCGGGCATGGCGTCTGAGGTTAGAGACATGATATTGAACAGCACTGTTTGCATGTCCTATAGACAGGAGCAACCATCTGAGCCCATGATGCCACACACTGTAGCGGAACGTCCGTGGCAAAAATTAGCGGCAGATCCCTTTGAATTGAGCGGAAAGTGTTATCTTGTAACCGTTTATTATTTTAGTAATTATGTAGAAGTCGATATCCTTCATCGTGTGACAACTGCAGCAGTTGTCTCGTGTTTAACTATTCAGTTTGCTCGTCACGGGGTGCCAGAAGTATTGGTCACGGACAATGGTCCACAGTTTTCGTCCCAGGAGTTCAAACAATTTATGCATAAAACAGACGTAGTATATATCACGTCAAGTCCGAGGTACCCCCAATCAAACGGGAAGGCTGAAAATGCTGTAAAAACGGTAAAACAACTCTTCCGTAAAGCCAGCGCTTCTCATGAGAATCCATTTTGGGCATTGATGATCTGGCGTAACACACCCAGTGAGGGTACGAAATACTCGCCAAGTCAGATACTGTTCGGGCGTAGATGCAGAACGTTACTACCGACACATCGCGATTCTCTTTCACCTGAAACGGCAGTCGGTGTGCGAGAGAAGTTAGAAGAGCAGAAAGGGCGCCAACAGCAGGCGTACGACACTAGAGTGGGTCATCATCCG
This sequence comes from Sacculina carcini, assembly GCA_916048095.2. NCBI lineage: Eukaryota > Metazoa > Arthropoda > Thecostraca > Sacculinidae > Sacculina > Sacculina carcini. The sequence continues at coordinate 3,723,170 of OU696577.1, forward strand.
CTGGTACCACTGTCTATCGGCTCAGCAATACGAATGAAATTGCCGGGTTTAACAACATGGTCTTCCGGTATTTGCCTACGTTATTTAGGACACCGTTCATATGAAGTCCTTGTGAATGGAGTAGGATACAGGCGGAATCGCAGGCAGCTGATGCTCGACAGTCAAACTCAGCCAGATTTGTACAATGGCGTCAGCTCTCCTGCTCAAGATATCAGTGAACCGAAGCTGAGTCCGGTTCTTCAACGACCTGTACGAAGATCGACGCGACAGACCAGGCGTCCAGCGTACCTTGATGATTATGTTTATTAAACCAATATGTGTGTGTGTGATTCATTATTTATATCAACTTGTCAATTGAAATGTTTTAAAACATATATGTTTTTTTGGGGGAAGAGGAGATGTGGCATGTGTATAAGTGCTGTACCGTATGGCGTCATGTCAGAGAGTGTTGAGTGTGACAGGCTTATTCACAGAACTCTGTTGCAACCCGATCCTGTGCACCTGCAGCCATGTATGTCAGTATTGTATGCATCAACACCAGTCATGTGTGTGCAATAAACCGGACAACACGTTACACTATGATTTTCACTCATTTCATTATACTTCATGATTAGATTTGTACTATTAACACTAGCGAACTGATAAGTTGTATTAAGTACAATTGTCAAATAAAACATGGCGTGCCTCAGAAAATCTCTGCTCAATCGACATAAAGCTGCCAAATAGTCATATTTTAATATAAATACGTTTGTTTTTAGTTATTTTTCATACAAAAACTTTCCCTTTTCATGTTTTTCAATTAACGTTCTGATTTTGTGAATAAGATATCATTTGGATCAAATCAGATTTCATTTGGATCAAATCAAATTGCATATGGTAAAGATAAAATTTTATCAATAAAATTCATATGATTTTGTTGAATTCAAACGCACAATGGGAATATTCCTATGATTCCGTGGTTTTGCCGTGTATAATAGACATTTATATGACTATTTGTGTTTATGTATAGAGTGATTCTGGAGTACTGCGCCAATTCTGGAGTACTGCGCCCCTGTGTGGTCTTCTGCTGCGGATCAACAGAGTTGTTAGAACTTGCAAGTTCCTCTGTGGTGACTTGGTTCTTGGTGATCTTTGCCATCGTCGAAAGGTTAGCAGCGTGTGCATGCTGTACAAGATCAAGCACAACGACCATCATCCGATGAGCAAGTCAATTCCTGATGATTTCGTGGCAGCAAGAAGCACACGGTTTTCATCCAAACAGCATTCCCAGTGCATGGCTCCAATTCGTTGTCGTACAAAACAATTCCAACGTTGCTTTCTTCCGGCCACTGTGTCTACTTGGAACACGTTGAAGGAGGAGGCTTTCTCGCAGAACAATTTGAACAAATTCAAGGCCAAAGTAAATGAAATGCTACTGAAAGAGCGGAATTGACTGTTGAGTCTTATTAATTTTATATTTATTCATATTTATTGTTATTTATTCATGCTTATTGTTATTCATTTTCTATTTATTTATATTTATTCCTATTTTACTCTCTATTTATTACTATTTATTATTTGTTGTTGTTATTTATTAAATTATACTTTTACTCAGTGTTGGCTGTTGTTGTTTATTGAATCATATTTATTGTTGTTGCTGTTTATTGAGTCATATTTATTGTTGTTGTTGTTTATTGAATCATATTTATTGTTGTTGCTGTTTATTGAATCATATTTATTGTTGTTGTTGCTTATTGAATCATATTTATTGTTGTTGCTGTTTATTGAATCATATTTATTGTTGTTGATGTTTATTGAATCATATTAATTTGTGTTGTTGTTACTTATTGAATCATATATATATATATATATTTATTGTTGGATGTTTCTTATTGAATCATATGTATTGTTCTTGATTGTTATTTATTACTTATTTATTAATATTTATTCTTATTTATTGATGGCTGTTATTTACTGAATCACATATTTTTTGTTGATTGTTATTATTCATTGAGGAGCGTGGGCGGAGTGACATTATGGATTGTTATCGGATGATGGTTTATTATTTATTGTTATTTATTTATTATTTTCTTTCCAACTCTCTTTCTAGACTTATTTCTCTTCGAACTCTCTTTCTCTCTGAATCTTTTGGGCGCTTCCGGTACATGGGGCCACCTTAGGGTGGTAATAGTGCTTGCACTCTTCCCATGCTACTGGATTTGCCTGTAATTAATAATAATAATAATGATGAGGAGACACGTTGTTTGTGTATATTGTCGTTAGATGACGCTACCAGTGTGTTAGCTGATTATATGTATGTGATCAATGGGCGGGACTTAGAGGGTGCGAGAAGTAATGGGGCAGTGCGGTGGTGGAGTGTGTGGTGTTCGCGTGAGCGGTTATTGTTGCGAGCGTGGAGCGGTTTGAGCTGTTGAATTGTGAGAATTTGAAGGTGACGTTTTTATTGCATTTATTGTTTGTTTTCCATCTCATCGCATTGTTCAACCTCATTCGTATTCGGTCATCTAATACATCTCAAAACAACAAGCTAACCGGCCAAAATGGCAAAAATATCTCACGATATGATCAGGGCGTTTGCCGGCGATGGAGACGTTGTGGCGTGGTTAAAGAAAGCAACGTTGGTAGCAAAGCTGCAAGGTGTATCTGACCTAGCCAGCTTCATTCCGCTGTATCTTGAGAGGGATGCGTTAGCGCTATATTAAGAGCTGTCTGAAGAGGCCCAGGACAATGCTGATCAGATTCAGCAAATGCTGATTGGAGCATTCACGGATGATGCGTTCACGGCGCATAGAAAATTGTGTGAGAAAAGATGGAGTGGCGAATCAGTTGATGTGTATGCCAATGAGATCAGAAGGTTGGCTGGACTGGCCAGTTTCGATAATGCGGGTGTTGAGCATGCAACGAGACTCGCGTTTGTAAATGCATTTCCTGCCGACATCAGAGTCACGCTTCAGTGTCTACCAAACGTTATAAAGATGAGGACCAGCGAGCTGATTGCCCATGCCAGTGTGTGGGCTGCTAATAGAGCCGTGAATGTGGTAGCCGCCGGTGAAGCGGCCAGTGGGAGCAGGGAAGCACAACAGCTGCGAGATAATGCTGCTCCGCGAAGATTCACCGGACGATGCTTTGTGTGTGGAGGGCATCACATGGCACGCTACTGTAGCAAACGTAAACGTGTGTTATCGGTGCGGAAAAGACGGACACAAGTCATTTGAATGCAAGTCGGAAAACGGAAGTGGGGTGGCTTGTGCGCCAGCAGTCACTCCAATGAGCCAATAATGGCGCAATCGTCAGGCCTGCCAATTATTGACGTAACGATAGATGAGATGAAGGCGAAGGCATTAATTGATACTGGCTGTTCAGCTGTGGTCGTAAAAACGAGCTTTGTAAAAGATATTGACGGTGAATGTGTGATGCTCGCGTTTGATGGTAGACAAGTGCAGTGTAGAGGTGAAGCGTGGATTACAGTGGGAGTAACAACAACAACAACAACAACACATGTATTTCATATAGCGCTCTAATTATCATAGGCGCGAGGAACGGCTAGTTATAAAATGTATACAATGTGGAATTAACAAAACAGTATCGCATAAACAAAGATATAAGCAGCGATATACTATGAAGGAACAATTGAAAATAACTATGGATAAAAAAAAAAAAATCAAACAGTTTTTCACACAATATAATTATTCATCAGAGGAGACACCGAGAAGATATGTACAAAGAGAAGTGGAAAAAGACCTGTAAGAGAGAGAATATCGAATTTTAAGAGGAAGTTCATTGAACAAACGAGGTCCAGAGAAAAAAAGAGATTTCGAAGAACAGGTGGAGTCGTTGAGAGCACGGGGACAGAAGAGACTACGTGATAGTGAGCGGCCCGGACGATCAGAAACAGTAAGAAGAGAACGGAGATAAGGAGGAGCAGAGTCGGAGTGGATGATCTTGAAGATGATGCAGCAAACCTTGTGATGGATTCGCTGCCGTGCAGGAAGCCATCCAAGTTGGCGGATGAATTTCGAGGTGGGAGTTCTCGGTGGAAGAAGAAAAACAAAACGGCAAGATTGGTTTATAATTTTCTGAAGCGAGCGTATATTTTTACAAGAAACATGAAGATATAGAGAGTTACAATAGTCTAACCTGGAGAAAATTAAGGACTGTACAAGTGTGATTGCTGTAGCATTATCAAGGAATCGACGGATAGGATAAAGTTGGCGGAGAATAAGACGACAGGAGCGAGTCACACGTGATATGTTAATTGAGAAAGAGAGATTGTGATCAAAATGTACACCAAGATCACGAACACACTGAGATAGGGGTAATGGAATTATTGGAGGAGATAATTTGGGAGGATGAAACACAATATATTCAGACTTGGAATGGTTCAAAAGTAGGTGGCGTGATGAAGCCCAGGAAGTAATATTATTCAAAACCGCAGAAATGCAATTTTCAGAAAATTTTGAGATAGGAAAGTAAAGCTGTAGATCATCCGCATAAATGTGGTAAGAAATAGGAAAACGATGAAGAATTGGACAGAGAGAAGACATATACAAATTGAACAATAACGGACCCAATATTGATCCCTGAGGTACTCCACTGGAAAGTTTTACAGAACTCGAAAAAGTGGAATTAGAGCGAACAGAATAAGAACGATTATAAAAGTATGACTTCATCAATGAAAGAGCCGTAGAAGAGAGTCCAATAGCGGCAAGGTCGTCACACAAAATTGCATGATCGACGAGGTCCAATGCCGAAGAGAGATCCAGCAGAACAAGCAGAACAGAGTCACCAGAGGCAAAATGATTGAAGATATCGTTCAATAGGTGCAAAAGGAGAGATTCAGTGGAACGATTAGATACAAAGCCAGATTGAAAAGGATCGAGAACGGTGTTTATCAAAGGTGATAATTGCTCGTGTATGGCCGACTCCAGCAGCTTGGCAGTGAAGCTCAGAACGGAAACAGGGCGGTAATTACCAGGACAGTTAGGGTCAAGAGTGGGTTTTTTCAGTATTGGTGTGACAATAGCAGATTTATCAGCAAAAAATAAACCATGTAGAAAAGAAGAATTGATGAGATGGGAAACAATGGGGGAAAGGAGGTGAATAGAGTCAGACAAAGCAGAGAAATTAATCGGATCGAGAGGACAACGAGAAATTTTAAGTTTTTTAATAAGGCGAGAAGTATGAGCTACCGAGATATGGGAGAAACTAGACAGAGTGGAGGATGAAGTAGTATGAGTGATAACTGTAGTGGTTGTAGGAAGTAGGGCACGAACCGAATTTAGTTTTTGAGGGAAGAATTGAGCAAAAGTAGAAGCCGAAATAGGATTGGGAGAGGAGCTGCCAAATGTCAACTGTTTTAGAGTGGACCACTGACGCGAAGGAGAACGAGCACAGTCTGCAAGGCGTGACTGATAAAAATCAGCTTTGGCCGTGGTCAGTGCAGAAAGGAACTAATGTCGAGCAGAGCAAAAAGAGTCCCAGTCACTAGGCGACCGAGAGTGACGCCACCTACGCTCAAGACGGCGGGACGAAGTTCGCATATGAACTAAGTCCGACGAAAGCCACGGAGGGGGACGGGTCTGTGAGCGAACACGACGAGTGATCAGTGGAAATAATCGTTCATTGATCTCACTGAGAGAAGATGACAGAAAATCAAACACACATTTGGGATGAATGCCGTGGTAGGTAATGGGAGGCAAAAGAGAGGAGATCAAAGATTGAAAAATGATAGGACACTACGACATGTAATCACGTGCGGAAAAGATGTAGGGGCCCTTGAATGGTGCGGGAGGAGAATAGTATAATTGGCAAGAAAGGAGAGAATGATCGGAAAAAGTATTGTCGGGAGGAAATGCGAGTGTATCATAAAGACGAAACTTGCTCAAAGTCGAAGGGTAAATGATAATGTCGAGAACATGGCCAGCTGTGTGAGTAGGAGTGGAATTTGATATCACCAAGTTATGAGAATTAAGAAGTGAAAGAAAATCGGACGCAAAAGGATTAGCCAGAGGATTGTCGAGCCAGAAATTAAAGTCGCCGACAACTATGAAGTTATCCAAAAAGAGTTGAGAGAATTTAAATATAAGAGAATCAAACTCGTCAAGAAACATGGGTGTAGTACCAGGGTGATTTGGGCGATATACAATTAAATTTCCCAATTTTGGCATGGAGGGTAAAGATAAAGATAGCGGCAAGAATTCAAAAGTTTGTGAAGTAAATTGAGCGACAGCAAGTATAGAGAATGAAAGAGTTGACTTATATACTATACTTAAACCGCCACCGGAGGATTTGACAGACCCGGAAGAAGAGCGAGGAGCATGCAGTACGCTGTAAGTAGCAGGGAGATTAGCTGAGAATGAACCGAAATCAGTATCCAAGAGCCATGTTTCGACCAGGCATAGAAAAGCAAGGTTATGAGACAGTAAAAGCTCGGAGATATATGGACACTTATTCCTAGCCGAGCGTATGTTGAGTAAGCCCAGCAGGCTGTTGTGCGAATAATCAGGATCACCAGACTTGCAGAACAGTTGCACAGGAAAACCATTTGATGTAAACCAGAAGATAACGGTGTGGTGGGAATATCAGCTGAAGACATTAGTCATTGGTCACATGACGAACGCAGTGGAGATACGGAAACGGACTGATCAACGCTAAATTGCTCAGCTAACAGCGTCCGACTACGCAGGGCGTTTCGGACAGTGACGAGTGAGGGACACTGGGGCGAGAACGATGAGTGATCATGCGGACGATTAGACTGACGACAGTTGACACAGCACACTGAGGACTTATCTGGACAATCCTTTGACAGATGAGACCCCGAGCAAATGCCACAACACGTATGATTTCTTGGGGAGTAGCGGGATGACGTGTGTCCAAGACGAGCACAGCGGTGACATCGTGCCACCCAGAAGCGGTCATACACAGGGCATGACGTCAGATCGACGAATAGACAATCACCAGCCCTCTTGATGGACTGGCGGACCGCCGGCGACACTGATAGAACTCCGAGACCAGCACCAGCGCGCGTCTTTGAAATGAAGAGTACCTTCAAGTCCGCTGGTGAGGCATCAGCTAAAACCGAATTTTTCAGCCGAATAGATGTTGCAAGACTCTCCGGCGTCGAGTCAAGTGGGATATTGACCACTGTGACTTTCGGCTGCAGCATAGGAGCAGGGATAGCGACCTTCACGTCATGCATGTTATTGCGAACAGATGCAGCCACCCGGTACACCTGTTCCTGAGAGCCACACTTGAGCACGATTTTGTTGTCAGAAGATTTTGCTGCGAGAATAGGCTCAGTCTTCAGGACCGATCTGAGCTCGACCTGGTGAATTTTGTGTTCGCCGGCACGCACGACTACGGTATACGATCGTTTCACGGGTGCGTGGGTGCGGTGTGGGGCGAGACACTCTGTTACGCTGGCTGGTTTACCGCAGGTGTGTAGACCGATGGTCGTTTCCATGGTCGTCACTGACGTCTTTATGTCAGTGAGCTGGCTGCATATTTCAGACAATTTCTCCGCTGGAGGAGACTGCTTAAATGAGCAAAACTCATCCTTGCAAGTTGGGCAGATCCAGAACAAGCGATGCTTTTTAATTGCATTCAATGCAGGGGTGGATAGAGCAGCGCAAGATGCGTGGAACGACTCACTACAATCCTGGCACTGTATATACGCCCCTGATTTGAGCGAGTCACCACAGTGACAAACACGGTCGGCAGAGGGAGGAGCAGCAGCAAAGGGCATGGCTAATCCCTTGTCCGAACAGGGGAAGCAAACACAAGATCAACACAAAGATAAGAGGACCCACGAAAACACAACCACACACGGCGACGACTGAAACACGACTTCAGTACAGAATGAGTATGTGAAAGTGAAGGCCATAGTGGTTGATGAGCTTGTGGCGAATGGCCACCAGTTAAACACAAGATTAATACACACACACACACACACACACACACACACACAAAATCTATTACAATCAATCACTAAACAATAGCAATCATAAACACCGCGAGAACAATGATGACAAGGCAGCCTGTGAACAACGATACAGGCAACAAGATTGTCAAGGCAAGAACGCAAGATGGGTACAAAAGAATAACGCGCGCGCAAAAAGCAAGAGTGAGCCAGCCACAGAGAGTAGCCCTGTCAAGACTGTCTAGCGACTATATAAAACATCGAGTTTATATATCAAATAAGCAATGTATGCAACAATTGGTGTGTGTGTGCGTGTGCGTTTCCAGCGGTTCACTATGTACAGTTGATGTATGTGCGTATGTCGCCTGGAGCGTTTGGCTGGTATGCTGGATTCGATTTGCACGAACACTGGCACTTGCACGTGGTAGTGATGGCTTGCAATTTGATGCTTGTGGCGATATGCGCGTGTGCCGGGAACATGCACATCCGGTGCAGACGCCACAGGAGCCCCCTCCCCAGATTAAGGTGAGAAACGCACCGGGGGGCGAACAACTCGCCCGGACCGTGTACGACGAACCGGAGTGTTTGTCACGGGCGATGCTTGAACCAGATGTTGGGTGGTGTCTGCAGGAAGACTGATTGTTTAGTTCTCCAAAAATGCTGGTTTCAGTCGGTCCACACAAATAGTGTCTTCAGCGTTACGTTCCACCGTGAAAGTCTTTGGGGTGCGCTTGATGACTCGATATGGGCCACTGTAGACTGGCTGCAGAGGACGGCGATGGCCGCCGTTGCGCACGAAGACGTACTCAGCTGAGTCGAGTGCTGGCAGAGTGAACGCGTCGGTCGAAGATTTTGGTCGGCTCTGTACAGGTCGGATCATTTTGAAATGCTGGGACAGCTCTTGCGCGACCTGGTAAGGTGGCACATCATGATGTTCACGAAACATCTCACCTGGTAGCCGTAATGCAGTGCCGAACACGAGCTGAGCTGATGAGCACTGCAGTGGCTCCTTGATGCAGGAACGTATACCCATCAGCACGATGGGTAGTCGGTCGACCCAGTTCTGGCAGCCTCGCAGCGCTCCTTTTAATTGCCGATGTAGGCGTTCGATGAGTCCATTGGCGCCGGGGTTGTAGGCAGTTGTATGGAATGAGTCTGCGCCCAGTCGTGGTGTGAGATGGTGCCACAGCCGGCTGGTAAACTGCGAACCCCTGTCAGAGACGATAGTTTCCGGAACACCATACCTGGATATCCATGTGCTGATGAGACAACGAGCCACGGTATCTGCAGAAATATCTGGCATGGGACAAGCCTCTGGCCACCTGGTAAATCTATAGATGATTGTCAGTAGATAAGTTTGGCAGCAAGGCAAAGGTCGAACAATATCGATGTGTATCTTCTGAAACCTGCCAGATGGTAGACTGAATTGACCAGGGGGCGAGTGATTGTGTCGCGAAATTTTGCATTTTTGGCAATGTATGCATTGTGAAACCCAGTGCGATATGTCGCGTCGCATAGAGGGCCACACGAACCGGTCAGATATGAGTTTCTGAGTGGCTCTCCTACCAGGGTGAGATAACCCGTGAAAAGCATTAAACACTTGCCGGCGTAATGCTTTCGGCACGATGGGCCGGGCTGTACCTGTGGAATCGTCACAGATTATTCTGGCAGTGGCGTGTGTAGGCAGTGGTTTCATGACAATATTCAGGGATGTGTTGTTACCTCCTGTTAATTCTTGCAGTTCGGCGTCGCTTGATTGGTGTGTCGAAATTTCTAGGAGGTCGATTTGGCTGTGGACGCTAGCCACTCTGGATAATGCGTCGGAAACGACGTTTTCTGTTCCCCTGATGTGCTGAACGTTGGTAGTAAACTGTAAAATATAATCGAGGTGGCGCTGCTCGCGTGGTGAATGATTTGATGTTGTCGACCTGACAGCATGCACAAGTGGTTTATGGTCCGTGACAAGGACAAACTCGCGGCCTTCGACGAATGGTCGAAAATGGCGTACAGCCATATATGCTGCCAATAATTCGCGACCAAATGCGCTGTATTTTTGTTGCGCTGTGGACAACTTTTGAGACCAGAATGCAAGCGGTTTCCACCTACCGCGCTGCAGTTGCTGTAGAACGCAACCAAATGCCGTAGTTGCTGACGTCGGCGAACACGCCAAGCTGTGCGTGAGGATCTTGATGGCTCAGTACGGCGGTGTCGCATACTTTCTTTTTGGCCGCGGCGAATGATTCGTCTGCCTCCTGCGTCCACTGGAGCGGCGCCTTCGAACGACGGTGCTTGTGATCGAGCAGGCGGTGCAGCGGCCCCAAGGTTTCAGCGACGTGGGGCAAAAATCGGTGGTAGAAATTGATCATCCCCAGGAAGCGTCGGAGTTGCTCCTGCGTCTGCGGTTTTTCAAAGTTATGAATGGCAACAACTTTCTCACTCAGTGGGTTGATTCCTTTGGCGGAGATGTTATGGCCAAGAAATTTGAGCTGTGTAGCACCAAACACACATTTCGTTGGATTTACGCGGATGCCAAATTGGTCCAAGCGTTGAAAAACTGTTTCGATGTGTTTTAGATGCTGATCAGGGTATTTACTGGCAATCAGTATGTCGTCAATATATGTGAATACAAACGGCAAACCTCGTAGTACGGTGTCCATCAGTCGCTGCATGGTCTGAGCGCTGTTGCGCAGGCCGAACGGCATCCTCGTCATTTCAAACAGGCCGAACGGTGTGCTGATGGCCGTTTTATGCACATCGTCAGGATGCATCGGTACCTGAAAATACGCCTTCACCAGGTCTATCGTTGAAAATATTGAAGTGTCATGTAATGCAGCGGAAAAGTCATGCAAGTAAGGCAGAGGGTATCGGTCCGCCACTGTGATCCTATTGAGTGCGCGGTAGTCGCCGCATGGACGCCACTCGCCAGGGGCGGACTTAGGCACCATGTGTAGTGCACTTGCGTACTGACTCTGGCAGGGTCGAACGATACCATGTGTGAGCATGTTCTGAAACCCACGTTTTGCGATGTCCAGTCTGGCGGCATCAAGTCGGCGCGGTCGACAATACACTGGCTGGCCGGTGGTCTCAATGCGGTGGTACACACCATGACGCTGTTCACCGCCGATGATCGGCGAGGAAGTCAATCGGGGGTATTTAGCCAGCAACTGTTGAAATCGACAGTTTGAATTGGCGAGACAGAGCGATATTTGTGGAGATGCATGTGGCTTTTTGCTGCTCACCGTGAGATTGGTCTGATTGTCTATAATCTGCCGCAGACGAGGATTGACGCTGATTTTGTGGTACGCCAAAAAATCGCACCCGATGATGGAGATATCTATATCTGCGAGAATGAACGACCACAAGAAATTGCGACGGAGGCCGAGAGACACGGTTATGTCTTTGATGCCGAAAGTATTGACACGGCTATTGTTGACCGCCTGTAAAACCAGCGGGGGTGGCTGCTGCGACGAATTATACGATATCAAACTATATTGTGCGCCAGTATCGATTAAGAAACTGATACCGGTGTTATTGTCGCGTATGAAGAACGGCGTGTTTTTGTGGCCAGTATATGCAGCGGTGAGAAATGAACCTGGCTCTTCACTTCTCAGTGCTAGTTTAAATGAAAACTGCATGGTTTGATACATGTTCTGGCTTTGTTCCCGAATTTCTCGTGGTACCAACACATACCTGCGGTGGAGTCTTGGCGCGATGTGAGTTCTCGTGACTGGGAACGCCTCTGTTCACTTGAGACCGAACGAGAGCGGCGGTGTGGTTCGATCGAGAGCCGTCTTAGGTGGCGCTGAATGTCGTCCAGCTGAAGTTTCAAGGCCGCCAGTTCGTTCGCGGTGATCGTGCATTGTGTGCAGCTCTGATCTGAAATTGCATTCGAGCTGGTTGTGTTGCGTGGCCTTTCACTCACCGTGCTAATGATTGATCGTTCATGAGGGAGTGATGAAACTACTCGATCTGCGGTTTCTGCCAGTGTATCCAGGGGTGTGCTTGGAGGTAGAAACTGCAAGAAAGGTGTTGCTGACTCGGGCATTGCCTGCAAGAAAATCTGCCTTATGAGTACAGATTCACCGTCCTGCACGTATGGCGATGTTTGTTCTCGCAGATGCCTGTGACAACTGTGTTGGTTTACGGCCCCCGAGGGTGGCGAGCACTGACCTGAGCTTTTCCGCCACTGATTTGTCGAGTCGCGATTGCAGGGCTGCGCACAGCTGAGTGTAGCAGTCAGCTGGAGGATTGCGGATCAGATCAACAAACTCCATGACGTGATGGGCTGGCAGTAGAGATGCTGCTGTCTGGAACATAGTCTCCTGGTCGATGATTTGTGCCCGTTTGAAATACAAGTCAAGTTAAATAATCCAGATGTTTGAATTATCCTCAACGAAGGGCGGAGGTGGGCCGACAATAGCGGGTTTATCGGAAGACATTGTGTAAAACAAGACAAGGAAATTGAAATGACAATAACGAACAGCAAAAAAACAAAACCAAAAACTTGATAACGAAAGACTCTAACTACCAACGCAATTGAATGCGTCAAGTAAGCTGAAAATAAGTCAAACAACGAAATTTGCGAACAGCAAAGGTTAACAATCCTGTAAAGAACAAGTTATCACTAGTCAAGAAAAAACCTGTGAAGAAATAAATTACAACAATAAACGTGTCCAAAAAACAAGGGGTCACCACTTGTGGCGAATGGCTACCAGTTAAACACAAGATTAATACACACACACAAAATCTATTACAATCAATCACTAAACAATAGCAATCATAAACACCGCGAGAACAATGATGACAAGGCAGCCTGTGAACAAGGATACAGGCAACAAGATTGTCAAGGCAAGAACGCAAGATGGGTACAAAAGAATAACATGCGCGCAAAAAGCAAGAGTGAGCCAGCCACAGAGAGTAGCCCTGTCAAGACTGTCTAGCGACTATATATAACATCGAGTTAATATATCAAATAAGCAATGTATGCAACAATTGGTGTGTGTGTGCGTGTGCGTTTCCGGCGGTTCACTATGTACAGTTGATGTATGTGCGTATGTCGCCTGGAGCGTTTGGCTGGTATGCTGGATTCAATTTGCACGAACACTGTCACTTGCACGTGGTAGTGATGGCTTGCAATTTGATGCTTGTGGCGATATGCGCGTGTGCCGGGAACATGCACATCCGGTGCAGACGCCACAAGCTTGTTATCAACATTGATATTGTGGTTGGAATGGATTTGATCAATCATTTGGGTGGAGTGACTGTGAGTAAGAAATCTGTTAGATTCGGACAACAGTCATGTTGTGCAATGGAGATGAAGTGTGACGGCGTGCCAGTACCAAATGTGCGTGAGAAAAACAGTAGAAATGATGGTCCGCGAAATCTTACCATCGAGGATCCTAATTTTCGTGCGTCGTTTGATGGTTAAAGGTGGGAAGTCGAATGGTTAACGAAATTGCAGAATCCGGTACTATCAAAGAAAATTGGTTGTTACGAGAGGACACTTGATGATGCTGTGAGGGAAGAATTTGATGCAGAGGTGCGTAGGTGGGTTGGCGAGAAGATTTTGGTGCCTTGGACGGGTACGCAAAATGTGGGTGTATTGCCATTGTTAGCGGTCGTTCAACCTACCAAGAACAAAGTTAGGCCAGTATTGGACTTCCGCGAGCTTAACTCTTTTTTGCACAGTCACACTGGAGATGATTTTATTGATGTATGCGGGGAAAAGTTAAGAGAATGGAGACGTATTGAAGGACCAGTATCGATCGTGGATTTGAAGGCTGCGTATCTCCAGGTTCACGTAGCAGAAAAATTGTGGAAACACCAATTAGTGAAATATGATGGAAATATCTACTGTCTGACTAGAATGGGGTTTGGGCTGTGTTCTGCATCTAAAGCCATGACCCGAATTGTGCGTACGTTCCTACAGCAAGCGTCACTGGTTGAAGAATCAACGGATTCGTATATAGACGATATCGTTGTCCGAGAGTCGATAGTGTCAGATGCAGCGGTAGTTGACCATCTAGCCAAGTATGGGCTGAAATCCAAAGAACCGGTGCCGATTGAGCAAAGTGCTGTTCTTGGGTTGCAACTGCAAAAGAGCGAGCAGGGGCACTTGGTGTACCGCAGAGGGAACGTAGTACCTGCCGTACCGGACGATATGACAAAACGCCAATTGTTCTCACTTTGTGGCAAGTTGATCGGCCACTACCCCGTCGCCGGATGGCTGAAGCCCGCTTGCAGCTACCTCAAGCGTCATGCTGATTGTGTTGAGTGGGATGATGTTGTAGGGGATAACGTGCTGCGTATGACAAAAGATATGGTTGAGAGTGTGATAGCGAATGACCCAGTGTGGGGAACATGGCATGTTCGAAAAACTAATGACGGTGTTGTATGGTGTGACGCCAGCATGCTTGCCATTGGTGCAGCGACAGAAATTGACGGAAATATAGTCGAGGACGCATCGTGGCAGAGGAAAAAGGAAGATGTGCATCACATCAATGTTGCAGAATTAGAAGCTGTGTTGAAAGGAGTGAATCTGGCAGTGAAATGGAAGCTGGAGGAAATAGAGATTCGGATAGATTCCGCTACAGTAGCTGGGTGGGTCGGTATACTGTTGACTAAAGAAAGAAGAGTTAGAGACCAAGGGTGCAGCCGAAATCCTCGTGAAACGACGGTTAGGTATACTGAGTGACTTGATTTCGGAGCTGGGATTGAGAGTTAGTGTGACCAGTGTTCCAACGACAACAAATAAAGCGGATATACTAAGTCGCGTTAAAAAGCAGTGGCTAGGATTGCCGGCGGTGCTGTCGAGAAATACGTCGCGCTGTCCTGAAGCTAACGTGAATGTGTGCATGACATCTGTGAACGACGTGAGAGAAATGCACAACATGCATCACATGGGAGTTTACCGCACATTATTCTTGGCACGACAGGTGTATCGCGAGAAGTTGTCCGGCGGGTTGTGCGAGGGTGTCAACGATGCCAATCGATCGACCCAGCGCCCGCGGTTCATACACCAGGCCATCTGAACCTAAGTGAGCCTTGGCGAAGATTGGCAATTGATGTGCCACACTATCGTGGCCGTGAATATTTGTCTATGGTGGTGCGGTCCTGGCATGTTCGCAGTCTGGCGTGAACTTCGTAATGACACAGCTGAACAGGTTTGCAAGAATATTGATGAAGTGTTTCGTGAGAGAGGACCCGTATGTGAATTACTCATGGACAATAGCAGTGTGTTTCGGTCTCAACAAATTCAGCAGCTGATGAGGCGGTGGAAAATCATGCCATTTTATCGCGCTGCACACCGCCCAAGCGGCAATGGTATCGTCGAGCGCCACCACCGCACCATAAAAGCGCTTGCTGAGAGAGCACAGGTACCACCAACAACGGCCGAGTTTTGGTACAATGTGTCACCCAGAGTCGGTGTGGAGCCCACGTCTATTCCTCATCGTAATATGCATAACTATGAGTGGCGGCATCCATGCATAGAGACTACATCAGAGAGCAACCAAGAGAGATGTTCGGTGGAAATTGGTGAAGAAGTCTGGGTGAAGCCGGCGGACGGACGGTGCACTTCACAATGGAACAGGGGTACCGTGACTGGTGTTCAGTCGTGGAATAATGTGTCGGTTGATGGTATTCCACGTCATGTTTTGGATATACGTCCTGTTGTTGTTGAGTCGATCGGCGAAGCTGAAGACGAAGATCAAGGTGTCGGAGGTGAACAGGTTGACCATGAGCCGGGAAGTGATCGACTTCCTCGTCGGTCCGGAAGAGAAAGGCGGGCTCATGTGTGGATGTGCGACTACACGGCGTAGTGATCTTTAGATCAAGGGGAGGTGTGGTTTTGCCGTGTAGACACTTTGTTTATATGACTATTTGTGTTTATGTATAGAGTGATGAGGAGACACGTTGTTTGTGTATATTGTCGTTAGATGACGCTACCAGTGTGTTAGCTGATTATATGTATGTGATCAATGGGCGGGACTTAGAGGGTGCGAGGAGAAGTAATGAGGCAGTGCGGTGGTGGAGTGTGTGGTGTGAGCGTGGAGCGGTTATTGTTGCGAGCGAGGAGCGGTTTGAGCTGTTGAATTGTGAGAATTTGCAGGTGACGTTTTTATTGCATTTATTGTTTGTTTTCCATCGCATCGCATTGTTCAACCTCATTCGTATTCGGTCATCTAATATATCTCAAAACCACAGATTCATTAAGTGGTTATGCAGTGTTTAGTACCGTATATATCTCTCAGGATGTACCAATCGCGCCATCAGGACCAAAATAGATGGATTTTAATGAAAATGTAACTTTAATGTAAACAGGCTGGAACAAGTTGAAAATTAAGAAATAAATAACATATGCCACCATTGTATCCGTTCCAATCGATTTGCTCGTATCGATTTGCTCGATTTGCTCTGCTCACTGTCGGCTTGCTCACTGTCGGCCTACTCACTGTCGGCTTGCTAACTGTCGGCCTACTCACTGTCGGCTTGCTCACTGTCAAGGTGTCGAATATCTGTTGATTGTCGATCGTTATTCCAACTGGACGTCTGTAATTCAAGTCAAACCGGGCGACGGCTCCCATGAACTAGTGGAGGATCTGAAAGCGTACTGTGCCACTTGTGGTATACCAGAAGAGCTCTCGACCGATGGTGGCTCAACGTATGTGTCGGCTATCACTAGAGGTCGCAAAAATATGGAGTTATTTTTCAATGTTTATGTCATTTTTATGCGATAAATTTTTACGAAATATGTGATGAAAAAGCTAAAATGAGATTCAAGTTTTTCACCTATTTATTGTCAGATCATTAAAGCAAAACAAATAACAATAATAAGATATACAATATACATTGGTACACACAGTATGCAATGTATTTTATACAGTATATTTAATATGAAAATATGCAAATATGCAATGAAATATACATACATCTCGTATATTGAGGAAATGAGGACAAACTATTGTAGAAACAGTTGGTAAACATACTTTTTTAGATTTCCTTCCATTAGTATTTGTCGTCTATTTTATAGTATACTTTCAACGTCAATGTTGGTAAATGGAGCGAATTTGAGAGTCGCTAGATGTTCTGGTAACAGAGGAATTTAAGAATTTCAATAACATCTATTATTTCTCCTTGCAATGTTTTTACACAGTACAGTAGGTCAAAATCAGAGTTTCTTGTCAGAATTTCTCAAAATTATTATTATTATTATTATTATTAATTACAGGCAAATCCAGTAGCATGTACCTAAGGTGGCCCCATGTACCGGAAGCGTCCAAAAGATTCAGAGAGAAAGAGAGTTAGAAAAGAAAAATTATAGAAAGAGAGTTGGAAAAAATAAATACCAATAAATAATAAACCATCATCCGATAACACTTCATAATGTCACTCCGCCCACGTTCCTCAATAAATAACAACAATCAACAATAAATATGTGATTCAATATATGACAATCATCAATAAATAAGAATACATAATAATAAGTAAGTAATATATAGCAATCAAGAACAATAAATATGATTTAATAAGAAACAACCAACAATAAATAAAAATATGATTCAATAAGTAATAACAACAACAACAACAACATATATTTATTTTAGCGCACATATTTATACACAGGCGCGAAAAAGACACAACCGACAGGAACATCACAGCGAGCAGGGAGTAGGCACACATAGCAAAAAGGAAAACACGTTTGCAAACTGAAACATGCTAGATGGCCGTATGTCGGGTGTCTAGCCACTACCTCCTACAGAACAGTGGAGGAGCCGGTTTAGTCGCCGACGACTCCACCATGAATCTGGTTGTACTCGATTTACACGGTTACCAGTAGCAGGGCGAAGCCTGACCAGGCAACGACGAATGCAAGAAATGCAAAAACGGGACGCAGCAACGAAAGCAGATAATTCACAGTGGTTAAAAAGACAAATATCAAGCAAGAACAACCAGGGTTCAACACAGGACGATCAGCACGAACAACACACATATAACCAAAGACAAATCATACATTCAATCATCAAGGGAACGAGTGAGCAGATATTTATGAAGATCAGCAGAAAAGGATCGGAATGAAGACTTGTGGTGAAGGTAAGATGGAAGCGAGTTATAGATACGAGGAGCAGATGAATAAAGAAATTGGATGACCAAGAGGATTGATTAAGAGCAGGAGGACAGACTAATGGCACAGGAATGTGACAATAAGTACGATTGTTGAGATTCAATAGGCAACGGAGATATGAAGGAGAAGCGGGAGAGTGGATAAGTTTGAAAACCAGACAACACACCTTATAGCGGATACGAAAAAGAGCAGGTAACCAACCGAGCTGCCGGATATGCACCAAAGTAGGGGTTTGCGTAGGAAGCCTCAGTACAAACCGACAAGCAAGGCTGATCACTGCTTGGAGTTGGAGGAGAGATTTCAAGGGAAGATGGAAGAAGAGCGAGTTGCAATAGTCGATTTAAGAAAAGATATAGGAGTTAACCAGAAGACTAGCGGATGAGACATCAATCGACGAACGAATAGGATAAAATTGTCGGAGTAAAAGCGGCACGAGCGGGTAAGCTGAGAAAAATGAGTCGAGAAAGAAAGGTTAGGATCGAACAAGACACCCGAATCGCGCATTTTATTGGCTAGCGGAAAGTTGATAGAGTGAGAAGAAATTCGAGGAGGGTGAAAGACTAGATATTCTGTTTTGTCAGGGTTGAGAACAAGTTTACGTGAGGCAGCCCAAGAAGAAATCTGGGCGAGCAGCATAGAGACAAAATTTGAAGAATGAGGAGAAAGAGGAAAATATATTTGGATGTCGTCAGCGTATACGTGAAATGAAACTGGATAGCTGCGGAGAATAGGACAAAGGGATGATACGTATAAGTTAAAAATTAAAGGACCAATAAGTGAGCCTTGTGGAACCCCAGAGGTGAGAGGGAAGTCGCACGATAAAGCCGCATTACTGCGAGCAGCATAGGAACGGTCTTTTAGATAAGAGGTTAGGAGAGAAAGTGCAGTAGATGTGAGGCCTAGATGAGCAAGATCACAGCATAGAATTTCGCGGTCGACTAGATCTAAGGCAGCATAAAAATCTAAGGAAATCAGAAGAACGGAATTTCCAAATTAAAAATTGGAGAATAGATCATTGGCGAGGCAGAGAAGAAGTGTTTCGGTAGAGTGCTGGGATACAAAACCAGATTGGCAAGGATCGAGAACAGGCAAGATGATAGGCCGTAATTGAACAAGGATGGCAGATTCTAGAAGCTTGGAGGACAGAGATAGAATAAAACAAGAAATAGAACAAAAATAGAACAACAACACAAATAAATATGATTCAATATACAGAAATCAGAAATGTATTGCCACTTTATACAACAAATTACTGGCATGGATGAAGTTATACATACAAATCACACAACGTACACACAAATGAATGCATCATGAAAAACTTTGGCTCACAGCGGAATAAGACACACAAGATTCACACAAAAACACGTATACTACAGAATAACAACAACAAGAACAACAACAACATATATTTAATATAGCGCACATATTTATACACAAGCGCGAAAAAGACACAACCGACAGCAACATCACAGCGAGCAGGGAGTAGGCACAAACAGAAATATGAAAACACGTTTGCAAACTGGAACATGCTAGATGGAACGAGCTATCAGATAGCTCATCCGCCCTTGAAACAGGTTATTTTTCTCCTGTCGGGTGTCTAGCCACCCTCCTCACTGCAGATCAGTGGGGGAGCCGGCTTAGTCGCCGACGACTCGACCATGACTCTGATTGTACTGGAATTACACGGTTATCAGTAGCAGGGCGAAGCCTGACCAGACAACGACGAATGCAAGAAATGCAAAGACGGGCAGCAACGAAAGCAGATAATTCACAGTGATTATAAAGACAAATATCAAGCAAGAACAACGAGGGTACAACACAGGACGATCAGCACGAACAACAACGACAACGACAACGTGTATTTGCTATGACGCCGGTAAAACACAAGCGCGAAAAACGGAAAATATCAATTGATATAAAACGACAATTGTAAAGAATATGGGAGAAATGAGCAGGTAAAAGAGAGTGAGAAGTCACAAAACAACCAAAATGGGTAAATAGCAAGCACAAGCACAAAGAGCACAGTTCCAAAAAATCAAGTGGTATGTTCGAACAATACAATCGACAGAGAATTTTTACAGGGAACATTCACAATAGAATAAATAAAGCAGCAAGGAAGGAAAGGAAGCAGTAACTGTGCTCAAGACAGGGAAAAATAAGACAACGAGGAGAATTGATACATTCATGAAACGGAGAAATAGTTGAAACAATATCACAGAGAGGCGAAAGGAGAGAGAGAGTGAGAGACGGGATCAAATGAAATGTCAAAAAGGTACAAGCGAAGCCGATGGCGGAAAGACCGAAATGAAGAGGCGCGGGTGATATGAGAGGGAAGAGAATTATACAAGCGAGGGGCGTAAAAGAAGAACGATTTAGAGGACCAGGAAGATTCGTTAGATGCACGAGGACAAGCGAGAGAAAGAGGGCGACGAGAAGAGTGTGAGTCAGAGGGAGACACACATATATCCAAAGACAAATCGCACATTCAATCATCAAGAGAACGAGTGAGCAGATATTTATGAAGATCAGCAGAAAAGGATCGGAATGAAGACTTGTGGTGAACGTAAGATGGAAGCGAGTTATAGATACGAGGAGCAGAGAAATAAAAAGATTTGGATGAAAAGTATACAAATTAAGGTTTAATTTTATTGCAAAAATGCACCTGTCTATATCATAGTGTTATGTCTATATTATATTGTATATGTCTATATTGTCTATGGGAATGTACATAAGCAGGATGTCTAGCACCACACACGGACACAATGTTCACACACTTCCAGATCCATTTTGATCGAATTTAGGTTGGTATATGCTGCATTGTACAACTTTACAACCGAATTTTTTTCCCGATAATGTACAATAATTGTTCTAAGAGTTCGAGAATTGTCCTAAATCAAAATAATTGTATTTAAAAATGAAAAAGTTGCAAAAGTTGCGCTAAAACAAAAAGTTGCAAAAAGTTGCAAAAAGTTGCATATAAAACTTCTTTAATATGCACCTCATATCAATAAAATATTGATTTTTGGGCTCCTCAGAATGAACAGAGTATATGATGAAAAAATTGCATTTGCAACAAAAGGTCACCCTAGTTATCAGCAAGCAATGAATGAATTATCTTGTACTAATTGTATTTTCCTTGTTTATTTGCTTTTTTTGTTAAGGTTGTTATGACGTCACAGATTAAAATATATTGCGCCAATTTTATCATGATTCAATATTGGTATGTAAATGTTGATATTTGTAAATTTGCGAAAATTCGTGTTTGCACAACCGATAGGAAAATTTGTGATCACACCTAAAAGAAACGGTTTCAAACGAGTGAATCTACATGCCATCTTCCATTTTATTTCGTGTGCGTTTGTGCGTTTGTGCGTTTGTGCGCGTGTGTGTTTGCTGTTTGACGCTGAAAGGCGTAGCGTCATTTGTGGTTTGACAGTCAAACAAAGTAGATAGGAAAACAAACTGGAAACCAGCGGCGCGAGACGATGGCGAAAAGACAGTGGCAGGATAGACACGCAAAAACGGCAGGCAGTTTTACTTGGCGAGCATGAACGTCTCGCTGCGTCGAATTCGGACACAAATGTTTCACAAGCCAACTTTTAATGTTGTTTGTGGGCACACTGCGATAGAAAAAGTGCACACAAGCACACATACACACGCATATATATAAGAGGCACTGGATATATCGAGTAGATTCCGACACGATTGTTTCACATACTCACACAGCCAGAAACTTGAACCCGTTCGTCCGATAGAGCGTGAACATCTGCAGAAAAGAAAAGAATTATAAAACAGAAAGAGACAATAATAACTGCAATAATTTGAGGAATTCAACGTTCCTTTCAGAAAGGAAAAAATTTATTAACATACACATTAAATGACACACATACATATACGCAGTGATTTCAGCGATAATCTTTTTCAATTTGTGATAACGATAAACGATAATTTTCCCCACCCTGCCAAAAACGATAAACGATAAAAAAACATCAAAACCCAGCCTGCGGTAGGTGATAAACGATAGCGATAAAAATGTTAACTTGATATATCAAATGCGATAAATGATAAGTACCTATATTTAGTTGAAATATTTAACAAAAAACATACAAACTATTTTCCCACAGTGAAAATGAATTAAACTAGACAAAAACTGTCACTGGAACCAGTCTATGGCCTACAAGTTATATTCGGCATTAGTCTCTTTTTCTGATTCAGACTCTCCCTCCCTCCTCTACCTCCTTAAGAAAGCATCCAGGAGCTGCATGCTTCCCTTGGTGAAGACCAGCTTCTCAAACTTGTCGCTGGTCATGCTTGCACGCTTGGGCCTGATGACATCGCCAGCAGTGCTAACATGTGCTCCACGGCAGCAGAGCTGGGTAAGTCCGTGTTGTACTTGATGAACAGCGAGATCCAATTCTCCCTGTACATGCTGTGGAATTGCACAGGCTTCACCTCTGCCACCTTGCTCCTGCCCCAGGTGTCCACCTCATTTTTGATGAGCCCTTCAATGTTGGGCCCGTCCTCCTCCATGACAGTGGGGCTCTCCAGGAAGAAGAAATGGGTCGTCGCTGGCTTCCTTAGACGTTTCTGTAACCGTGTCCTGGCTCTGGCTGGAGGAGAGAGGGTCAGAGGGTCAGTGAATGTAATGGAATTAACGATCTCCCTGATGAGCCTCTCCTTGATGTCTTTTTCAAGGGCAGTGGTCACATACTTCAACATGAAGTGGCCATGGTAGGGGTGGGTCAGGCTGCATAGGAGAGAGCGGCACACACCTTCCTAACTCGAGAACTCCAGCGAGACTGGCGCACTGCAGCTTTGAATAATAATGTGATTAGCCAGCTACACACACATACACTTGACAGCTCTCATATGAGATATTTCAGGATTCAATTGCAAGCCAGTGTTGCTCCCTCTAGTCTCTACCCTATATATACTCTCAGCTTGAACTGGTCTGAAAACGTCAGGCGGGCTGTTGTGACTATTGTCGCCGTGCACATTTTTTTATTTTTAGAAAAGTCTTTTGAATTCATAGTTTATCATTCCTCATTTTTTGGACTAGCAGTAAGTGAATGAGCGATACAAGGGGTCAGCGATATTCGATCGTTCACAATTCGATATTTCGCGAATTCGATAACTCCTTATTTTTACCTCAAGCCTCATGGTTCGACAGAAAAACTCGCGAATTCGACATTCAAGTTTCGCGTGCCAGCATCCCGATTCAAACATCGTGCGCCATCCTCCCGACATTGTCCTGCCCACCGCCGCCACACATCGCGCCTCAATCTCGCACCATCTGTCGGCGTGGTAAGGCCCTCAGCTGCTCCACCATCATGCAGCGCTGTTCTACCTCCGCCCCCACGCCTAATAAATACATTTATTTGCCTCTCAAAGATAAGCTAGAGTTTACAAGGAAATCTGGGGCAGGTATAACTCACTCAGCCATAACAGCGGGGATGGGTGTCCCAAGGTCTACAGTGTCAACAATTTGGAATAACAGGGACAATTATCGCCAGGCAGTTACTTCAACATCATCTACAACTTTTGTCCTTTGTACCGCAAGGGACTCCCGTCTCAACACGATGGAAGACATGTTGATCAAGTGGATGGAGGATAGAGCACAACGCAAGATGCCCATTAGCCTGGGACTTGTGGGAGAACGTGCCTTGTCACTGTGGGAAGACTAGCAGGCAACAACATCCTAAAACAGCAGGCCACAGGAATCATTCACGGCAAGTAGGGGCTGGTTCAACCGATTCAGGGGCGATCAGTGATATTTTTTAGTGATATTATGGGAATCTGGGCTGGAGGTCGGTCCATATCCCACTATTTATAATATATTCCTATGGGAAAACAGTTTCACGATTCGACCAAATGTAGTTTCGACCAATGATAGACCGCCACATCCCCGTCGAATTGCGGGGATCTCCTGTATTTATGATATATCCTTCTTCATCACGGAAAACCACACTAAAACCAAAGTAAAACCGTGATATTATTAGAAATGTAGGCTATGTTTACAGTTATCCCTAAAATTACCACCTATCTATTTTTGAATGCATTGTTGGTTGACAAAATCGGAAGATACGGTTTGTAGGTAGGTGTGCATGAAATATTTCTATATAATTTGTGGTTTCTGTAAGTTTCGGTTTGGATACCCTGCTTTGGTCATTCACTGAACCTGGTTGGAAAAGCTGGTTGGAAAAGCTTTACATTCGTGTATTTGACGTCTGCGGATAATTGCTTTTCCGTATTCAAGTGTGTTGAGCGGCAAGTTATTATTATTATTATTATTAATTACAGAAAAATTCACTAGCATGGGAAGAGTGCAAGCACTATTATCACCATGCGGTGGCCCCATGCACCGGAAGCGCCCAAAAGACTCAGAGAGAGAGTTCGAAAAATAAATATTTCTAGAAAGAGTTGTATTTTTTATATATAGCAATAAAATATTAAATATTTATAATAATAAATAATAAATCAATAACCGATAACACTCCATAATGTCACTCCAATAAAATGATAAAATGATTCTAGCAAATTACATAAGTCAATCTGATGCTCAAGGAAAGAAAAAGGGAATTCGTGAAGTATTCAATAGAGGCGGAGAGTGGAGGGAATTTGCGAGAAATCTGGGAGTGAAGCAGTCTATCGCCTATGACCGGATCAACAGCCAGTCTGATCACTCCACACAAAAAGGAGGCTGCACAAGGAAGAAGATACAACCATTACACATAGCCTTCATGAAGTCCACAGTGGAGAGCAATCCAAGAATTAAATTATGTAAATTATGCAAGCACGTGAATGTAAATTATGTAAGCACATGAATACTGTATACTAAGCGTATTCCGACGAAACAATCAATATTCCGAAATTGAAGTTGATTATTCCGAAATTGAAGTTGATTATTCCGAAATTGAAGTTGATTATTCCGAAATTGAAATTGTTGATTCCGAAATTGAAGTTGTAAACGTATAGTTGCTCTAAGGTTGCTCGATAATTATACAAATTAATGTTTAATTCTATTGCACAAATTCACGTGTCTATATCAGAGTTTTATGTCGATATTATATTGTATATGCCTGTATTGTATCCAATCATATATGTATCCGCATGTGGTGCTATACACACGCAGGATGTCTAGCACCACACACGGACACAATATCCACACGCCTTCCAGATACATATTTATCGAGTTTATGTTGACAATATATGAACATATGCTGCATTGTACACCTGTACAACTGACAATTATTCTTGATAGTGTGGAGTAATAGTTATAAAAGTTCAAAATTGACCTAAATCTAAATAGCTGCTCTAAAAAATGAAAAAGTTGCAAAAGTTGCGCAAAAAACAAAAAGTTGCATTTATAACTTACTAGCATTAAAACCCGCCCGTTGTGCGGAGGAATTCATAAAATGGAATTAATATTCATAATAATTCATATTCATAAAAATATTCCAAATTAAAAAAGAAAATGAAAACTCATCAGTGTCTTACTCAATAGAAAAGTCCAAGTGTGAATATTTTTATTTTTATTTTGACATAATATTCTCCCTCAACCCGCCTCATATATAAACCAACCCATTGTGCGGAATAATTCAGAACACAAACACGTAACAAACAATGAAAATCCTAGCATGTAAACCCGCCCGTCGTGCGAAACAGTTCATACTATTAAATTTGTATTCAATTCATGAGAGAAAAGGAATATGAATTAAAAAAGAGTTGAGTAAACCCATACAAAAGTCTAAATTTCTATATTTTCATATATATTTTCACAAAATAGTTTGCCTAAACCGCCTCATATTTATACATGCCCGTCGTGCTGAATAATTCAGAACTCAGACACGAAACAATGAAAAATGACTACACTTTTTCATCATAATGTTTCCAAAATATTTGAATAACTTAATATCACCGTCTAGCATTGAAACCCGCCAGTTGTGCGGAGCAATTCATAAGATGAAATTCATATTTAATTCATAAACATATTGCAAATTAAAAAAGAAAACAGATATACTCATTAAAATCTTACTCAATTGAAAAGTCTAAATTCAATTATATTTTTTGACAACATATTTTCCTTCATCCCGTCTCATATTTAAACCCGCCCGTCGTGCTGAACAATTTATAAAATAAAATGCATATTCAATCCATAAAATAAAATGCATATTCAATCCATAAAATAAACTAAATACAAATTAAAAAGCAAAACATTTAACATTTTCCCTCGAACAGCCTCATATTTAAACCCGCCCGTCGTGCGGAACAATTAAGCCCCAACACCAATGGTTCTTTATATATAAACCAACTAATGACAACTAACTAACTAATATTCAAATGGTTCTTTATTATATAATAATGGTTTTTTATTTAATGGTTCTATATGGTACAATAATTCATTAGTTTACTTTGTTCCCAGTAGCATTTTACCCGCCCGTCGTGCGGAACAATTAAGCCCCTGATCTATACCATTGAACCCGCGCAATTATGTCACCTCATTCAAGCATACACACACAGACAGACAGATAATTTCTTCTTTATGTATATATATACCATTGAACCTGCGCAATTATGTCACCTCATATTCAAGCATACATACACAGACAGACAGATAATTTCTTCTTTATGTATATATATGGCATTAATACCCGCCCGTTGTGCGGAGCAATTCATACAATCAAGCAAATCATGAACCATTTGAAAAAATGAACTAAAAACACTTTTTTAAACCCACCCGTCGTGCGGAACAATTCATACAATAAAATTCATATCAAATCCATAAAATATAATGAATACAAATTGAAAAGCAAAAAATGTAAGCTATAAATATCTTGACCAATAGAAAAGTCTAAATGCCCGCGGGACATTTTTATTTCATAAAAATGAGCCATTGCTTCGTTTGCGTTTGAAGCCCCTGGTCATTGAACCAGCGCAATTATGTCACCTCATATTCAAGCATACATACACAGACAGACAGATAATTTCTTCTTTATGTATATATATATAGCATTAAAACCGCATTAAAACCCGCCCGTTGTGCGGAACAATTCATAAAAATATTGCAAATTAAAAATAAATAAGGCAAACTCATGAAGACCTTAATTAATTAAAAAGTCTAAATTTCATTTTTTTTAATTTTATTTTGACAACATATTTTCACTCAGCCCGCCTCATATTTAAACCCGCCCGACGTGAGGAATAATTCAGAACTCGAACACCATCCGTTCTGGTTCTTGAAGTCAAATCCATTAGTTTTGTATATGAATTCATTCTATACGGTGAAATTGAACGTTTTATTGCTACTCGCGGGACATTTTTATTGCATAAAAATGAGCCATCGCTTCGTTTGCGTTTGAAGCCCCTGATCATTGAACCAGCGAACCATGAACCAGCGCAATTATGTCACCTCATATTCAAGCATACATACACAGACAGACAGATAATTTCTTCTTTATGTATATATATAGCATTAAAACCCGCCCGTTGTGCGGAGCAATTCATAACATGAAATTCATATTCAATTCGTAAAAAAATATGGAAAAATAAAAATGAAATAGGGTACACTCATAAAAATATTAATCAATTGAAAATTATAAGTTTAATTATTTTTATTTCGACAAAATATTTCCCCTCAGTCCGCCTGAGTCATTTTTATACCCGCCCGTCGTGCTGAATAATTCAGAAATCGAACACGATCCGTTCTGGATCTTGAAGTCAAATCCATTGGTTTTGTGTATGGATTTATTCTACAGGGTAAATTGAACGTTCTATTGTCTATAGTTGCTGCCCGCGGAGCATTTTTATTTGTAAAAAAATACCTTTTTTAAATGAACCATTTGAAAAAATGAACTAAAAAATGAAAACACCTTTTTTAAACCCGCCCGTCGTGGGGAACAATTCATACAATAAAATTCATATAAGAAGTCAAATCCATTGGTTTTGTGTATGGATTAATTCTACAGGAAAATTGAACGTTCTATTGTCTATAGTTGCTGCCCGCGGAACATTTTTATTTTAAAAAAAAAACCTTTTTTTAAATGAACCATTTGAAAAAATGATCTAAAAACACTTTTTTAAACCCACCCGTCGTGCGGAACAATTCATACAATAAAATTCATATCAAATCCATAAAATATAATGAATACAAATTGAAAAGCAAAAAATGTAACCTATAAATATCTTAACCAATAGAAAAGTCTAAATGTGAATATTTTTGTTCTTATTTTGACAAATATTATCCCTCAACCCGCCTGATATATAAATCTGCCCGTCGTGTGGTATAATTCAGAACACAAACACGAAACAAACAATGAAAGATGATGAAATCTTTTCATCAGACTGTTTGCAAACTATATTTATTACTTAACATCATTCCCCAATATCATTTGCTTAAGTACTATTTCACTTTTACCGCTATAATATTTATTGTTAAAATTTATATATTTTCCGCTATCATTAAAACCCAATATAACCTGAGTCAAACCTACCCAACCCAACCCAACCATTCAATCTTGACCGCTCTCAGCCTAGTCTGAGGTGATTTAACTTATTAGTTTGTGATCACAAAATATACTGATGCGATCATAATTTGTAATCAGAAGACTGAGATTATCTACCCCAGGGGTCCCAAACACGCGGCCCACCAATACTTTTCTCTCAACCCGCCAATATAGTATCGGGACCAAACTGTAAGGTAGCTAAATTCACATTTGTTGCATAATGCGATATAATTTTACACCATTATCATATTATCTCATAATTCCCGGTTAATGCTTCCACTAATGCATCATATTCATACAGTTGTTATTTTTTGGATTACATCGATAATGCAGCCCTTGATATTACAGCCGATATTATATTATGCAATCTATATTCTGCTACGTATTATTCCTAATACATATATCATCAGATCGCAAAATATATTTAAAGGTTCACATCATTCTCCAAAATCATTTGCTTAAGAGCTATTCTACTTTTATCGCTGGAATATTTACTGCTAGCAAAATATCATATACCTCTCTATCATTTAAACCCACTCTTTATAGATACATTTAATTCGCCCGTCGTGCGGAACAGTTCATAAAATATAATTAATATTCAATTCATAAAAAATTAGTGCAAATTGAAAAAGAAAAACAAACCCACAGGAAAGTTATAGCTAATCTAAAAGTCTAAATGTGAAATTTATGTTTCAATTTAGAAAACATGTTTTTCCACAACACTATCAAAACAATGCAACCTTCTGTCATCTCTATAATTCCAGGTTAATGCTTCCGCTAAAACAGCATAAGTTGGCATTACATGATATTGCAACCCATATCCTTATGCAACTTATGCTTATGCAACTTGAAATTAAACCAATTAAATTACTCAGTTAAATTCAGTAGTTTACTTTGTTCCCAATAGCATTTTACCCGCCCGTCGTGCGGAACGTTATTGAGGACAATAAAGCCTTTATATTCAGTAGAGTGTAGCATTAATTAAACTGTACGCAATAAAACCACACCATCCATGCTTGGAGATAATATGATGCATTCTTAATTGTGATTGGGCTTCAGTGAAATTTAATCGGTGTATATTCCTGTGTAATCGCAAGTGCGCATAATAGCTGTCAAATTGGCAATATGTCCTTTTGACTTTACACCGCCATAACTTCCTTCAGATACCCTTTGGAAAATTACAAATTATACCGTATTGTAGAAGAAAAGATTTCTAGAACGATGGTATAATTTATTTTTATGTGTAACAAATAGTTACTGAGAAATAGTAGAAAAATGAATTGATTTTAGTCGCCCGGTGTTCAAGTGTAATTTTGGATGTATTTGAGAATTTTGCCAATTTTACACGTTTTTTGTATCATTTGTGGGTATAAATTATAGCTTATCTTGTAGAACACAAAATTCTCTACACAGTAGTATATTCCTGTGTAATCGCAAGTGCGTAAATTGTGATTGGACTTCAGTGAAATTTCATCGGTGTATATTCCTGTGTAATCGCAAGTGCGCATAATAGCTGTCAAATTGGCAACATGACATTTTGACTTTACACCGGCGTAACTTCCTTCAGATACACTTTGGAAAATTAATAATTATACCGTACTGTAGGAAACAAAATTTCTAGCACGATGGTATAATTAATTTTAATGTATGACAAATAGTTCCTGAGAAATGGGTATAAAAATGAATAAATTGTAGTCACCCGGTGTTCAAGTGTAATTTTGGATGTATTTGAGAATTTTGCCAATTTTACACGTTTTTTGTATCATTTGTGGGTATAAATTACACCTTTTCTTGTAGAACACAAAATTCTCTACACAGTAGTATATTCCTGTGTAATCGCAAGTGCGCATAATAGCTGTCAAATTGGCAATATGTTCTTTTGACTTTACACCGCCGTCACTTCCTTCAGATACACTTTGGAAAATTAAGAATTATACCGCATTTAAACAAATACAATTTCCAGCACGATGATATAATTTATTTTAATGTGTGACAAATAGTTCCTGAGAAATAGGTAGAAATATGAATTAATTTAGGCGCCCGGTGATCAAGTGTAATTTTGGATGTATTTGACAATTTTGCCAATTTTACACATTTTTTGTATCATTTGTGGGTATAAATTATAACTTTTCTTGTAGAACAAAAAATTATCTACACAATAGTATAATTTTTATAGCTGTACCATTGCTGGTTTATGAGGAATAGATAGGGGAATATTTACCAAAACATTCACGGTTTCCAGTGCTAATTTTGCATTTTTGACTTTGTCATTTTGACTTCACACCGCCGTAACTTTTTTTAATACACTTTGGAAAATTAAAAATTATACCGTGTTGTAGCAAACAAAATTCCCAGCATGATGGTATTATTTATTTAGTTGTGTGATAATTAGTTTTTGATACATAGAGAAAAAAGTATAGAAAATCGGACGCGTGGAGTATAAATATAATTTTGAATATAGATTGAAATTTTGTCATGTTTACATCTTTTATGTTCTATTTTTGGATATGAATTATAACCTATCTTGTAGAACAGAAAATTCTCTACACAGTGGTATAATCTGTTTGGCTGTACCATTTCTGGTTTATGAGGAGTAGATGGCAGAGCATTGACCACAATTTTCGCATTTTTCAGGGTTCATTTTGTCTTTTCACCGCTATAACTTTTTTTGATTTCATTTTTGAAATTTAAAATTTAATCTAAAGTGTAGACAAGAAAATTTCCAACGTGATGGTATAAATTGTTAGCGGGTAGGCTGAGTGGTGGCCGAATAATAGCTGATAGAAAATGGACCAAGGAGGGTCGAACACACACACAGACACACACACACACACACACACACAGAGGATCTCTTTTATATATATAGATTTAATACTTACCTCAGATCAATAAAATATTGATTTTGGGCTGAACTGATTGATTTCGAAATGAACATATTCTATGATAAAAAATTGCATTTGCAACAAAAAGGTCACCCTAGTGATTAGGAATTATTACTCATACTCAGTGCCGCCAATCATAAAATCAAATCCAAATTTTCTTCGTAGAATAAAAACAACTATAGCGGTAACTGTATTTACAGACCAGACACTTTACGAGACTTGGCCCTTGCAAATTTGGTGATCAATTTGTCAAAGTCGCTGATTGGTTTTACTGTAGTTTACCGTGATGAAGAAATATGTAATATATATATCATACTTTTTTTGTTTTATACCTGACTCAAAAAACTTATATTCCTTATATATTCACCGAAATTATTCAAGCCTGGGCCCTTTTTTGAGGCGCCCTAAAATGCGGAGAGCCCTGGGCAGGTGCCCTCTTTGCCCCCCCCCCCCCCTAAATCCGGCCCTGTCTTCAGCGTAAAGTCGATTCGCTTGCGCATCTGATCTGACATTGTATTTAGTTTCTGTATTGCGTTTTCAACTTGTGAACAAACCGATAGTGATGTGTGGTGTGCTCGTGCCAAGCGACAAAAAAAGATAACTGAACACGATAAAGTCTCTGCAACCGAGCACAACGCCTGGAACACCAACGCAGAAAGATGCTCCATACAATCGTTTCATCGCACTAACACTTGAAACATTCCACTGTCTAAGTTTACCAACAACAAATTTGCAGTTGAGGAGCTTTGCAACTTTGCAGTTCTTCTGCTTATTCTGGGGGACCTGTCGATTATACCTTTATATCAACACTTATCCGATAGGTCACCTGACCTGTCATAGTAGCGAGACTGTGTTTTTATGATTATACAACATTTTTCTTGTGTGTATCCTCTGAAGCAATTGCAAATAAGCAATTGCAATCCGTCGCAGACAAACAACAGCTGACGACCTTAAGACACCATAAACTCACTTCCAGAAAGACGAATTGCTAATTTGATTTCCGAACCGAATCAAACAATTTCCCAAACGGCCCATGTTGAAGTCAGTAGAATTCACGTACAATCGCAAATAAATGTGTCTACTCAAGAATTGCACACACTGTATATACAGCCGAAATGTACAATATGTACAGTATACTGTAATGTACAGCCGAAATGTACAATATGTACAATATAATTTAATGTACAGCCGAAATGTACAATATGTACAATATACTGTAATGTACAGCCGAAATGTACAATATGTACAATATACTGTAATGTACAGCCGAAATGTACAATATGTACAATATACTGTAATGTACAGCCGAAATGTACAATATGTACAATATACTGTAATGTACAGCCGAAATGTACAATATGTACAATACACCGTAATGTAAAGCCGAAATGTACAATATGTACAATATACTGTAATGTACAGCCGAAATGTACAATATGTACAATATACTGTAATGTACAGCCAAATGTACAATATGTACAATATAACAAAGTTATAATCAGACTAGTTTTCTATCTATCAGTTCACTCGGTTTTCTTTCTCTTTGTCAGTTTACGTTCGCGTTCTTTCGCGGCTTGCTTGTGCAGCTGTCGTTAGGCTAATTTATGTGTTAGGGCGACGCCAGTATTACACGGCGTCTGATATGTTTGGCAACGTGTGAAGTATGTGTGACAGTAATTAATGACCCTTTTTTGTACGTCTGACTTGGCTGATCATCTCGAGGCAGCACGCCTGTGTACTGTCAGATCGCGTTTAGAAATAGCTTGTGTCCCGGTTGTGTAGTTCGAGCAGTTTGGCCAGTTGGCAATTGCTTGCGAAATATGGTGCCAACGACGTGTGTTCGTAGGTATATAAACCGGGCTTTACTAAGAATAGGGGGCTTGGTGGCTGTGCTTGGTGGCGGTGCTTGGTGGTTGTTTTAGTTTGACTTGCGACGTAGGACTTGCCACTCACCCAGGCAGACAGTTTTGAAGTCGTCATTAGAGGATTAGGTTCATGACTTATTATGTTATATGAGTAGATTTGACTGGTTGCCCTGAATACACAATTCAACTTCGACTGGGTGACTATTACTTGTTATCGCGGAACACAACATCAAGAGGAACTATCAAGACATCACGATCAGCCGAACGAAGATCAACATAACAACATATTATTATTATTAACATCGTTACATACAATATACTGTAATGTACAGCCGAAATGTACAATATGTACAGTATACTGTAATGTACAGCCGAAATGTACAATATGTACAATATACCGTAATGTACAGCCGAAATGTACAATATGTACAATATACTGTAATGTACAGCCGAAATGTACAATATGTAAAGTATACTGTAATGTACAGCCGAAAGTGTGCAAATTGAGATACAAATGTTAATACCATCTCAACAGAGTTCAGAATTCCTCAAATAACAAAATCTAATCAACGGTAATGCCACTTGAACACTTGGTATATGAGCACAAACAGTAAAAATCAGCATATTAGATTCTTACGGAAAGTAAAAGCTTGCTTCTTCATGGAAGACTCGATATGAAGGTAAAAAGTGCAATAACAAAACCAGTTGTCATTGATAAATCATGTTGTTTAATTATATATTTGTAGTATGTGTATGCATGTGTGTGTGTGTGTGTGCATTGGTGCATGCATGGTGTGTGTGCATCATCTGGCTGTGCAACATGAGCTCACTGTTGCTGGGATGTATGTGCGCGTGCAGCAGTTGACTGGTGTATAATTCCAGGTATGTCCTGTCCTTGCAAGTGTGATCGGTGATGACGCATGGTTCGTTGCTGGTGTGTAATGTCGTGTGAGTGTGGGTGAGTTGGTTGTAGGTTGTCGTTGTGTGTGGTCGTTGTGTCTGAATAAAGTGTTTTTGCGTTGTGCTCGTGCGTCTTTTACAAGCTATTTCGGCTTCAAGTATTTTTGAGATGCTCTCTTCAGCTGCAGTGAAGTGCGATGGGGCACATTTTGATGCCCGGTTGGTAGAGGAGTTTAACGGCACCAGTGATGTGGTGGAGTGGTTCACCAGAGCCGAGAAATTGTGTGAAATGAGGGGTGTGTCAGTCTTGTCAATTGTGCCGCTGCGACTTACTGGCGGTGCTTTCGCTGTGTGGTCGCAGCTTCCTCAAGAGAAGCGGAGCGACCTTGCTGCTTTCAGAAGGGCATTGTATGATGCGTTTGCTCTGGATGAACACGCTGCCTACGAAGTCTTCACGAAGCGGAAGTTGAAGTGTGGCGAAGTACCGGATGTGTTCCTCGCAGATCTGCGAAGGCTGGCTGCTTTGTTTGGCGGTGTACCAGATCGAACCTTGTTGTGTGCTTTTGTCGCGGGCTTGCCAGATTCCGTTAGGCAAACGATCCGCGCGGGTGCCAGAGCTGAGTGTCTATCTGTTGAAGACGTCCTCGTTAGAGCTCGTATGGTCCTGAGCGACCAGAAAGTCACAGAGACAGCTGCCAGAATATGCTGTGGCGCTGCTGTTGTCAGGGACAATGAGAGAAGTGATACAGCTGCTGTCCGAGCGTCACGGACCTTGGGACAGCGAGAGCAGCGTAGACCCATATATTGTTGGAGTTGCGGAGCACGAGGACACATTGCCAGGCTGTGCCCGGTTCAGGGAAACGGATTGGGGAGCGGTGCGTCGGCACCGGCATCCGCTCCCAGACACTGAATATATGCACAGGTGCACTGCCAATTGTGAAGCTCCGCGTCAACGGTCGAATGTGTCAGTGTCTTGTCGACACAGGTTGCACTGACACTTTGGTGTGTCGAAGTCGATGTCGGCGATGGAAGCCTGAACGTGTCAGTTTGACAACATTGAGCGGCAGCAAATTTGTGTGTGAAGGCACTGGTTTAATTGAAGTGTGTTCAAGTGATGGCGGTAAGGTGCGATTGAAAGCGTTGGTGGTTTCTAGACCGTTGTTAGGCGTCGATGTCATCCTTGGAATGTCTGGCATTTCGGCTTTGGGCGGAGTTATCGTGACTTCGAATCATGATATCACTTTAGGTGGAACACTTGGATGTGCCATGACTAATGATGCTTCCGACAGTTTGGTGGAAGGAGAAAAGCACCGAAGTCAGAAGGTTGTTGGCGATGTGAGACAGGATCGTTGTGAATCTGGAACGCTGCCGGATGTTGAGACGGCTGACTTCAGAGTCCACTTTAATTCCTCGAAGGCGAAATGGACCGTTGGTTGGAAGTGGGCAAATGATGTTGTGCCAGTGGTCCTGAAGAACACCACGGATATGTACGGAATGAGTGCTCCCGTCCACGAAAAATTCAACTCTGAATTGAACACGTGGATAGACCGAGGCTGGCTCATTCCACATGATCGTGTCAAGCATGGCGATCCCCGTGGCTTGGTGCCGTTGATGGCAGTTGAGCAACGTGATGGTACACGGGTTCGTCCCGTGCTGGATTTCAGAGAGCTGAATGGCTACCTCTCTCCACACACTGCGGACGCAGAAGTGTGCGCGGATCAAACAAGGAAATGGCGGCGCCACGGAAGCAACGTTGCAGTTGTGGACCTGAAGAGCGCTTATTTGCAAGTGCACGTGGAACCGCGCCTGTGGACCTATCAGACCGTTGAAGTGAATGGCTGTAGGTATTGTCTGACCAGGCTCGGCTTTGGTCTCAGCATCGCTCCATTAGTGATGAAGTTGATCGTCCAAACTGTTCTGGAGCGCAACGCCACAATGAAAGGAGCCGTTTTGCCGTATGTGGACGACCTGCTGGTTGATGAGAACAGAGTCAAAGCGGAGCAAGTTGTCGAGCATTCCCGTCGTCATGGGCTCGAATGTAAGTCGCCTCAGAGAGTTGCTGACGGCGCTAGGCTCCTCGGGCTGAAGGTGCAATCATGTAAGGGCGTTGCACAATGGAAACGCGATGCTGCCATCCCAGCTGTTCCGAGCAGAATCACGAGACGAGCTGTGTTCTCTTGGTGTGGACGCCTCATTGCTCACTTACCCGTTTGCGGGTGGATGCGTCCAGCTGCAGCCTGGCTGAAAAGGCGCGCCAATGAGCTCTCTAGAGCATGGGATGATGTCATTCAGGATGATTCCTTGGCTGCTCAGCTGGCATGGACTCATGATCGCGCTGTGAGCGATGACCCCGCTCATGGAGAGTGGTCCGTTGACGGTGATAAAGCAGTTGTTTGGACTGATGCCAGCTCTTTGGCCACAGGTGTAGTGCTACAGTCTCTCAACGGCACGACAATCGAAGATGCCAGCTGGCTGCGCCGTGACGAATCAGCACACATCAACCTGGCGGAGCTGGACGCAGTTGTGCGAGGTCTGAACATGGCTGTCGTCTGGGATTTCAAATGCATCGAACTGAAGACCGACTCGGCTACTGTGTATAGCTGGGTGTCGGATGCACTATGTGGTAAGGCTCGCCTCCGAACAAAAGCCAACGGTGAGATGCTGATTCGCCGTCGCGTGGACCTAATATTTCAGCTCAAACGAGAGCTGTCCTTGGATTTGACAGTGAGCTTGGTGCGATCGCATGATAACATTGCTGATCTGGTGACCAGAGTGCCGCAGAGTTGGCTTCGTGGTGCAAATGCGAGAATCCAAGCTGTTTGCGCGGCCGGTGCTCGTGGCGCCTGCAATCGCGCCTTTCTTCTAAACGAATGTGTAGAAGATGCTATCACGAATGTTCATGTGGAAGCAGGACACCCTGGAGTCCGGCGAACGTTGTATTTCTCAAAGCGTCGCCGCTTGAACGTGACAAGGCGCCAAGTGCAGCAGGTTGTTTCTGCGTGTCAGATTTGTCAGTCGATCGACCCGGCCCCAGTCAAATGGAGACGCGGCGATTTGAGTGTGTCAGAACTGTGGCAGAGAGTCGCTGTTGACGTGACGCATTTCAAGGGACACGTGTATCTCACCATCATTGACTGTGGACCATCGAGATTTGCGTTGTGGCGACACCTGCCTGCTGAGTCGACCAATCACGTTGTTCGAGAATTGGACGCAGTCTTCTTCGAACGCGGTGCTCCACGTGAAATACTTTCAGACAACGGCACGGTTTTCCGCAGTCGCGAGTTCGCTGCGTTCGCTGCCAGGTGGAGCGTTCCTCTGAGGTATCGTTGTGCCTATCAACCATCTGGCAATGGTATCGTGGAGCGGTGTCACCGCAGCATAAAAACCACAGCAGCGAGAAAGCAATGTTCGGTGCAGGAGGCTGTGTACATTTATAACATCTCACCAAAAGATGATGTTAGATCCACCACAGCTCCGGCTAACATCATTCATGGCTACACAGTACGTGTGAGGAACATTGACCCTGAGCCCGATGTGGAAGCGAACGAGGTGAGGTGTCGCTACCAAGTGGGTGATGAGGTGTGGGTAAAACCCGCCGACGCGCGCTGCGCCAGCAGGTATTCACAAGGAGTTGTCACGGCAATCATCTCTGAACAAGCTGTGGATGTTGACGGCATGACGAGACACGTTCGGGATCTACGATTTAGAGGTCGCCCAGGTGTTCGCAGAGTTGCCAACAACTTAGCTGTTCAAGAGGAGCTGACAGTGCCGTCGCAGAATCCAGCTCAGGCGAGTGACGAACTGATGGTTTGTTCTGTTGCGGATCAGCGACTTCAGCGTGATGATACGTCGCCGCCAGCATCAGATGAACAGCAGGAGGCTGTCGTGGACGGACTCATCGGGAGTGAGATCAACGAGGGCGGCCCAAGAACATCGATCCGGACTCGCAGGCCACCTGCGTGGTTGAGCAGTTATGAGCAGTGATGTGTGTTACGGCGTGTGCATGTATGATCCTTGAAGATCAGGGGGAAGTGTAGTATGTGTATGCATGTGTGTGTGTGTGTGTGCATTGGTGCATGCATGGTGTGTGTGCATCATCTGGCTGTGCAACATGAGCTCACTGTTGCTGGGATGTATGTGCGCGTGCAGCAGTTGACTGGTGTATAATTCCAGGTATGTCCTGTCCATGCAAGGGTGATCGGTGATGACGCATGGTTCGTTGCTGGTGTGTAATGTCGTGTGAGTGTGGGTGAGTTGGTTGTAGGTTGTCGTTGTGTGTGGTCGTTGTGTCTGAATAAAGTGTTTTTGCGTTGTGCTCGTGCGTCTTTTACAATATTGTTATCGGTATTTGAATGTGACGTGCAACACTTTTTGAGCTGATGCTCTGCATATTTGAGCCGATGATATTTGCTATTCATAAATAGACAGCATATAC
The DNA here is from genome assembly GCA_916048095.2 of Sacculina carcini. Classification (NCBI taxonomy): domain Eukaryota; kingdom Metazoa; phylum Arthropoda; class Thecostraca; family Sacculinidae; genus Sacculina; species Sacculina carcini. Next base: position 3,761,795 of record OU696577.1, read on the forward strand.
TACAATTAGATTACTTATTAAGATATACTACAATTAGATTACAGAGCATATACTACAATTAGATTTTCCTTCAATTGAATATAGTTATTGCTGTTTTGTCTGCGCATTTCATTACATTGCATTTTATTTTAGAGGCATGAAAATCTTATGCGTGTGAGTTTTCAATTTTCAATGTTAAGCTGGATGAAAATCGCCTCTAAAAACCATAGACTGCCATGAAAAGGAGTATGGATCAATGACTACGACTAAAAGACATTAATTTCGCCGATGTTCACGGCGTCCTGTCGCGAATAGACGCGCAAATAATACGCTACAACCTAAAAAGCCTCTGGCGTATTTGCATATAGATGACACACCCGCACACCCACACACACATACACACACATGTATGTACATCCCACTTCACCAACGCCATTTGGAATGCATATTTGTCAGGGTTCAGAGGCACACCCAGCTTGTTACCAAGCGAGGCTGCAATGGTTTGGCAAAGGATGTCTACCTGTGTGTCAATGATTGTGTCAGTCGTCTGTGATATTCGTCCAAGCTACCTCATTACTTGCACACCTCTCACACACCCCACCAAAATATCAACTACCACCACGCCTGCAAGTATGTTCGTGTGTCCGTGTACGTGTTCATGTTTATTAGTATTCATCGCTCGGCGCCCAACAATAATGCTGTTTCAGTCAGAGGTGAAACTTTTCCCACACAGAATATGGTCAATACATTACGAGTACCACAGCAGATGTACGCCTGTGTGGAAGCGTGCGTCTAATCTCGAGATGCGACCAAAAAACTGCAAAAAACGGTTTTTTGTATCTCTAGTTTTATCTGCATACGAACGTGTTATCACACCGATCAGAACTGACTTATTTCTTCACTTGCTGCTCATCGCTCGCAACGCGACACCGGTTCTCATCTAACTATGCCATCATTAGTGGCTCCCACACTGGAGCCTTATCATCAGCACGTCAGCGGACGACAGTTATGTCTGAAAGTGTCACGTGCACATCGGCCAATCAGTGTTTCCCGAGCTTTTTGGGGAGAGGTTCCGCTGATTGATTGATTACCTTCCTGCTCCCCACCACAACGTCACACACACAATGATGACAAATTCTGTCACACGCAACCAATGTGAATTGCAGTGTTAAATCAATATTGCCAAACTTGAAAAATTGCAACGATAAATTATATCAATCTTGAGAAATTAGCTTTTCAGGATAAGCAAAGCCAAGGTTAACGAATACTTTCTCCTATATGAAATGTATCATTATACAATAATTTTTTTTATACAAATATCATTATACTTTATCATATAATTAACAATATAATGTATATTCATATATAAGTCACAACCGTTTATAATTCAAGTCACTTTATTAAATAAAATTATATTATATATTATATAATAAAGTAATTGTTAGTAACAGTAAATACTAGGTGGATTTACAGGTATTCGAAAACATTTACACGACTGTGACTTATATATGAACTTATCATCATTCAGTTCATACAGGAGACATTTTTCGTTAATATATAACTTATAAAGAATAATTTGATTTTACAAAAAAGATATCGCACATAGTAGCGGATCCAGAATGCAACTGGGGGGGGGGGGGGGCTGAATATTTTCTCAATGATATCTACATACATTTACAAAGGCATTATGCACGAATATGCTTTGCGATAATGCTTATATCAACGAATTCTACAAAAAGATACTTTGCATTGACCGCTTTTAGTGAACCACATTTGGAAACATTTTGGGGGGCTTCAGCCCCTGAGCCCCCCTCTGGATCCGGCAGTGATCGCACAAAAAGTCAAACAAAAAGTTATTCCTGCGAATGCTTGTCCCAGTAGCTGATACACCGACGCATTCGCTGTGTGTGTGTGTGTGTGTTTGTGTGTGTGCATTCAATATAGCTAGTCTCAGTTGATAAAGGCGAGTCTGCCAGACACCACGCACCAGAGTAGCACCCAGAATAACGCCGAAGATGACTATAAAACGGCGTGTGCTGAAATTCTTCCCGTTCAGTCATTCAAGTCTCATCAGCGTCAACGCATACTGAGACAACGTTCAGCTGGCATAATACCGGTATGTGCATGTGCCAATCAGAGACCGTCTTCTGGCTAAATGTGAGAGTGAACTAGACCTTGCTTCAAACAGGGTTGAGATGAAACCGCGGTGCTTGTCGCTTCGGCACCTAACTGCAAAATACTCGCAAACATTTTACATGAATTCCAGAAGAGGCAACCAAAACCGCCATTAAACAGCCTAGTCAGTAGACTAAGGTTAAGCACGATACATATGGTAATTACTCATCGACCACCCATTGCTATGTACGTGCGTTGTGGACTGAGCTTCAATACTGAATAGCACATTCACCTGATGACCCAGGTGGCCGCGGAGAGCAGCCGCTCCCGCCGGAGACGCGTGCCCGTTATCAATTTGCTGCAGCATCCTCTTGAGCGGAGTATGCTGGCACGGTTTGCTGAGTCGCTGGTGTTGATCGTCGTGTGTGTCGGTGTGGGAGTGGTCGTCACTCTGGCGATGGCCGGACTTGCGCTGTTGACGGACGTGACGCGGCGGACGGCAGTGATATTCTGCCAGCAACTTCGTGGCACCTCATGGCGTCGACGAGTGGCGGCCGCCGCTAACATGACCGGGCCAGACCAACTGCAGTGGTTACGTCCGACAGCGCGCCACGACGCCACGCATCACGCACTACTGCTGCTCGATGGCTGTGTTCAAGCCGGCGAGATGCAGCGCATGTTCAGCGATAGGTTGGATAACCTCGAGCAGTCGACACAATTCGGTTCAGCAGCAGACGGCGGTACTATGCAGCGACTGAAACAGCGCCTTGTTGAGCTGCCAGTGGGCTGGGTGTGGCTGCCGTGTGATCAGTTCTCAATCGGCGACCACGTGCTACAAGACGCACCCCTCGCGTCATTGGGCCATATCAATCAGCTCCTTGGCGAAGTACTCAACACCCATCTGCGCGTAGATCGACCGCTCTGGCAGGTCCGTGTCGTTCCCGTACTGAACAGTGGATCCACATTGTTGATGGTGCGCGTACACCGAGCTGTGTGTGACGGGGTGGGATTAATGCGTCTGTTGTGCTACAACGTTGTTGATCAGCCGATGACCAGTTCGTTCACCAAGACCACTTTCGGCAGTATTACTTACACACTAAGTGTGTTCCGCGCTTACTTTTACGCGCCGTTGTATCTGGCTTTTGGAGCGTGCGCAATAAAAAAGCCTAAACGCGAGAGAAGCGATCGCTCGAGATGTGAGGTGTGCCTAGGACTTCTCAGCTGGAGAAAAATCAATATCTTGAGAGAAGTGACAAAAAACACACTACACGAAGTTTTAATCGCTGTGCTGGCAGGAGCACTTCGCAATGAAATGCAACGTACAAAAAATGTGCTCCCTAGCAAAGTTTCGGTAAGTTTGAACACCACTAGCGTGCATGCAAATGAATTTCTATGCTAATTAATTTTTTCCCAAATGAAAAAAAATCTCAAGGATATTAAGCTTCCTATCCGTAAAACGGTTGTATATGTTGAATGCAGGACCAAGAAAATAACACACGGCAAAAGCGCGGGCAACTTAAGTTTCTGATGAAAAGCAATACAAAATCAAATTGAGAATGAGAATCGATATTTGCGACTAACTCATTATTAACCACCTTCGAATAATTTTAATAATGAATCACATCTTTTTCGTTCTGTGTCTGTCCTCTGTTCCATGTCGCTGTGGAATATTTTCATTCAATTTTGGGGCCTTACCATGGAGTTTAATGTATGTTCCCCTCACCCCCATGTGTTGCCACTACCCATATGACCAGTCAATTTTTCAATATTTATCGGTCTAGTTTCCTGGAAAATTTGTTACATAGCTAGCAACGTATAATGACAATGCTATGCATTCAATCCGGCAATGATAACGATATTCAGCCCGTCCGCCGAAATGATGTCATTGTTTAGGCAGAAATGCTTTCAATGCCAACCTACTTAACATTAGAAGGATCGGAGCCGTCAATTGACGGCTATTCATTCATTCATATATATTTTGCCACAATCAGTACACAAGAACACCCAATAAAAATGTAGGAAAAGTAGTGCCAAGGAGCTCATGGAAGCCGAGTGGCTTTTTGTATGAGTCCCTGAGCTGTTTGCACATATATAGACACACTTTTATTCATACATTCAAACATACACGCATACACTGATGCTATTTGCATTAACAACACATTTACAATAATTTACGGGGTTTTAAGTATACGTATTACCATAATTCCAGTTACCGAGAAAAGTAGTTGATAAATGTAGTTGTTGGGGATCACCACTAGACACACCTATACTATTTCTGATATCATTATCATATTCATCATTGTGTTTGTAAGTTTCTATAAACTTCCGCCTAAACATTTTCATATTTGTAGATTTTTTTATTTGAAAGTCAATTTTATTCTAAATCCTCACTCCAATTATAATTAAGCTAAATTGCCTGCTTCGTGTTCGAGGAAAATACTGCTGGAATTTATGAGGAAATCTAGGATTTATAACGAATCGTGTTTGTAGTTGAGATGGAAGACTATTGTTAAAGGATCTATACATATAAACGATGCTATGTTTGATTGAACCATTTTATCGAAGGGCAGTATATTATACAATCAAAAATGGTTTTGTTGACTGCCAAGCTCTCCGTTTTGCTTGTGATTCTTATAAGGTGTTTCTAAAGAACAATTATCTTTCTTATCCTAGATTAATATATTGAGCCCCAAAGTTCACTGCAAAAATTGAGATGAGGTTTGGCTTAACTGTTATAGAGAATAATACTGGTAGATTCTCCTATATAATGCTTTAATTTGAATATCATACGCGATTTTGGAAAGTTTCCAGTGACGTTACTGATGTGTTGGACCCAACTCAAATTTTGATCTATAGTTAAGCCGATGAATTTAGTTGATTCGACTCTTTCTATAGGTGACCCACATATGCTAAGCCTAAAAGTACTTGAAATCTTTCTATTTTGTACCTGGAATAGTATATGATTGGTCCTGTTGATATTGAGAGATAATTTATTTATATTGAGCCAATCGCCTAGTAGAAGTAATTCAGTGTTTATGCCATTTTCAAGCGACGCCATATCATGAGAAGTGAGGAAAAGATTTGTATCATCAGCAAATATCACTTTTTGCATTTGTTTGAAAATTCAAACAAATCAATAATATAGAGAAGAAAAAGTTTTGGACCCAGCACTGACCCCTGCGGAACTCCACATTTTATGGATTTCTTCTCAGATATAGCCCCTCTGTACGTAACAACCTGGTCTCTGATAGTTAAATAACTTTCGATCCATTCTAATTCTACCCCTAATTCCGTATACGTTTGGTTTTTGTAGTAATGTAGCATGGTTAACAGTGTCAAAAGCTTTTTAGGTTGATAAATAAGCCAACGGTCACGAGTTTCTTATCTAAAGCGTCAGTTTTGAACTCAATGCTATCTGCGATGGCTTCATTCACGATCACCGTTCTGAAAGCCGTATTGACTGCTGTTTATAATGTTATTATGAGCTAAAAGGAGTCAAGTCTCCTTATGAACATTTTCTCTAGAACTTTAGAAAACGGCGATAATAAGGATATAGGTCTGTAATTTGTGAATAATGTCTTGTCACCTTTTTTAAAGATGGGCACAACTTTTGCAATTTTCATTTTGTTTGGGAAAACACCCATGCTCGATGATAAATTGAAAATATGCTCCAATGGTTTGAGCAAATGAGATATGGCTAACTTCATTACGTTCATGTTGATGTTATGAAATCTGTGGAGCTTTTACTCGGTGATGCTTTTATAATATTATATATTTCAATTTCTGTAACCGGAACCAAAAACATAGTTTATGAAATGCTTTTCATATTACTGGTATCAAACCTTTCCGATGTTGCTGACGATCTGTTGGTTATTTCTTTTCCTATTTCGGTGAAAATTTGTTAAATGCATTTGCAATGCTGCTATGTCATGTTGGAAGTTCAAATTTCAGTCTCAAATAACTTTTCACTGGTTAGAGTTACATACTTGTATTTTCCTGACTTATATTTGTTTGGTAAAATGAACATATTGACAAATATTAGTTGTCTATAGTGATGCAAAAAAACGTTTTTTTTGGTTGCGTTTTTTTGCACAAAAACATGTTTTTTCATTTTTTATTTTTTTTGTTTTTTTAGAATTAGCCCCAATTGTCATCGGATGTTGGATTTTAGTATATAGAATCGAGTTTAATTGACTTTTTGTACATCTTTACGTGTCTTATTTCAAATATAATTTGATAATAGTACAAAAAACAAATATTTTTCAATAAATACCTCAGGAGACTGTTTGAAAGTGCATTCGGGTCAGTTGGTTTAGGTTTTTTTCATTGAGAAAACCCATTTTTTAAAAATGGTTTTAATTATGTGGATATTTGAAATAATTTGTGAACAGAACAAAACAAATTCATTGAGTAATCATGTGTTTTTTTTTAAAAAGAAACCATGTTTTTTATGAAAAAATACAATGATGTTTTTCAAATTGGTTTTAAATTCGTTTGATTAATGTACAGATTCAGAAAATGTTCACAGCAGAACAAGACAAGTTAATTGGTTGGTCAAGTGTTTTTTTGACAAACGTTTATATGAACTAACGCTTTTTTAATGAAACAATGCTTTCTAGAACAGTCTCTATGGAAGATATATTTGATTGATGTGCGTTCAAATACCTTTTGTATAGCAAGTAGCCTGCTGGTACGTATAAGCGGCTGGTTAAACCACTTGATTCAAACTGTTTTTTTATACCATGGTTTTTTCAAAATTATTTTTTTATAAAAAAGTTTTCGTAGATGTAGAGATTCAGAAAAAAATTGGCGGCAGATCAAGGAAAGTTGAACCAAATTTATTGGTTTTTTATTAGTAAGCTGTTTTTAGAAATGGTTTTTTGGATGATGGTTTCTTTGATGTAGTTATTTGTGTTCAAATACCTTTTTGTTCATTAAATATATTTCCTCAGTCGTTTTTTTCCTACACGAAAATATTGCCCGTTTTTCTGGTGAGGATTGCCACTCTGATCAAGGCGACCCGCTTTTATTCGTAGTCTCATTAGGGACACTAAGGTTGTGTGCATATTTGTAGTATTTGTGTAAATATTTGCAGTGTTTGTACTTTTATATTTGCAAATAATTGATTTGCTGAATGAAATGATGAGACTTATTATAATCAACGTAGTTCATTTATGGTAGGAAAAAAGTAATATGTAAAAAAGAATACAAAATTATGCCACCTGTTGTTTTATTAAAGCAGTTTCAGATTTTAGCATAAAAAACGGTTCTCAAACTCTGCTTTCTTACACAATTATTAACTCAATAATTGAAAGCAAAACTGTACTGTACATAGAAGTGCCGCACAGTACCGTGCAAACAATGTTATTAGGGCTTTCAGACACATTATAACACTTGTATTGTGCATATCTAATGATAATTCAATTTGATAGGGTCACTAATAGCATATATAACTCATGTGTTGATAAAAATAATCCATTTAACATCCCAAATATATTATTTCCATAATTTGAATTATTTGCATGACTCTTGAAAAAAAACCCAAAAAACGTGTTTTTTTGGTCGAGGTTTTTTTTGGCAAAAAACGGTTTTTATAAAAAAACGTCGGTTTTTTGAGGTCGCATCTATAGTTGTCTAGCATTACTAGTTTTTTATATAGAAACAAAACTACCTAGAAGGACCAGAGCCGTCAATTGACGGCTGTCATTTGGGATGGCTTTATTCCACAATTGTTTCTCGAAACTGTTCATCAGTACACATATTGGGATAATTTAGACAATGCTAAACCTAATTGTGCTAAACTGATTATAATCTAAGTGATTTTACTGGATTTAAATTTAAATTGAAAAGTACAAGTTTAGCATATCATGAAAACATGTGCACTTAAATGCTAGTGCACATTTATGTCTCAATTTGCATTGTCAGAGAATTTTATGGCAATTTAATATACACCGTTCAATAGATCAGTTTAATGTGTTTTGGAATAATATATCATTCGTTATAATTTGATTCATATTAAGATGCCAAAAAATACAACTTCCTAGAAGAATTTGTACAGTCGACTGACAAAACGAAATCACTAAATCTGTACTGTTATACATGGGCGTAAATCCTGGGGGTATGGGGGGTATATATGCCCCCGACAAATTGGCTGGGGGTATGAATATGCAATTATACCCCCAGGAATTCTGCTGAGTATAGTTCATTGGGTATATTATCATCAAAATCAGCATAGAAGGCAGATGACAATAGGCCAAAAATGCAAGAAATTATATATATGCGAAGAATTATATTACGCAATACACTTTTCATTGGGGTATGTGTGTTATAATTTAATGGGCTGAAAATAGTTAAGGGTACCACACAATTTGCCAACTGAGTCAACTTGATGGCTGTCACCCCCCCGAGCCTCGACATAAATCTAACCGATGCTGTTATATACCTAGCGGTCAAGCCGCCATTTGACGACTGCGGTTCTTACAGGTTTATCATGTTATTTTGTTATAATGTAGTGAATAAACTGCAATATAATTATATGATTTGATAGAATGCCAAACGATATTTCCAATGGTTGTTCTTGAAGTGTCATAAATATTATTTAACGCGACCTAATAATGAAAATGTGCAAACTGTCATTTTGTGTTCAACATGGAATTTCGAAATTACCCTCACGGCACCCAACATACTTTTTATGTCAATTCAATTAACACCATTGGATTCAGCATTGTCTGAACCATAAGAAACAGTATATTTACAGGCAAATTGTAAAAAAAATTGCCGATAAAGCAGCTCTAAATTTGACGGCTCCGGTCCTTCTACGTAGTTCAATTTTCGGTCCTTCTGGTGATAACTATTACTTAACATCTTTGCTTGAATTACATTGTTGGATAGAGCTTAACAAGATCTTTACAATGGTGGTTGTTGAATTGGCATACACGTTGTATTTAGCAAATTAACATTACAAACGTGCAAAATTCGTTACTTCTACAAAAAGTTGGTATTTTCAAATTAAATTTACGACTCTTAAATCCCCTTCGATTTTAATTTTTACCACCATTTTATTCAGCGTTGTCTAAGCCACTAGAAAACGTTTAGAAACGTAACGATTCATTCTAGGAAACAGTCGCCAAGAAAAATAGGTCATAATTAACAGCCGTTAATTGACGGCTCCAGTTCTTATAGGTAGTTCCATTTTCCGATCCTTCTAGTGTTAAAATAATACGTCCGTAGAATACACGTATAACATGATTTTCGGTCTCCTGAGTTCAAATTATTTTGCCACTCTAATGTCGAGTCAAAATAATTCAGAATCAATTTTACAGACATTATTCCAGATTCAGACAAGTGTAGTGGTCAGTGGCACGTGCGTGACAGGTGTTGATGCTCAGTATGAGTGCGTGATCTACGCACGTGATTCGAGTTGAATAGCACCGCCACCGAAAAAAGCACGACGGCCCAAGTACACATCATCAATTGTCGTTTCAACCTTATCGTACACATAACGACAATAGAACACGAAGTCACGACCTGTATGACTCTATTAATATTACAGTCATTTAAATAAACTATGTACAATGCGCAACCTCATCACACATACACACACACACACAAACATACACACACCCAAAATAGCCAGCGAGAATACGGAGCAGGAGTATTTTTGGCCCAAGACTTCTACACAACAAACACCAACTCAACTTAATTATGCGCATTTTAAATAGACTGCACGAAGCATGCCACGATAGTGGGAAGAAATACAACAACCAAGAATCACAGGGTTACATGCTCCTATAAATGGAACAATAGTTACATGCCGACAAATCACGTGGATATACCTAAGGAACGAACACAAGGTTTGAGTAAGGTAGGCAAGGTACGAGCCTAAGGTTTGAACGCACTAAAAAGGAAGATTTCTAAACTCTATTAGCCCTTGCATGCCCTCTTACAATGCAACCACAGACATCAAAGTCCTTCGTGTGAGCAACACTTGGTTTGAGAACTACATTAGATATGACAAACATTAAATTTAGCATCGATTAATTGTTGTATGTGACATACATATACGACACACACGCGCACACATGTAAACTTACCCACACACATTGCGCCGTCGCCAGCGGGCATAGCTCCCTTAGTTTTTGCTATGTTCAGTAGGGGAACAATGTGTCATTTATTATGCTGTGCAATGTATTTAATGTCTGTGTGTATGCTGAAGTAGCCGTTTCACGTTTTTCACGCAGTCTGTGTCGGAGTTAACACCAGACTGACACGTTAGTTTTAATCTGTTGCGGAATAGAATCACCGTTTTATTATAGTGTTTCATTAAAAAAGAAAACACAACATTAATGAATTGCCGAAATGGGCCAAAAACGTAAACAGTTGTAAGATTTTAACATATGTGCGGTGTTCAACAATTCAAAAATTAGTCAGTTCTTTCTATTGACCAGTACAGGAATCGTTTACAAAACGATTTCCGATTCCTCATAATGACCCGTTCTACCATGGCAGTAAGACTATATGTGACTATATGCAGAGCCGTTGCGAGGAATTATGGGCCCCCCCCGAAGGCAACACTTGGGGCCCCCATTATAAATAAATTACCAAATAATAAATGTATATATTATACATAATCACATATTACAAGCTCAGGTGAAAACATCTGAGCAAAAAGGTGAAGGCTATACATATTAAATATGATACATTTTATTATCATACGTGAGGCAACGGGGCCCCTCAACATTCGGGCCCCCCCGGCCGGGGGGTACGGGGGGCGGTATTCTGCCACAATACGGGGTACTTTTCTCATGGAAGAGTGATAAAAGTACAGGCTGAGAAGATACTAATACAGCTAAGAATGATAATGAAAAAGCTAGAAACTATGCTCTATACTTTTCTGTGAAATATTCTCCGCATTTTCTATGCTTGTGATTTTGCAATTCATTCAAACGGGTGGAGTCACTGATGTTTGATTATCCACTTTCGCGTGCACGTGTGTGCTGCAGGCGTCATGTTCTGTTGATGTTCGCGACCATGATGAGACCTCGAGCTCACTGCGTCTGTCTGACTGCTCGGCCAACGTGTGCTTGCCACTACCGTGCGACGTCGAGGGAGGAGTGCCTCGTTTGTGGGCGGCCCGAGAGCTCATGGAGCAGCTGAAGACCTCGTCTGACATCGGTTGTTCCCGTCTCATAGTCAACTTGCTTCATCGGGCGCTGCCCAGCCGCTGGGCGAACTTTGTAGTTGACCGCTCCATCCACTATGCTAACGCTGTACACCTGGCCAACCTGGCAGCACCTACACAATCGATCCACGTGTGTTGATCACCACTTCAAATATTTCAATATTATGAAATAGTTCTATCTGAAACATCAACCTTTGGAAACTAGCAGCTCGAATGAATTACCATAGCGAGTATTACGCGCTAGCATTGTTGATCGCGTGACAAAAAGGCCTAAGAGCTTGTACTTTAGAGCACATAATGCAAAACTTCTATTTGAGCGGCATGTCGTTCTATTTTTCAAACCTTCCTCCGTTGTGCCGTTCAATTAGAGGATGCCGCTCTACTTTTCGACTAGCTGGTTAAAATTAACCTCCAAAATTGTACCTCTTAAAATTGTACCTCCAAGATGCCGTTACTCGTAGAAGTGCCGTTCAAATAGATGTTTAACGGTAAATTCTAGGGGCTGCAGTTTTCCGATTGGACACTGCAATTAAGTTCGGATATATTTGGTGCATAATTGACTACAAAACTGATATTTTTCCCCGAACGAAAACATAAACATACTTTAGCGACTATAGTATAGCGTTTATTTTACCCTCTATTTATTACTATTTATTATCGGCTGTTGTTATTTATTAAATTCATTCATTCATTCATGTATTTTTTCCAGCCTTCATGTCAACAGAACCAAAATATGTAATTAAACCAAAACTGGAAAGGCAATTGAAGCTAAATAGCTTGTGTTGCCTGGGTTAAATCAAATTGTTAATACGATGCAATACATACACGCTCACATATAAACATATTCACGCGCACTAATTCACTCATCTAAACACTGATAAATATATCATGCACACAATCACACTCCCACACTCATACACACCAAATACACACACACCCACACACACAGCACAATCACGATTTATCGCACTCGACCATATCCTATATTTTCATTGGTCAGATTCTTCAGAGTAAGATTGAATGTATTGTTTTTTCAAGTTTTTCTTGTAGCTGGACAACGTTGGAGTTTGTTTCTGGTTTTTTCCAATTCATTCCACTGCGATATACCTACATAGAAAAATGATAAGCTTCTTAGTTTGGTTCGTGTGTGGGGAAAGAGGAATTTGTCTGTATGCCTTGTATTTATTATGAAGTATGCTTGAATGTTAGATGGTAATTTATTATGATATGCTGCATACATTTTAGTTAAATTATTCAGTTTTACTACATCATCAAATTTTAGAATATCTTCATTTTTGAATGAAGGTGATGTATGCTCCCTTGCTTTCAGATTGTCTATGATTCTGATAGCTCTTTTTTGTGCAATTCTTATGGTTTGCAAGTTAGTGTAATAAGTATTTCCCCATGCTTCACAGCAGTATTGGAAATATGATTGAAAAAATGAATAATAAAGGGTGTTTTTTGTTTTAGTGTCGAATATTTTTTTTACTTTGCTGAGAAGGAAGTTCACTCTGTTTAGTTTGGCAGTTACATTGGATATTTGCTCTTTCCAATGTAATTTGCTATCAATAATTACTCCCAGAAATTTAGTATATTGTTTCCTATCAAGTTTGTCTGCCCCTATGCTTATAAAGCTGTTTGAGGTGTCATTACTGTTACTGAAAACAATGTAATTAGACTTTTTTACATTGAGCGATAATTTGTTACTCGTGAACCAGTCTTGTAATATTTTTATGCCTGAGTTTATTTGTTCATAGAGTTTATACGTGTGTTTATTTGTAGAATATGTTGGTGTCATCCGCAAATGCTATTGTTTTTGTGTGTCTCATGATGTTGAATAGGTCGTTGATGTAGAGTATGAATAGTGTCGGTCCCAGTGTAGAACCTTGTGGAACCCCGCATTCTATGGGTAATTGTTCAGACTTTGAACCACTTACTTCAGTGTATTGCGTTCTCTGTGTTAAATAACTTGTGATCCATTGTAGGGTTGTGCCTCTCATGCCGTATAAGTTTAGTTTTTTCAACAATATTTTGTGATCGACAGTGTCAAAGGCCTTTTTCAGATCCAGGAATAATCCAACAGTTATTTGACGCTACTCAAAAGACTCAGTTATGTAGTTGATCATATCAAGCACGGCTTGTGATGTGTTCTTGCCTCTTTGGAATCCATATTGATTTTCATGTATAATTTCATGCTTTTTTATAAAACTTATCAATCTTCGATGAAATAATTTTTCTAAAATTTTGGAAAATTGATCTAGTAAAGAAATTGGCCGATAATTTCCGCTTTCCTTGTTATCTCCAGACTTGTGTATGGGTACTATTTTTGCAATTTTCATAAGATTTGGAAACGTTCCCATAGAAAAAGATAAATTGAAGATGTATGATAGTGGAGCGGCTATATGATTGGCGGTGTCTTTAACTATCTTCATGTTGAGATTTAGATGATCTGTTGAACATGTCCCTTTAGACGACTTAATTGTTTTCTATACTTCCATCTTTCATTTATTTATTGTTATATATTTATTATTATATTTTCAAACCCTCTTTCTGTGAATCTTTTGGGCGCTTCCGGTACATGAGGCTACCGCAGGATGGTAATGGTGCTTGCACTCTTCCCATGCTACTGGCTTTGCCTGTAATTAATAATAATACTAATAATACTGTACATACATATATGTATACATAGTCTAGTAAATCATACGTTTACTCAGGGTTGGCTGTTGTTTATTGAATCATATTTATTTGTGTTGTTGTTCAATGAATCATCTTTGTGTTGTTATTTATTGAATCATATTTTTTGTTGTTGATTGTTATTTATTACTTATTTACCAACATATATTCTTATTTATGTCATTATGGAGTGTTATCGGTTGATGGTTTATTATTTATTGTTATATATTTATTATTATATTTTCAAACCCTCTTTCTGTGAATCTTTTGGGCGCTTCCGGTACATGAGGCCACCGCAGGATGGTAATGGTGCTTGCACTCTTCCCATGCTACTGGCTTTGCCTGTAATTAATAATAATACTAATAATACTGTATACATAGTCTAGTGTAGCGACACACCTCTTCATCGATCATCATCAATCAGAGGTGGGCGCACAAGCCTTTTTTGGGGTTCTGAATCTTCGCCGTTTTTGGATTCCGAACCTCTCAACAGCAAACCGAAATTATCCAATTATTCAGTCGTGTGCGCGCAGCCACGGGGTGCGGTTAGGCCGTTCCCACGCTGGCCGTTTGTGTTTATGCGATGAGTCATCGAGGTAAGCACTCACGTTAACACGGGCGTAAGCGCGGCCGCACCAGCGCACATTCGTCGGATCCGCGATGTGCCAACCAGGGCCGTGAGACAGAAACATCATCCGCAGCCCATGCAACAACCGTGACAGCTTTCAACGCGCGTACGCTCACCGACGACAGGCGCCTGTTCCAGCTTACAAAACTCGCCGCATATTTGCACGTATACATTGTCGCCGTGCAAGAACATCGCCACCGCATTATATCTGTACAATCTACTACGCCCCCGACATGGACCACCATTGGTGTCGCTGCAGGATGGACCTTCTGGTTCTGTTCGGATTCATCATACGGTCACGGATGAGTGGGATTTCTGCTCTCTCCTGCCGCCAGTCGTGCGCTGCTGAAGTTTGAACCGCTGTATGACAGAATCGCCGCTTCGTCTTTCCAGCTAATTGGACATCGGTTGCACGTCGTTTCTGTGTATCTGCCCAAACCGTACTACGGCGACATGACAACAGCATCAGCGTGCCTGGACCTACTCGGGTCATACACGGAGATTCGACCTAGACGTGAAGTCACATGTTTAGCTGGTGACTTCAATGCCGACCTTGCGGACTGTGTGTACACGCGACATGTCTGCGCACAGTGTCAGTCGGAACACACCAGAGCAGTGGATGATTTCCTCATCAGCAGTGAACTGACGCCAGTCTACGGCTGTATGCGACAGAAGCGTTGTTGCCTGTACACGTTTTTCGGACCCAGACGACGTACTGCAAGGCTGGACTATATCTTCATAGAGAAGCGACGTCACCACATAATGGGGAGAGTTCGAGTGATCCGTCCGCGTGTGTCTTATCCGACCATGCCTTTATTACGTGTGTTGTGCGTACACGACTATGGAAGCAGCGCAACAAGCCGCCTGTCACCGCGCCTGACTGGTCAGCACTGGAAAATCAGCGTACACGCCAGCGTTTCGTCGCCACAGCGATAAACAAATACCGTTGTAGTAGTGGCACTTTCAGCGAGTTGACAAGCGCTGTTCGCCGCGCCGCCGACTGTGTCTTACCCAGGAGACGCCGATTGCAGTGCCCAATTTGGAAAACTCCTACTCTCACTTCGTTGCGAAGGCTTGCCACTTCGGCTACAGTTACCAGTGCTGCTGCGGCTGAGATTGCCTCACGTCTACTCCTGGCTCATACGCAACTGCAGGAGCAGCTGAGTGTGGTGGACAAAATGTCAACTCACCTGGAGGCTGGCTTCAGCTCTTCCATGTGGAGAGCGATCGACAACCTCACCGGTAGAAGGCATCACATCTGCCGACAGCGTCCAATTACGGTTGGAAAGTGCGTGCATTTTTCCGATTTGCTGAATCGCACATCGCAATTTCAACAACTGAGCGTGCCCTCTGAAGTACTCGACATACGTCACGCTGCCAATCAGGGTGCCGTCTCAATGATCGAGTTAGCTTCCGCCGTCCACGCTGCTGCACCGCGACGAGCTTCAGGCCGGGATGGGTTTCCATCAGACGTTTGGAAGCTGGAAGAGATGATTTCTCTGTTGGTGCCGTTTGTGAACAACGTTCTTATAGAGCATGAACCACCGCCAGAATGGCGCCAAGTAGTTGTTGTAATGTTGCCGAAGAAAGGCGGAAGCTCACCTCTTAACAACATAAGAGGGATCTCTCTGATGCCAGCTGTGACCAAGATCTACAACCGCGTGCTGCTGGAACGTCTCCGTTCGGTCGTAGATGACGCGCTGCTCGGCAACCAAACAGGTTTTCGCCCAAACAGAGGGACAACGGAGCAGATCGTTGCGCTGCGCTGCTGTATGGAAACCTGTATCACCAGGACGAAATATATATATGCGAAATTTTTGTCGACTTCGCCAAGGCATTCGACAGCGTTAACCGCGATGCAATGGCATACATTCTGTACGAGTAATGTCGGGATGCAACTTTCGTGGCATCCTGTGGCTTTACTCTGGCACTACAGCTTGCCTGCGCGCCAGCAATGGCCTGACGGATACGTTCTAAACCACTTCAGGGGTATTACAGAGCGACACACTCGCACCAGACATTTTCGTAGTCTGCATGGACTATGTGCTGCGAAGCCTGAATCATGGCGATTCGTGTACCGTACGAAGGCGATTTTCGTCACGGCAGCTGGCGGTGAGACGCCCGACGCTGTCGTAAGCCGACGACGTCGCCATTGAAAGGAATTGAATTGTATTGAGCACTCGTCCACTAGGTGGTTATTATGAGTACCTTAAATCAGAGGTTCCCAAACTGGGGTCCCTGAAAAGGTCCTAGGGGTCCGCTACTTCTCCCGCCAGCCTTAGGAGAGAGAGTAAAAGGTTCCCGTTTTTTCACTTTGGTGACATCAAACCCCGCATTGATCAGCTGTGTAGGAGCCATCAAGCTCATCCATCCCACTGAACAAGATATGTTTGATAGCTTTTTTGTTTAATTCTGGACTTTTTTATGAAGGTATTTCGTTTTTTGGTTATCTGTGGTGACAGTTCATGCTGTAATTATCTATCTATTGTGGCTGTTTCTACCAATTTTACTTTGTATTGAATTTAAAACGAAATAAAAAATTTCAAATGTTTATTTTAAGATTTTCTTCGTGTAGGAATATGCAAATAGTAAATTTACTGCATTGTAACCATATAATCGGTACCTTGGTATGGTAATAGTAAGTTCTGATTGGCTGGGGGTCCTCGGATGGGACTTAAATATCTGGGGGGTCCTTAGAATGGTAAAGTTTGGGAGCCTCTGACTTACATTATCAATGCCTCGAATTTACACTTAACAATACACTGAAAACAATCACTAATCACTACTATCACTACTCACAAACTAATCACTACTATCACTGGTCGTTATCCGAAAGTTCAAAACATTCTGGCCGACTCGATAGAAGCAGCTACATCGCTTTGAGAAAGCGGCGAACTCCATCGGGCTACAACTCAACGCCGACAAATGCGCCGTCATGCACGTCGGTCTGAGCTCCGAGACGGATTCCAGTCGAATTCGTACTCTTTAGGGCGCTCACCTGCAGTCCAACGACAACTTCTGCTACCTTGGGAGCAACCTGCCGGACAGCCGAACAGCCTACAGGCCGTTCATAGACGGCCAATGGCCTGGGTAGCGGCGCGGAAACTGACGAGTATCTGGCAATCACCAGCAGGTTAAACTGCAGTTGTTCTCGGCATGCGTTGAATCAACTTTGTTGTAAGGCGTCGAAAACTGGTATCTCACGAGCACTTCAGCCAACGAAATTGATGCCGGACACTGAGCGCTGCTCAGATACTGCCTGGGGATACGGCACCCGTAGATCATGAACAAATGACAACCATACCCTACTAGCAGACGTTGCCTTGCCAGTTAGCAGCCATTGTACCGTTGGCTGCAACTGCTCCGCCACGTGTACCGCCGCCCCTCGTCTCCGATGGCCCTAGTATACCACAGCCCACCGACAGAACCTTGACAAAAAGGGGGCGCTGTTTGTCATACCTGCTCAACCAGCTCCACGATGACCTCCAGCGCCTGGGTATATCTGCAGCGCAGGCCTCTGCTATGACACTGGACCAGCTCCGATGGAAAAACATGCTACACTCGGTTTGACTGTTGCCACGGGTGTGATTTGCTCCCCTACATGAGCATTTCATACACGCTTCTTCATCATTATCATATCAAATTTAAAATTGTTGATAACAAATAGCAAATACAACATTTCAGTCATTCAAGTTCTGTGTTCAAATGTGTGCGTCTTTGGCCATAGCCGTGTGGTCGCGGGACTCGGATGGGTTTCCGAAATCGGAAGCCCGAATCTTTTTTGATGTCAATCCTAATCCGAGCCTCCCAACTTTAATTGGAGACTTTGCAGGTCCCAATAAGCGAATAAATGATGAACATTTGTTCTAAACACTCACCTCTCTTTATTGACGCTGCTCACAAAAACCCGTGCGAAAATATTGTGCCAATGCTCGTGTCAAAGTCCTCTTCATCAACTCGTCTTCAGGATGACCAACCCTTGATGATGAATATACGTCACGATCTAATTGTCATCAATTGCCTGTGTCGGGATCTGCATAGCTACAGCTACTCATGCAGAAATTCCTCCTC
Organism: Sacculina carcini; assembly: GCA_916048095.2. NCBI lineage: Eukaryota > Metazoa > Arthropoda > Thecostraca > Sacculinidae > Sacculina > Sacculina carcini. The sequence goes on from OU696577.1 coordinate 3,780,442, forward strand.
ATCAATTATCAGCGCAAGGAGCACATTCTCATGAGTTACCAGTTGTGAAGACAAGTCATTATTGCTCGCGTCATATCTGTCATCAACTGCTAACTACACTGAAAAAGAATGATGATATACAATACTTGTTTTAAGGCAAGTGAAGCATGGTGATTCAGTATATGCAATCCATTTTCCCTATCACCCACGATATCGTCGTCGTTAGAGCAGCTCATTGTAACCAATAATAAACACATCGCTAGAAAAGAAAATAACGATATTGAGGAGGAATGCAATGCACAGCAAAATATAGATCAACATATAAAGTCATACACAAACTCGTTCAACACTGGAAGTTTTTCCTTACCAAGATTGTTCGGTTTGAATTTCTTGGCCGCAGACTTGAGTTTGCGCTGAGCATTCGGTATGTCACACTGAAGTAAACATTAATAGTGAAGCAACATTGATGCACTGCATCGACCTTGATACCGCGATTCCACCACCGAGATGTCCTGGTAAAAACACTCACCGTACTCGTTGCTACCTGACCCGGGGTGTTTAGAAAAGGAGTCAAGATGCGAGCACAGGGGATGAATTTTGAGGGACAAGTTAGCAAATAACTGTTTGTACACCGTTGATGTAGTTCTTCACAACATCAACGTAGTGAACAAATTTAGAATTTCTCAATGATCAATTCTCCAAATTCCCAGTTTTTCATTCAATATCATTCAGTAAGTCGGGGAAGTGTGTGTTAACAATCATCTTCCTATTTGTGCAACTATGAAAACGCCTTTTTACCTTCGCATGACTCAAACATGGAAACTAGTTGAACAGACACCGAAAAACATCTGATATATTGTCTACTATCTTCACAAAATTGTTCCCCAACCCCAGCTTGATATGAAGCAGTGGCATGATAAATACATCGCTGTCAATCAACGGCTCGCGAAGGACATTCATATTTTCTGGCGCTATTCTGTCTCAAATTGCCAACTCTTTTCATATAGTATTGTTTTCTGTCTCTGCTGTCCTACTCGCAGATAAAACAGCAATACTTGGCGTACACTGTCTGAATTCCCATGATAATGGAGATAACTTTCAAATCATCGCATGTACACCATTCGTACTCGCGATAGCGTTTTTTTCCTATAAGTAGCGACATGCGTTCATACGTTACTTTGAGGTTGGTAGAATACGCAGCATGCATTGATGCATATTTCTATGCATTGCGCAAAAATGATGCTTTCAAGATTGTCTTAGACGAGTCGATGGACAATCGCCCTGCTTCAATGTTGTGTTCCAATCCACTTAAGCATAGCTAAAAACTTATATGAAATATGCTTCCCACAGGCGACTATAATAATGCAAGGTGTTGAGTGGAAAATTGCTAATAACGTGACGGTAAAACGTAAACAACTGTGCTTCTGGAAAATTTCTCATGTGTATATATGAAAAACCTGACGTGACAGAGCAAAATGGTTACAGATTTGAAGTCAACATATATAACTACACTATAAACCGTCATCACCGTACCGGATATATATAGCTTGTTAATGTCAATGTCAATAATATCAATGTTATTGTTTAAATGAGCTCATCACCAAGCATTGCTCGTACCAGATGCTTTAATCATCAACATATCCTGTATGTATGAGGCAGCTTGCAGGATTTCAAGTGGAGGCCATGTTCTCGGCGCTGTCACCACGTGCTACCAGTGGACTGTCTATCTGTGTGGTCACATACAATCGGAAAGTATTTGTTAGCGTGGTCGGCCGGCACGCGAGCGAGACGTCATGCATGATCGTCTCGAACATCAACCGTGGCCTACGACGCCAGGTGAGCTGCTGACCAAAAATAGCAATGTTCAGTGTATTTAATAAAGTCGACAAATGTTAAGAAGCCCTAGAAGAAATTTGTTCAACCAGATCAAATTTCTTCACCAAGACGTCCATTATATACAGTGCATTCAGGATATAAGAAAGAGTATAAAATATCGGGAGAGGAGAAAAAGTATCTTATCTTCGGGAAATTGCATGTACAGTATAGAAGACGGTCCCGGAAAATTCTCTCATATAACCGGGTTTCTCCTATATACGGGGTGCACTCTATTCATCTGTATGTGTGCTCGCGTTACCTCTAGCTGAATTCTCTGTACAGTCAAGTGAAAAACCGCAAGTGCAGACTTTCGACATCCACAATAGGCCGCATACCTCACAATCAAGACCAGACGTCGTTTGAACAAGAGGTCAGTGGATATGACACTTGAAAATAAACTAGCTTGACAGACGATATATAATTATAATCGAGTTCGCGAATCTAAGATGTGTTCTGTTACTAGTAGCATACAACCTAGTTACATTAGCGACTGAGTGTAAAAACACAAGTAGGTTATTCCTATATTTGTTAATAAAGAGAAGGCGGGTAGACGTTATAGAAAGATTAACTATGTAGTCAATCCACATTTCAGATCTTCACGAGTAATGTGTGAGATACTGACGAACACATTTTGTTTGCCTCTCGCTCTACACACTGAACTGACATTGATCATGCATTAATAACACCAGCCTTGCCGCGTTGCTTCATTACACCAACATGCGCACAAATAACTGCCTCCGAAAACATACATAAGCTATTGACTGCGTAGTTTGTTTGCAGACTATGTTGGTGTATGTATGTATATATGTCGGTCTGGCTTTTATTGTTTTTGTGTGCGTCGTGAGTAATCCCGTGTGAGAGATGAAAGGCATACAAACACAGACACACAACAGGTTATGGTAATCAGCCACACCGCACCATCTCTTGTGTCCTAATGCAATATGGGGTTTCCAGTGTGACAGAGGTCTGGAGCTGCATAAACAGAGTTTAAAAACCGCATAACAGCCTCATCTCATACACTTGTGAACTAAATTTTTCTGTCTGCGAAATTGGTAGTGCGGGAAACTAAACAAAATTGCAGTAGAAACCACACGTATTTTGTTCACGAAATATAAATAAATTAATATAAAGATTCACACTGAGAGAATAATTGTTCAAGTCCTAAAAATAAAAAAACGAAACAAATAAAAATAAAAAGCCACACAAAATAAACTCATAACAAAACAAAAAGATGTGCACATGTACACACGTATTGTCAATTAATTCCTACGGTCGCATTGAACAGCGCGTTTGTAATCGAAATTCGTTCTCGATTTCAACTAATCTTCATTCATTCTAAATGCCGCCTACTGTACGAGCGGCGAGCAGGGGAATTTAATAACTCAACACGTCTATTAATACTGATTTGACCGCAAAAACGATGTAAATCACTGATATCAGTCTACACATTCCAGTCTATTAGTCTAACAGCTCAGAGACCATATTACAAACATCAGCAGACCACGCAATAAGATAACAACACTAAGAATATCGAAAATATAATAAAACTAGACTATATCAAATCTCACTCACGCGGGTTCTTAAACCTGCCATTGTTGCAGCTGAGTGAATTTTTTCTTCCGAATTCCACATATTCTTCCGAATTTTAGAATACCACTATCACAATGCCACATGACGACTACTTATTCCTAAGAGTATGACAAATATATGACTAACTAGATATTTGGAAGATTGACGTATCATATAACAAGATGACGCATTGAGAGCAAGTTGCATCACACGACCACAACACGCATACATTAGCAAAGTGTCAAGTATATCTATGGGCAATAATGAGTTGGTGATAGTGTGTGTACAGGTCAATACGGGTATGTGTGTGTTTATATATCGGTGTGCTGGGAATATTATGTTGCTGAGCCGATTCCAAAAATAAAATAAAAGACTGAAACGAACAACCAACTAACTAGCAACACAAGATAAATTACAATAAACACAAGATAAAAATAAACCACAAATGGTGCGGGATTTTGCGCTGCAAATAAAATCTGCAGTGCACAGTTCGTTGCAGACATGATTAAACGCAATACTGGGCTACCCATAATAGATAACCAAAATAGATACTCATAATGTTATTCTGCTCTTCTTTTACTGCAACGGTACGTTATACTACGCCAAAATTGTACTAATTTGACGAGATAATCTGAAACTATCAACATCATAATAAATGCTCTTTTAATTACCCCCTTCAATGTAAAAATAGTTCAATTCACACATACTAATGACTTTTATGTAAACCTGCAAAAGAACATTTTCAACGAAAAACCTGAACAAGTTGCTTGGTTTCTGGAGAAATTCATGTTGATGATGTGATATATGATGTGTGTTGACGTGGGTACGCCACATGCAGGAACTGCAAGCAGAAATGAACAGACTGCGATTCCAGCTGGCACGTGCACTCCAGCAGCGGCCGGTCGACAAGAAACTGATCGCTCAGCTGCACGCACAAGCTGAGCAGCTGAAACAACTTGGGCGTGTTTCAGCGCGACAAGAACCACTGCAAACACGTCGAGCCGCGATAACATCGGCAGAAAATACAGAATGCGAGGTGAGAAACAGGACCTTACCGATAGACAGAGAAACAGACCTTACCGGTGTGATTTACAACAACTTTCTTGGTTGCACAACGAATCTTCAACATCATCGCGATATGAAAGTGGTTTTCATACATAAATTGTTTTCGAGAAATTGGTCTGTAGTACCCATGCTTCTGTTCTTTGTGTTTATGCATATAATCTTTTAATTATATATATATGAAATAAAGTGCGACTCTTGATACCTTAGTTGGGCGAAAATTACCCCTAGGGGACAAGACACACTCACTTCGTACATACAATCTGGATGCAAAAGCCTTGAAGATGACTCTCCCTGGAATTAGCAATGTAAATGAAAGCCGACAATTATACTACCATATCAGACCAATTCGTCAAGCATTCCTGTCACGTCACGAGACTTTATAGTGGACTGTTTCACACTTTGTAGCATAATGACAACACAAAGCCAGCCAACATCAATTCCCAATGCAGCCTTTACATCCTCAATCCCTCCGCTGGTATAACCCAGTGAAAATTCAAGTGAAATAAAAAGCAATGTAGAAACGTGTTAACCCCCGTTAAGCTACAAATATCACAAAGGCCACTGAATTTGTCCCACAGGTGACAGTTGCCGAGAAATATCCCGGAAAATACCGACGTTCCTCGAGCAACGGACGGGGATACTCTTCAGCACCAATTTCCGTTAATCCAGCGAACGCAACCAACTCAGACGATGCTACCAGCATCGTGTGACAATCAGTGAGTGAACGCTTCATATTCTTGCCAAAAAAATTCACCATATAAATACTACTTAGTATCACTACAAACTGTACCGAACACAAAAAATTTTACATGCACAAATAGTGAGAGCAGGAAGCGACCAAGAGCATAATTTCAAACAAAATGTTTATCTTGTGACTGCTTGAGCAAGCCAGACTCCCGGCGAACCATTGAAACGATGACTAAATGCCAAAATATTTCATCATCCCTCGCTGCAACATTAAACTGAATCCCATTACGAAAACTGTTCACGTTCTGTCAACTTTCAGAAAAAAACAAAAGTGTAGTAGTCACATTAAATAGCGGCATGACTTTGTGACTATCGACGCTTTCTATGCGAATAAAATATATGCAATCATCTGCTCAACACGCGTTGCTGATACCATCTCCATATAGTGCAATTATCCTATGAGCAGTCGCCGCGTCACCTTATACTCCACTTCATTTATGCCGAATACGACCAGTGCCGTAAAAACACACCAAAACAATACGTTAACAATAACGCTCGGCAGAGTATATTTTACTTAGCAAACAAACCCAGGCGAACAACGACTAAATGGAAACGTCGCAATAGTAGACGCATACGCCGCAAAACAAACGGCAGTCTCTGGCTGGGATAAATGCACTTTAGGAAGATAATGAAACGCACCCAAAAAAAACTTGAACAGGCACAGAAGGCGTTCAGCACGACACACAAACATATATACACATAGGCGCTATGCTGAATGAGTTGCCTCGAAAAAAACGGAATATCTGAACGTGTTAACTACCTGAACCACGACAACTCAAAACGCAGAACAATCACACAAACCTCAAAATACACAATCAAGAATATCGTTATTCATAGAATCGCTATGTCTGATCACGAGACATGGAACAAATCAGAGTGCCGGGAACTCCTCGAACACCAGAACTTCTCGACACAGAGGGCAAGTGGTGTTGGAACGACGCTCGCGTCTCCAACGACGAAAACACTACACACATACATACATGCATAAACACACACACACACACACACACAGATATATGCACGTGGATCTTGCTCTAGATACAACCAACAACGAGGTTCAACTGGAGTTGCCTATTCAGTTTCTGTCCTTATTCTTGAGTTGCGCCTGGTGTCACCTGCACATCATTATACTATACGTTGATGTTCCTGATGTACAGTGGTTAACCTTTCTAAGTGCTCGCACCCCTTTCAAATCAGCAGTCAGTTCTCGCACCCCCATTATATCCGCAGTTAGTTCTCACACCTTGATAGGTACAAACGACGTAATAACAAAACTTATATTTAATATTAATTCAAACAGCTCCTTTAAGAGGATTTACTTAAGCAAAACTACGTGTTTCAAGAAAAATAGAATGCATATGTTACACATATAACATTTTTTACAAGAATCCCCGCACCCCTAGGATCCAGGCTCGTGCACCACCGGTTAAGTACCCTTGCTCTATTTGATGATCATTGGTCTTGACCATACGTCTTGACATTTTCCTGTGCTGTACACGCTCCCAATGTCATTCCGACCAATTCTTGTTGTTCTTTCACGGTGGCTAACGATAGTTTTGCTTCTCCCGTTTCCACTCTTCGCTCTGTCAAGTCTGGGTGCTGTCCTTTTCTCTTCAACAACAAACATACTTTCATTTTTCGACCACGCCCGTTACCTTGCTGTCAGCCTTTTGCGGTACCTCTACTCAGTTCCTTTTCATTTTTGCCTTGTTCTCTTTTTCCTGCTTCTCAATATATAGACAATATATTACCCATACTCTATATATTTGTTGACCTGACTTGCTGCATCGTCGCCTTTTTGAAACCCTCACAATGTTGGTTCCCATATACTTTTTTACCACACAGTATTTTACACCATTTTACCTACACTATTTTACCTTTTTACACTGTGTGCTAGAAATTTTGTTTTCTACAATACGGTATAATTTTTTATTTTCCAAACTGTACCTAAAGTTACGGCGGTGTAAAGTCCAAAGGACATATTGCCAATTTGACAGCTATTATGCGCACTTGCGATTTCACAGGAATATACACCGATTAAATTTCACTGAAGCCCAATCACAATTAAGAATGCATCATATTAGCTCCAAGCATGGATGGTGTGGTTTTATTGCGTACAGTTTAATAAATGCTACACTATACTGAATAGAAAGGCTTTATTGTCCTCAATATTTACACATGAATTGTTCCGCACGACGGGCGGGTAAAATGCTACTGGGAACAAAGTAAACTCCTGAGTTTTACTGTGTAATTTAATTGGTTTAATTTCAAGTTGCATACGCTTAAGTTGCATAAGGATATGGGTTGTAATATCATGCAATGCCAACTATATGCATATGATGTTTTAGCGGAAGCATTAATCTGGAATTATAGAGATGACAGAAAGTTTCATTGTTTTGATAGTGTTACACTTCTGAATTACTACACACGAAGGACGCGTGTGAATTTGAGAGGAAAAACTTGTGAGTGTTGAGGGAAAAAACTTCGTCAATAATTAAATCAGGAATTGACTAATTTATATTCTTCCATTGGATAACCTTTTTGCTTTTTGATTCATTATATTTTATTAATAGTTCCGCACGACGGGCGGGTTTAAATACGAGGCTGTTCGAGGGAAAATAGTTTGCCACATCCAAAATAAAAACATTCATATTTAGACTTTTCTATTGGTTAAGAATTTTTATGGGTTTACTTTTTCTTTTTAGATTTCTAATCGTTTTTTATTAATTCAATATATATTTTACTTTATTAATTGTTCTGCACAACGGGCGGGTTTTAATGCTAGATGACCATGTTAAGTTATAAATATATTTTGAAAACATTATGATAAAAAAGATTAGTCATTTTTCATTGTTTTGTGTCAGAGTTCTGAATTATTCAGCACGACGGGCAGGTTTAAATAGGAATTTTTTTATGGGTTTACTCTTTTCTTTTCTTCAAATAAATTCATATTTATTTTCTCATGTGAATTGAATACAAATTTAATGGTATGAATTTTACCGCACGACGGGCGGGTTTAAATGCTAGAATTTGCATTGTTTGTTACGTGTTTGTGTTATGAATTATTCCGCACGATGGGCAGGTTCAAATATGAGGCGGATTGAGGGATAATATTTTGTCAAATTTAAAATAAAACTATTCAGATTTAGAGTTTTTTATTGGTGAACGTATATACAGGTTAAATTTTTTGCTTATTAATTTGTATTCAGTTCATTTTATGGATTGAATATGAATTTTACTTTATGAATTGTTCAGCACGACGGGCGGGTTCAAATATATATATATATATATATATATATATATATATATATATATATATATATATATATATATATATATATACTAGCATTCAAACCCGCCCTTTGTGCGGAACAATTCATAAAAATATTGCAAATTAAAAATAAATAAGGCAAACTCATGAAGACCTTAATCAATTAAAAAGTCTAAATTTCATTATTTTTAATTTTATTTTGACAAAATATTTCCACTCAACCCGCCTCATATTTAAACCCGCCCGACGTGAGGAATAATTCAGAACTCGAACACCATCCGTTCTGGTTCTTGAAGTCAAATCCATTAGTTTTGTATATGAATTCATTCTATACGGTGAAATTGAACGTTTTATTGCTGCCCGCGGGACATTTTTATTTCATAAAAATGAGCCATCGCTTCGTTTGCGTTTGAAACCCCTGATCATTGAACCAGCGAACCATGAACCAGCGCAATTATGTCACCTCATATTCAAGCATATATACACAGACAGACAGATAATTTCTTCTTTATGTATATATATAGCATTAAAACCCGCCCGTTGTGCGGAGCAATTCATAACATGAAATTCATATTCAATTCATAAAAAAATATGGAAAAATAAAAATGAAATAGGGTATACTCATAAAAATATTAATCAATTGAAAATTTTAAGTTTAATTATTTTTATTTCGACAAAATATTTCTCCTCAGTCCGCCTGAGTCATTTTTAAACCCGCCCGTCGTGCTGAATAATTCAGAACTCGAACACGATCCGTTCTGCATCTTGAAGTCAAATCCATTGGTTTTGTGTATAGATTAATTCTACAGGGTAAATTGAACGTTCTATTGTCTATAGTTGCTGCCCGCGGAGCATTTTTATTTTTAAAAAAATACCTTTTTTTTAAATGAACCATTTGAAAAAAATGAACTAAAAAATGGAAACACTTTTTTAAACCCGCCCGTCGTGCGGAACAATTCATAAAATAAAATTCATATTTGAAGTCAAATCCATTGGTTTTGTGTATGGATTAATTCTACAGGGAAAATTGAACGTTCTATTGTCTATAGCTGCTGCCCGCGGAACATTTTTATTTGTAAAAAAATTACCTTTTTTTAAATGAACCATTTGAAAAAATGATCTAAAAACACTTTTTTAAACCCACCCGTCGTGCGGAACAATTCATACAATAAAATTCATATCAAATCCATAAAATATAATGAATACAAATTGAAAACCAAAAAATGTAACCTATAAATATCTTTTTCAATAGAAAAGTCTGAATGTGAATATTTTTGTTCTTATTTTGACAAATATTATCCCTCAACCTGCCTGATATATAAATCTGCCCGTCGTGTGGTATAATTCAGAACACAAACCCGAAACAAACAATGAAAGATGATGAAATCTTTTCATCAGAATGTTTCCAAACTATATTTATTACTTAACATCACTCCCCAATATCATTTGCTTAAGTAATATTTCACTTTTACCGCTATAATATTTATTGTTAAAATTTATATATTTTCCGCTATCATTAAAACCCAATATTACCTGAGTCAAACCTACCCAACCCAACCCAACCATTCAATCTTGACCGCTCTCAGCATAGTCTGAGGTGATTTAACTTATTAGTTTGTGATCACAAAATATACTGATGCGATCATAATTTGTAATCAGAAGACTGAGATTATCTACCCCAGGGGTCCCAAACACGCGGCCCACCAATACTTTTCTCTCAACCCGCCAATATAGTATCGGAACCAAACTGTAAGGCAGCTAAATTCACATTTGTTGCATAATGCGATATAATTATACACCATTTAAGTCACATTTACATTAGTGAGTCTGGATCTTGAAGTCAAGCCCGTGAGTTTTGTATATGGATTCATTTCACACGGTAAAATTGAATGTTTAAACCCACCCGTCGTGCGGAACAATTAATAAAACAAAAGTAATACATATTTAAATGCAAACAGCCAGTCTAATAGAAAACTCTAAATTGTAAAATCTAAACCAATAGAAAATTCCTGTTGTGAATTTGCATACTCTTATTCTAATAATTGACGGCATATTATTCAGTCAACCCGCCTCATACTTGAGCCCGCCCGTCGTCAGGAATAATTTCGAAATGTAAACACAAAATTACAATGAATTTTTTCAGTATATAAATGAACTTTTTTCCATAATATCATCTCATAATTCCCGGTTAATTCTTCCACTAATGCATCATATTCATACAGTTGATATTTTTTGGATTACACTGATATTACAGCCCTTGATATTACAGCCGATATTATATTATGCAATCTATATTCTGCTACGTATTATCCCTAATACATATATCATCAGATCGCAAAATATATTTAATGGTTCACATCATTCTCCAACATCATTTGCTTAAGAGCTATTCTACATTTATCGCTAGAATATTTACTGCTAGCAAAATCTCATATACCTCGCTATCATATAAACCCACTCTTTATAGATACATTTAAGCCGCCCGTCGTGCGGAACAGCTCATAAAATATAATTAATATTCAATTCTTAAAAAATTAGTGCAAATTTAAAAAGAAAAACAAACCCATAGGAAAGTTTTGCCAATATAAAAATCTAAATGTGAAATTTATGTTTCAATTTAGAAAACATGTTTTTCCACAACCCGCCTCATATTTAAAGCGGCCCGTCGTGCGGAATAATTCAGAACTCAAACACGAAACAAACACAAAGAAAATTGATGAAAAACGACCAATAGAAAATATCAAATTTGTAAATTCTTGTTTTAAATATTGACGAAGTTTTTTCCCTCAACACTGCTCAAATTCACACCCGTCCTTCGTGTGTAGTGATTCAGAAGTGTAACACTATCAAAACAATGCAACTTTCTGTCATCTCTATAATTCCAGATTAATGCTTCCGCTAAAACAGCATATGCATATAGTTGACATTGCATGATATTACAACCCATATCCTTATGCAACTTAAGCGTATGCAACTTGAAATTAAACCAATTAAATTACACAGTAAAATTCAGTAGTTTACTTTGTTCCCAGTAGCATTTTACCCGCCCGTCGTGCGGAGCAATTCATGTGTAAATATTGAGGACAATAAAGACTTTCTATTCAGTATAGTGTAGCATTAATTAAACTGTACGCAATAAAACCACACCATCCATGCTTGGAGCTAATATGATGCATTCTTAATTGTGATTGGGCTTCAGTGAAATTTAATCGGTGTATATTCCTGTGTAATCGCAAGTGCGCATAATAGCTGTCAAATTGGCAATATGTCCTTTTGACTTTACACCGCCGTAACTTTTTTCAGATACACTTTGGAAAATAAACATTATACCGTATTGTAGAAAACAAAATTTCTAGCACGATGGTATAATTAATTTTTATGTGTAAAAAATAGTTCCTGAGAAATAGGTAGGAAAATGAATTAATTTTAGTCGCCCGGTGTTCAAGTGAAATTTTGGATGTATTTGAGAATTTTGACAATTTTACACGTTTTTGTATCATTTGTGGGTATAAATTAGAATATTTCTTGTAGAACACAAAATTCTCTACACAATAGTATAATTTTTATAGCTGTAACTTTGCTGGTTTATGAGGAATAGATAGCGGAATATTTACCAAAATATTCACGGTTTCCAGTGCTAATTTTGCCTTTTTGACTTTGTCATTTTGACTTCACACCGCCGTAACTTTTTCTTAATACGCTCTGGAAAATTAAAATTTATACCGTGCTGTAGAAAACAAAATTCCCAGCATGATGGTATTATTTATTTAGATGTGTCATAGTTAGTTGCTGAGAACTAGAGAAAAAAGTACAGAAAATCGGACGCGTCGAGCTTAAATATATTTTTGAATGTAGACTGAAATTTCGTCATTTTTACATATTTTATATTTAATGTTTGGATATGAATTATAGCCTACCGAGTATAACAGAATATTTTCTACACAGTGGTATAATCTGTTTGGCTGTACCATTTCTGGTTTATGAGGAGTAGATGCAGGAATATTGACCAAAATTTTCGCATTTTTCAGGGTTCATTTTGTCTTTTCACCGCGATAACTTTTTTTGGTTTTATTTTTAAAATTTAAAATTTATCCTATCGTGTAGACAAGAACATTTCCAACGTAATGGTATAAATTGTTGGCGCGTACGCCAAGTGGTTACCGAGTAGCAGCTTGCTGAAAATGGACCAAGGAGGGTGGGACAGACAAACACACAGACAGACAGAGGATCTCTTTTATATATATAGATATATATATATATATATATATATATTTCTTTTATGTATATACAAAAGAAATTATCTGTCTGTCTGTGTATGTATGCTTGAATATGAGGTGACATAATTGCGCGGGTTCAATGGTATATATCAGGGGCTTCAAACGCAAACGAAGCGATGGCTCATTTTTATGAAATATAAATGTCCCGCGGGCAGCAGCTATAGACAATATAACGTTCTATTTCACCATGTAGAATAAATTCATATACAAAACTAACGGTTTTGACTTCAAGGTCCAGAACGGATCGTGTTGGAGTTCTGAATTATTCCGTACGTCGGGCGGGTTTAAATATGAGGCGGGCTGAGTGAAAATATTTTGTCAGAATAAAATAAAAAATAATGGAATTTAGACTTTTCAATTGATCAGGATTTCCATGGATTTGCTATAATCTTTTTTAATTTGCTATATGTTTACTAATTAAATATGAATTTCATTTTATGAATTGTTCCGCACAACGGGCGGGTTTTAATGCTAGTATACATATATACGAGTACTCGTACATATATATATATATATATATATATATATATATATATATATATATATATATATATATATATATATGTGCGTTGTACTGTTAAAACACATTACTACCACATGCATCACAATATCTGGTGTTCTTCTGACTCTAATGTTTATACGAACGAAAACACACATGATTGTTTACATATAAAATGCAAGCATACATCAAACCAATATAATGTTTTATCTATGGATATTCATATATGATCACTCGTTTGAGTCCTACTTTGATTTCATCTTTGATCAAAACGTTCGAACACATACGCAACCATGCGTGATACGCTAGATAGATACTAGATAAGCAACCATGCGCGCGTGAATGTACGTATGTGTGTGTATATGTTTGGGTGCATTCGGTGCTGACTGACCAGATTGTGAAGCCAGTGACCGCAGCTGACTTGCTGCGCCTGACTGTGCGGAAACTCATCGAGGCAGATGGGACAGTGGTGTGTGTCGGCCACCAGACGCAGCTCATCTCGGCTGCCACCTGCCAATCAATACCACACATCAACACACACACACACACACACACACACACACACACACACACACACACATATATATATATATATATATATATATATATATATATATATATCAACACACCCGAAAACAAATAAATACAAATATATACCCACACGATACCAAGTACACGCATACACTATATGCATAACTACATACACATCGTGGACTCCGTGGTGCAGTTGTTAGCACACCCGCCTCACAAGCGGGAGCGAAGCCCGGCGGAGCAGAATTTCATTGGGCGAATTCTACAATCCCACAGCCCCTGTCCACCCAGCAGAAAATTATGGTACCAGATATCAGTCATGAGTTGTGCCATGCATTCTGGGGAGGTGGCCCTCTCTAATACGTCTTACGTTCTTGTGGCGCCATAGCGTGGAGAGGGTCGGTTCTGCGGTGGCAGCGAGCTGGACGGGGCACGCCTGTGTGTTCATAAGCTTGGGCTTCTTCCCGTGTAGCAGCTGCCACTTAGGCATTTAACCTTAACATGCATGCATAACGACATACACATCATTATAACTAAAGACTGGATGTTCAGGAAAAATGCCATAAATGCATATATTTGCCTATTTTAGAGTCTTTTCCAGATAAATGCCTATTTTGCTAATTCCTAAAAAATATTGCCTATTATATCCAAAAAATCATACAAATTGATATTGAAGGCTTTGAAGTAAATGAGTTTATAGATAGAAGTATACAGAGATGATACAGCTAGGCTTGATTTTGCATTCACATGACTGAGACAGGGTTGCGTACGGCATATATTGACTCTTATCAATTGACGTTGATCTCCGGCACGCTTCTCAGATGTATCTCTAGCTGGGTTTGTATGTTTGATCGCACTCAGAGAACAGTTAACGTTACATCTACTGAGTGGAAAACTATGGATTACGTGCCGACAGACATAGTTATTGTGTGTATAGCAATGCACTCTCGATGAGTTCCTGCGTGCACTGTTGCCGAATTCGATCTTCTTGTAGTACGTGCGTGTTGTGTAAATACTTAATATAAATTCAGTATTTGGTTTAAGTGTATATTTAGTATAAGTGCGAGGCTTGTATTTTGTATGTCTGCATGCCTGTGTCTGTATCTGTAAGGGTTGTACATGAGCGGAGCTAGTGTGAACGAACGGGCTAGAAGAACTTTCAGTATGTGTCAAAATGATGAAGTATCATCCGATCAAATCAACACAGCAATGTTTTGTTTATAAACGCACATCTTTTGGTATTACCCTACGCTTCATAAATATATATAAATAATATTTCATAAATGGCAGAAAAGAAGTTATTCTAGACACATTTACAGAGTCGGAGTCCACTATACACACTGTATAGAGCATAAATCCAGTTCCTGGTGAGAATGGCGTAATGTATAGGCGAAGCTTACAAGCGCACTCGAGGAAAATGAAGATTTTGTGCAACACAAAAATTATAGGAACATTGATGGAGGCAACTTTGGATATGCTTCAAATATGCTTCAATCACGTTTGAAGATGTTGAAAGAACCTTTCACTCTTCAAGTATCTGCTCCACGAGCGTGGAAACAATTTGACTTTAAAAACATTGAAATAATAGTTATTATGTGTATAAACACTGGTTATTATGTGTTAACAAAGTAATTGATCAATAATAATGCTTGTCTCAGTTATAATAAATGCCTATGTTTGCTGTTTTATCGTGCCTATTTGCCCGTCTATTCTGCCATTTTTAGTGCCTAAACATTCGGTCTTTAATTACAACTTTAATTAAAAACACACATGCAATACTCTGTACAATATGTTCAAATGATATGCTTATGATTCATAGTGCATAAACAATACATGCCTAAAACCCTTCACTTACACTCATTCCGCACACATTCACACACATCTTATATACCATCTTATAATCTGGCAATGCACGTAACAAATGACGAACTTGTTTAGGCAAATTGATGATGATAATTGGTGGCACAACAACCCAGGTCAGACCATGTCACCCCCAAGCCAAATACACACGGTGAAAAATAAAAAACAAACATTTCATAGCATAATTAAGTCAAAATAAATAATTTGTAAATAAATATATTTGAAATAACTTCATCATGATTGGTCGTAAAAATCGAAGTCATACATCATGATTGATTTGGCGTAAAAATAACGCTAAACCGCAATAATTCAATGAGAGCAAACAGCCGACCGTCAAAAACGACAACGGCGTTCTGTCCAATAATCTCGTGCATAACATAATTTCCACCAAACAATCGGCGACGGTTCAATTCATAATTAGGACATTCCACCAAGACATGTCGCACGGAGAGAGGTGCGTTACATTCACCACACACATGCTGTGGTTGTCCAAGCAGTAGGTGGTGGTGGGTACTGTATGTATGACCGACACGAAGTCGGCACAATGCCACCTCTTCAAATCTCCGCCGGTGATAACCGCACGTCAAATATCCTATTTCAGGCTTTACTGCTTTTAGCTTTTGAGGACCACTTTGATTCCAAACACACTGCCACGGCAATCGAATAAAGTTATGAATAGAGCTGTCAAAAAAGTAGCCTAAAATAATATAAAGTAACTAATTTTCGAGAAAAAGTAACCTAAAAATACACTGAGTTTTAATGTTATTATCACTTTTGATACGATTTATACGAATTTATACAAATGAGCTGTTTGTGCTCAATCCAGCATAATCATAAATAAATGTTATCGGTAAATATAGGTGTAATGTAGAAATATGCAATGCAGGGTAAGTCAAAATGCTAGGGGATATATGATAGGTTTCATATTAGACTTGTAAGGCCAGTACAAAAAGCACAAAATATATCCAGACTGCATGCCTAGAATTATAATAATATGGATTGGGTACATCCTCCTGTTTGTGGATATATGATAGGTTTCATATTAGACTTGTAAGGCCAGTACAAAAAGCACAAAATATATCCAGGCTGCATGCCTAGAATTATAATAATATGGATTGGGTACATCCTCCTGTTTGTGGAAATTTCCTAAAATGGTATGACGCTATCCTGCGTACCCAAAAACGTATAAATATCGAGTAGCACAGATATTAAGGTGCATATCAATTGTTAAATCCTAACAGCAGAAATTTTTACATTTTTTGATCTTCAGACCTAATATTCCATCTCCTTTACTATTTTATCCTCATATATACCATTTGTATGCCTCTTATATGAAAAAACTCACCAAACTTCGTGGTAAACTTAGTTAATAACAAGAAAAATAACAAAAGGTAACCTGACGATAAAAAAGTAACCTAAAAGCAAAAAAAGTAACCTAACGATGAAAAAGTAACTTTTTGTAACATAATAACTTTTTTAATAATTAGCGTACACAAATTTTTCATGCAGTTTCAGGTAGCTTATGAAAAGTGACCTTTAGGTGAAAAAGTAACTTGATTAACTTTTGACATCCCTAGTTATGAATAATTTAATTGATGTTAGAAAACGGAACGAGGAAATTAAAATAATGTGAGTAAAACGTGCGGGCGGCAAGGCGCATTGCGGCTCTGTCAGTCCGCTCATTACCCACAATACCAACGTGGGCCGGAATCCAGCACACTACTACGCGCTCGTCCTACTGATGAAGCCGGTTATGCATTATGCGTTGTATAATTGGGTGAATAATAAAGCTTGAAATTGCCTTGTACTGTCAATGAGAACAAATAACATGATTGAGCGAATGAAAGGCAAGGCAAACATGATCGCGTATGATTCATCCGTGTAAATGGAGGCGCTTCGTGGCAACGGACGTAAGCGGCATGTACCTCCATTTACAAACACACTTCCAACACCACTCGATAGTTACGAGTCATCGGTGTACACGGCAGTATGTCCGTCGTAACTGAATGCGACCAAGTGCCTCACCTAAGAGTAGGACTGGGCAGGAACCGGTCCTGACGATTCTTGGGTATTGGAACCGGGTCTGAGACTCGGAACCGGGTCCATACGGTTCGATTCTCGGACCCGGGTCCATACCGTTCTTAGTATCAGGACTGGCAGTAAAAGTATGCGCATTGTACACATTACAAGAACACTACGGCATATCACACGAGGTGTAATACTAAATTAAATACATATTATTTATTACGTTTGTTTTATTTAATATATTATTAATACATTGTTTTTTTTGGCGTATGATATGTGCAGTTTATTACGTAGCCTGTTATAATGTAATTTATGTCTATGTCATTTATGTAGCAGCAAGCAGCGGAAAAGCAAAAATTCGGTCAAGCGTACTACACGCCTGAAATTTTACTAAATACCGCATTTTCAGCTTATTTGAGCGAAAAAGTATCGCACGGATGTTGATGCATTTTTGTGAACCTGTGTGAGAACTGTATCCCTTCCATGGTGACTTCAATTACCATTCAACAATAATTTTAAAATCCAATGCTAATTAAACGCTACACCGTCGCAAGTACAGCAAGCATGTTGCAAGCAAGTTACAGCAAAATGGATGTTTCAACTTGAGTTTCGGGAAAGGTTTTCTCATTGAATCCAATGAAACATATATTCTCAGAATCAGCCTTAAAATGTATCTACATCAACTTGGTACTAGTTAGTTTTTAAGAGTAAATAATCCACCCATTCTAATGCACACAATCATACATGACCAAAGCTGTGATCACGACACATCGATCACATTTGACGTGTCGCACACAAAGAATATGAAAACCAATAAAGGTGTGAACCAGGCGAGAAAGATGCTTCCTTCGTTGTTTGTATCGAACGAAATGTGCGTGAAAATCCTGAATGGAAGACAGCCAGGGTTGACATTGATGAATCTGGTCATATTTGTGCGCAAACCGTGTTTTCACTCAGAGTCTGTTGACTTAAAGCAACAGGCTGACTTGGTTGTACGCGGCTAAGGAAAACTAGCTTGTCAGTCAAACTGTCAGCGCCAACATCTCAACTAGTGTTTGAGCTGTTTAGTTGAATCTAGTGAGGTCCACCGTGTACGCTTAGAGTGGTGAGTAAAATTTGTTTCTGCCTTGTTTTATACATTAGCATGCATAAATGGATAGTATTATAAATGTTTTGCACTTGTGTAAATAAATGATTAAAAAGTATTTAAGCTAAGTTATAAAGTAATTAAATAACATTAGTAGCGTAGCAGAGGGCCTGAGTGAACTTGCGATTATTGCGAAAATGTTCATCATGACCATATTCATCATTGTATCTCATAATGATCACTCAATGACATCGTTAAGGGGGAAATCACTTTTTTGTTGAGCTCGGCGTATATTTAATTATTTGAACATTTGGTCATACTAATAACTAGCATACTTCTTCCCAAATGTAACTTTATTTCAACCCCACAACGTCCATTATATCGCTAATAGGGAATTGTTGTAAAATTGCCAATATGCCTCCATATAGAACTATTCAAATTCATATTTTTCGTATTTTCCATTTCCATATTACCTAGTTCATAGCATTTCAAACAAGTTATTTACTATTTGCCCTTGTACATTTGCTCTAGGTGATTGACAGTATGGCCAGCAAAAGAGGTCGAGCAGCTCCATTGTGGGCCTACATGGAGCGTACGTCTCATGAGGTCGTCACGTGTCTCATTTGTAAAGACACATTCAAATACAGCGGCAGTACATCAAGTTTGATCAATCATCTGCGAACAAAACATCCAAGCGAATATGAGGAAATGAAGCAGGATTCAGAGAGAAACTGCTTCGAAAGCATCAAAATCCTCGAATTCCGTCCAACCCAAGCTCACTGAAGTCTTCAGCAGGACTGAGTCTTACAAGAATGATTCAAATATAAAAAAAACATCTTGACAATCTGGTTTTGGAAATGATTGTTAAGGATCTGCAGCCACTGTCAGTTGTTGAGGAACAGGGGTTCAAGAAACTGGTAGAAACCCTCGATCCACGATATAGGTTGCCAAGTCGCAGGGAAATCAGCAGGACTCTTGCCATCTATGTACAACAGACAAGCTGAGAGAATTCGTGATGAGCTGAGCAGAGCCAAAACATCTTTCTATCAACGGATATATGGACCTCCAGACAAACGAGAGCATATATTACTGTCACATCTCACTACATATGCCCAGAATGGAATGTGAAGTCGATTGTGCTGCACATTGTTCATATGGCTGAATCATACAACACGAAATATTACAAATATACTCTAAACTGTTAAGGACGATTGGAGTATATTTGGTAAGGTTCGGTCAGTTGTAACTGACAATGCTGCCACATGACTGCAGCTATACGATTACTCGGCGTTGAACATCTGCCGTGCCTCGCTCATACCTTGAATCTTGTGGTTCAAATCTCGATCAGGAGCACTGGGACAGTTCAGGGACTCAAAGACAAGATAAAATCAATTGTAACATTCTTCCATCACAGTGTTAAAGCCTCCGATATGTTGTTGTTGATGTTCCTCAAGTTGTCTGGCCGAGCAACCTCGAGCTCCTGAGGAAAGACACGGCACCGACCGGGTTGTTCCACAGGTCCCTGACTGAATTGATTTTGTGTTGGCGTCTGAGTTGTGTGTGTGCTGTGCAGTGTTCCATGATGTGTGTGATGGTGTGTGGTGCTGAATTGCAATCTGGACAGGTGTCATCGATTGAGTCATTCAACCTTTTCTGATATGACAGAAGGGCAGGATGATGACCGCATCTCAACCTGGCCAGATGCACCTTGTATTCCCTTGTGAGTGTGTTTTCTGATTTGTGTATGTCCGGTGGGTGTCTTTGTAGGAGTGTATTGTGTTGTAGTGAGTGTATGGCTTTCCGTGCGATCTCTGTGTGTATGTGTTTCTTGATTGATGTGCGTGGGGAAGCTGGTGGAAGTGATGTGAAAATTGGTCTGTGGTAAAGTGTGCTTGGTGTTGTTTTTATGTTTCTGTCTGTGTTGTCTTGTGTTGTGAGGTGATGTAGTGGATGTGCAGTGTTGGTGACTGCTGCTGCGATAGGTTGACCCAAGTGCAAGATCAACACAACCAGCGCTCCAAAAAACTGATACAGGATGTGGACACCAGATGTAATTCTACGTACATGATGGGGAGATTGAACAACATGAGCACGTAACTTCCACCTTGTGCTGTCTGGGTGAAAATGACATGTGTTTGACAAGTGGTGATATTGCACTCATGAAGAACACATATGCTTTCATCTAAGCGGTACATCTGAGCGTTTTCATCCGCTTAGATGAAAACATCTCGTATATGTTCTCATCTAAGCGGAACCGGTTCCAACGGTTCCACTGACCTACGGATCCGGAACCGTGAGTATCAATTATTACGGTTCCTGCCCAGCCCTAGTTAAGAGACCACGTGGAAGCGCATATGCAAATCAAGCAGTTAAATTCCAACATACCATTTTTGGATACATACACACACACACAAACACACACACACACACACACACACACACATACACACTCATTCTTTGCCGCAAATCACAATATTGCCAACTGAAGCAATAATTAAATGCGGCACATGGCAGATGTGTGTGTGTGTGTATGTGTTCGTGTGTGTGTATGTATGTATGTGCGTGTGTGTGTATGTGTGTGCTGGACCTGTATGCTGAGTTATTTGTTGTTGTTGCTGTTGGACGTGAAATACAAGTTTATCGAGAGGCGCTGAGGCCAGAGAGCCGCTGCCGCCACGCCATTCAAGAAGCCGACACACCAGCTGCGTGCGAGAAGCGTTCGCACCGCACGCGCCCTCCACACGCGACCACACGTGCGCAAACTGACACAAACACACACACACACACACACACACAAATGTGGAGCGTCATCGCTTCGCGTTAAGACGTCGAGCGGATTATTTACAACACGTATATGACATTGAGTCTACCATGGACACAACGCGAAAGTCTCGGGTTCAATTCCCGCATTGTGCGTTATATATTTTGATATAATCGACACATGCCACCTATGTAGTTCTTGACTGGATGATACCAAATATGAGCCATGGGCGCATGTTGTCAGTGAAAGTAATTCTAATGGCAGCCAGTGTTGCGTGTCTGGCACCACAGGGGTAGAAGGTTGGCTCTGAGGTGAGAGTTGGCTGAACATGAGATGTCATCTGCTACTGATAAGCTCACACTGCTTCCCGTGACTACTTACAACGCTTCAGCTTTATCCGATACAGCCAAGATGCCATCCGAAATGAATCTGATGTGAATCATGATCAAATGATCAAAGGATATTGATCAATTGTCGATTAGTGGTTGTGTGAAGATCGACTGCCGGATTTTCATGGGGGAAGTTTGCGGGCCCACTGTGATCCGAATGTGTGGAGAACACTGGCAATGAAGCAGGTGAAGAAGGACACGAACATGTCATTGCTCGGTGCATTTCAGTGGTGCAAAGGTAGCGCCCAGCCTGACTGACCGAATCCACCAGGATTCGTGAGTCTGAGCTGATACTGAGAGCTCCTGCCGCGGCGAACACATCCACAAACCGATCAATCTCAAGTAATAGTGCCTAGATATTTGAATACTGGCAAGGCCGCAGTGTTTAGAGTGACTACTTACAGACACACGACCTCCGACCTTGTTCTGGCCACTTGCAGCACGTGATACGGTAGTGCACGCGTCTGCAACGTACACGAAAGCAAAAAAAAAACGAATGAGAATGTAGATTAGTGGAATAAACTGACACATCATTGCCATTGGCTACTGATAGACGGCTATGATAATTTACTAAACGTCGGTGTGTTACAATATCTGCAATATCAGAACAATTCTTGGTTTCTACCAATACCCAAAAACTGCCCAAACAAAATAACATGAATGGCTCAAACAAAAGCTTACAAAATTCCGAAATAATCCACAAATTTATTTATTATATATTTATTATTTATATATTTATTATTATTATTATTATATTTATTATATATATATATATATTTATCTATTTATTTATTATTAGTATTCATTAATAAATACTACAAATTTGCACCTTCCCATTTATTCATTGTAGCTTTGAGCTTATGCACCTCCTTGAATTATATGAAATATATCCGCAATCCCAGACTGTGAATAGCATAGAAAAACAGCACACAACACCTAGCGTCAGCCTCATCTGAAGATGCCTCACGAAACAAACCAAAAATGGAAAACAATATAGCCATCAACACCTATCGAAGCCGAGTATAGACAAATAAATAGAAAAACAAAGTAAACTCAACGAAGTAAACATAATTTAATCTTAATTATATAATTTAATTTCAATCATATTTTGTAGTGAGCAGTTGCAAACAACAACAGCAGCAAGACACAAGCGTGATGGCGACAGAATTGCCGCACAAGTAGAATGTGATGCAAGTCACCTTTTGACGAGTGTAGCGATAAGCACTTGGTGTCACCAACACCACCATCTGGCGTCGACTATGTAAAACACAAATCGACAAATCGACACAAAATACAATTAAAATAACACTAAAGTTATAATGCCAATATTTTTTATGTTATATAAATGGTGAGGCATAAACAAGGCGTTAAGGCGATAAAAACGAAAACAAACGGAATAATTGAAGTCAAATAAGATTTCAGGACGTTAAACACTTATGAAAAAATTGAATCTGTCAACAGAATATCTCTTAGAGGAGAATAGGGGCATACATAGCATATATGGCCATAATTATAACAATATATAATTACACAAGCGGCCATTGCTTACGATACACGCCACATGCAAAAGCCAGTAGAATAGTGAAACACGTTGTGACAACAGATAACAATACTCACCGATTCAACAGCAGCAGCCGCATTTTCACAGCCTAGTCGTTTGCGAACATCCAGCTGCCCATCTGCCGACGAACAACACACGTTTATGCTGACGTAATGTTAGCAACGTCGAGGCGGAGTCAATGTAGCCTAGTGATTAACCCGTCAATCAAACAATCAGCGGTGCCGGGTTCGTTTCCCAAGAGATGCCAAGATTTTCGAGAATATCACACAGATCAATCAATTTATCAAGATAACCGCCAATAAAATGTTGGCATACATAAACAACGTTATCTAGGCAAGTTGACCTGTTACATATAATAGTACACACATGCATAAGCACACACACACACACACACACACACACACACCCACACACAAACACACACACATTCATTGCAAATCAAGTGCAATTGGGCTGGTCACCTGCGGCAGTTTGGCAGAAGACGACCGGAACTGGCAGTGTGGGCGGCCGCAGACTCAATAGTGCGGTGTTGCAGTCCATCTCGCCACGCTCAATCGTCTCCATACACTCGCCAACACACGTCTGATACACACATACACAGACACACACACGCACACATTTCTTGCAAGCGCACAACTAGGTGAACTACAACTAAGGTGAATGCATACAAACACAAATAAAGTGCCATATGTACAGATATATTCGTTGTTATTGCTATACTTACTATCTATGTTATTACAACCACGACACAACAAATGAAAGCGCGTGAATATACGCACTACTGACCGTTATACACTTTCAAGATTTGATTTAATCTCCTAGCGTGAGTACAGACTATATGAATAAAAAACGGTAGAAAAATACGCCATCCCCTGACGCATTGTTTACCCGGAACCTGAAGTGCGCCGTCTCGATACACCTGAGTTTCTGCTCTAAATCAGCTTGCTGGATGTATGTGAGAGACGCCACGTTCAACACAGCCTGATATTGACTGCACCGTGCACACACATAAGCACGCACACACACACACCAAGACAAATACAGATAGGTAACTCAACATCACAAATTACTTAAGTCAGCATGATTGGTCACAGCTTCTATCACAAGATGTATAACAGACACAAAACAAGTCCAGGAAAATTGCAGATTGAATAGATATAAATCAAATTAATACTCCTTTAAAAACATTTTTACCGATGTAATTCAAAAATGCCTTGACAACCTCGATTTAATAAAGTGGCCCCAATAATCCTAATGTTGATTGTGAACATCTAGCAACCGAAATACATTTTTCGGTGTTCACGTAAATCTACCTGGCAAATACAGTAAGCTGGTGAACAGTCAATTGCACCCACCTGGCAACCGAGGCCAACTGTGTGTCCGCGGCGTGCAACAAGCTCTCAGCCAGCGCCAGCAGCGCCAGTTGGGCCAGCCGCCTATCCTCTCGGTCGCTGGCCGGCTGCTGTTGAAGCCGCGCCGTGTCTTGTTTGAGACGTAGCAGCTGCGACTGCATCTGACTGGCGCTGACCTCAGAGTTGGCGGCGCGCTCAGCCGCCAGTGACATCTGAACAAGCACGCAACACAAACACAACACGTGCATATATTAGTGTAATAATTCCGTCATATACCCGTGTTATACAACTGATTTGTCGCCATATAATCATTCAACGTTTTCAATTATTTGTATTTATATTAATATTTCTCCACAAATAAGTGGTTCTTCCAAAATGTAGTCGAATTAAAAGTGTTAATAATAAAAAATAATAAGAAAAATAGAATTGAACATATATTTAAGTATCTTTAAGCACATGAAATGATACATTGCAAATTATTTTAGATATCAATTTATTCAGGACAGTAATATGAAGCGCAGATTGGAACGAAAATAGTAAAACTCCACATCGGACTAAGAGCATCAGATTGACGGGCATTAAGTTTCTATTTTTATACTCGTCTTCTATGCTTGATTCAGTTTACTCTAGGACGATTAACCCTCAAATCTAGGCGGCTAAAATACTGACCCGAGTCGCAAACATTGACAGAAGAAATAAGCCAAGGAGAGCGGCAGATAAAACGTGTATTAATCTGCCGATATTTACTAGGCACAAATACCTGGGCGTCCATGTTTTTGTAGTCCCGCAACAGCTGCGCGTGGGCATTTTGTTGTTGAGTCAATTGCAGCTGCAAGGCACAGATGTGCTGCTCGCGCTGTCTCAGTTGAGCTTCTAGCGCGGTCAAACGAAACATCAAGTGATCACCACCGGAGCCAAGAGAGTACTGGGGATGATGGGGAATCAAGGGAGAGCGTCCCTCCCTGGACATGTGGTACTCTCTCCCCCTGGCGACATCCGCGCCTGGCCCAATGGCACCATGTGCACGCATCGCCAGCGCAGCGGCGGCAGCTTCCAATTCGGCCGGGAAATTCATTGAGTCGGCACTGATGTGGAGCGAGGTGGCGGGTGCACGGTCACACTTGGCGTACAGTACGTGATCAACAACACTAAACAGCTGACAACTGAACAAGTACACATCACACGTCACAAAACACGACCGCCGCACACAAGACAAGCACGACCGCACCACTGGCATGCGCTAAAATGCTCCTTTATGTTGCCTCCATTCTTACTTCTCTCGAGTTATATTCTCACTCACAGGCAGGATACGGCACGTTATAAACTACACTACAGTACATACATTAATACATTGTGAAATACATTACATGCATGCATACATTACATGCATGCATACATTACATGTAATAATAATTTTATGCAACATTAAAACAACATTGTTCACGCATCAGTCTTAACATAACCATAACATTGAACAATAACATTGTTTTGAACGTTTGTTTATAACTAAACTTGAAATAATAAATATTATAATATTTCTAACAGAATAACAATTGCATCTGCACCATGGTACAATTCGGTACTGAAGGACAACAGCGGACAAGTGAATCATAATTGCTCTTAGACGAAAGGTTGATAATGCACGTCTACACGCAAACACGCTCACTCTACTCAAATATCAAGTGCAGTGAAACACTAACAAAATGACACATGAAATTATACGCACGAACAATGCTAATAAGTAGTTATAAGTTGAGGCGGACTCTATTCTAAGTACGTCAGTCGAGTATTGTAATGTTATTTCAGTGTGGATGTTTTACTCATCAATTACTATGTAATATATTATCAAAACGTCGCCGGTTCCAGTCAGTCTTTCTGGCTGACCATCCAATAGATCAGTCAAAGACAATCTATACACTGTTCCCTCTAGAAACAACACATCGTACACAAAGCTTCATACATTCGTCTAGGCCGTTAGCGCGAAACACACACACACACACGCACACACACACACACACACACACACACACACAATGTTAGAGGCAGCGTGAAAACAGCACGTGAACATGGTTATAGAGTCTATACCAATTTCTGGCGATTGTCTATATCATGGATTCTGTTGGTACATGGAACATGTTGATGGTACCAAACCCAATTGTATTGTCGAATATGGTCCCATACCCTCTTTATTTGATTGTTCAAACTATTATCACCATTTCTATTATTTGCCTGTATGTCATCCACATCCACGAGTATTTCAATCGCTTGAATTTACTGCTATTTAGATACGAATGACTAGAAAAAACATAGCCATTGATACATTTATAATTTATATACAATGTCCTTGGTTCCCATACCCCAAGGGTTATGAATATCCCCGGTGAAGAACCCTTGATATTACAGAAAATCGCCAAATGTAAAACCACTGAATGTACAGCCACACTACACAAACACACACATTTACATTAGGAAATATTTACATTAATATTTACATTAGGAAAAAAATTGTGACGCGCCTTACACCAAATGTCTCTAAAGCGCTAGTGACGTGAATACATAAAACAGTGTTTAAGAAATGCAAATGCTTGAATGCTATTAGATCACAGTAGATTGCATAGGTAAACGCAAAAATCCCTAATTAATACGCGATAGACAACATTAACTCAGCAATATAATTCGATGATTCACCGCGATAATAGATTCTCAAAGTTACATACAGCATTCATTGCTGCCGACAACTTGGACATATATGGAATTAGAGGAAAGGCTTTACAATGAATTAAAAACTACTTGTAATTATGAACACAAAATGTTATTTTTAATAAATCACTGTCTAACTCAAAACAGGTATATAGTGGGGTACCGCAAGACTCGATTCCAGAGGCCTACACTAAGTTTTGCTTTTCATAGACGACATTTTTTATTATTTGTCGGAAACTAAGCTAGTATTATTTGAAGCTCACACAAACACAACTATGAGAGAGAGAGAGAGAGAAAGAGAGAGAAAAACAACTACTATGTCCACTGTAAACGAAAGCCTTATTCACAACTTCATAGTACACTCAGGTAGAACATATATAAAATATTGTATAACTAACGATACGGTCACCTGCTGGAATATCTTGAAAAAAGCTCAAGGAACTAAGGAATACAAATTGGATATTGGATTATTAGAAAACAACTGACTGCAAAACTCATGAACGATTGATAAAGACCATTTGCTGTGTGTGTGTGTGTTTCTGTACAGCGCCTTAGAGACCATCTAGGTGTAGGGCGTAGTATATAAATACCTACATAATGTAATGTAATTGCGTGTGTGCCAGTTCAAAGAGAAACATTGTTGTCAGCACACAAGTGTAAGGTGAAAATCCACAACGGAGAAATTAAATGGGATAAGAAAACACAGAAATATGACCAATGGCAAACGAAAAACAAGCAACACTTATGACGGCATATGACGATGCAACTAAAGAAATAGTCATGAAGAGCAAAAAAGAAGGAGTATAAGACAGAGGAGCGAAAGTGGCAAGTAGCGACATCTGGCCTGCGACAGAAAGTCTCCAGCGAGCCGTATTTGGCGATAAGCCCGACTGACTGGCGGGACAGGTCTTTTGTTAGTAGACTCTCGCTGGCAGTGTCGCCGAGCACACACGGACCCAGTGTTGCCAAACGCTCGTAAATGTAACTGGCAACACAAACACGCAACCAGCACAAAAATGAAACAAGCCTACATAAAATCCATATTTAATAAAAAATTGTGTACTTCAACATAGTGTTATATTCGACCAAAACATGCAGTAATAACTATTGTATCGAACAAATACTGAATTATCCAATTATTTGCTTTTTATTTTTCTTATTATGTGCAGTATATATTCAAATGAATCGTTTGATTGACACTGCGACATATGATAGCGTGTACTTCATAGCCGGAATAATACGACACAGTAGTTCCATGATACATCTATTTATGAAATGTGACCCCGTCCACGAGCCAAGCACAACACTGAAACTCACTGCTCTGTGCTGTTCAGAAGAATTTGCTCCATCTCGTCGGCTTCGTCCGGCTCACCCAACTTCTGATAGACACCCACACACCCACAAGCACGAATACGCACATATAAACACACACACATACACACTAAATACCCATGCCTACCATGATTCAGAGAATGACTACATCCAAAACCAATGCACAATAAAAAATCAAATACATTGGTACAATCAACAATGTTACGAAGCAAACGTTCAAAATACACGACGAGAATTCACGAACGATAAGATATTGATACAGAGACGCTGCCAGAAACGAACTCCACATTCAACCTCGTCACTGGCATACTGCAACAGTCACAAGGTAGCCTTGTGAATGAGTACAAGAGCCTATGAGATTTACCGCGGGAAAAATGTATTCACAAAAAGTAAAAAACCAAGCGCTATAAGCTATTTTACCTTTTGCGCCCAATTGAACTCACCGAACCTTTTCACGCAATTTTGCAAAACGACCAGCCTATTGATACGCACGCACATAGTGACAGAGAAGGAAAAGCGCGTAGAACTAGCGCTCACCTGATCACTGTCGGCGATTGACTGAGCCCCTGCGCCGCGTGTGGCGGGCTTCTCCACATCAGATGAGATGTTGTGTACAGTCAGGTGTAGCGGCGACTTGGTCCCGGTCAGCTCACGTGCTGTAAGTCGGTGTAAGCTTTCATCTGCTGGCGCGTGCTCGATGGCTACCATCACCTCACTTGTGCATCGCCTCAATTCACATTTGCCTTTCATCTCCATTTCGTCTGCATAATTTCGTCGCCTCACTTCACTTTTGCATCTTTCACTCTTCTTCGGCTTATCCTCAGTCTTATCTCTCACTATGCCACTCCTGCAACGTCTCTCTTCAACTCTCACCAACGTCGTTTGACTCTTTTCCTTCATTCGTTTACGTTTGTCACGTTTCGCCTCGCATTTGCCTGGTCCAGTTTCGTTTTTGTCGCGTCTAGCCCCACTGCTAGTCCGGCCGGCGCCATTTCCGCCTGGTCTGAGCAAACACCACGCACGCACAACAACCGAGTCAACATACAAAAATCACGTAAGAAAAATAGTACTTGCACCATAACACACGGGCAAAAACACCAGCTATATCACAAGCAAATGTCACAATTATAATGGAAGTGATGAATGAGGAGCAAACATTAAATCACAAATGATCACCCATAGCAGTAGTGACGACGAGCCAGTGGGCATAACAGTACCTAGCAGCGTGCCGGGGCAGTGCCGTGTCGGAGCGTCGCGTGCGATCACAGACTGCAGTACTGGATGCGCACGCCTTCAGGCTCACTGTACCGTCACCATGCACCCACGATACGGCACGCGTACGACCACCGCAGTCCGGCGTCACACACACGCATCCCATCACACACTGATGGCAAGCAATCACACACACACACACACACACACACACACACATAAACACATTTTATTGATCTCATTTGATTGATTGTTTGTGTATGACAATAAATACAAATCTACACATGCACAAAGACACACACGCCGCATACAATGCGCCAATCAAATGATAACATAAACAAAGTTTAAGATGCATTCTTAAAAACATGAATCAGGGTGAAGCCTCAACCAATAGTCAGTGATATCAACCGAGGATCATTAACCTCGGCAGAGGGTTGTTGACCTAAGCGGAGGATAATTAACCTTAGATGAGGGTCACTGACCTCGTCGGAGGAGCATTGCAGCTGCTGCTTGAGTCTGGCCCAGCAGGCGGGATGGTAGTGTACACGACAACCGCGACAACATTGCAGCACAAGCAGTCCTTTGAAGTCCGGGTCACTGACACCAATGAACACACACACACACACACACACACATACACACACACACACATACACACACACACACACACACACACACACACACACACATTGTATACACATATTGCACATTAACTCCATGCAAGCACACATATTGTGGTACAATGTACATTTGTACAATGTACAAATATTATTATTGTACAATGTATAATTATTATTGTATAATGTACATTCGTAGTACTTGTATTGAGTGTGGTCTGTGCTAGGACTAGTGATGCAAAAAAGAACGTTTTTTTGTTGCAAAAACATGTTTGTATAGGTTTTTTTAGAATTAGCCCCAATTGACATCGGATGTTAGATTTTAGTACATAGAAATGAGATTAATTGATGTTTTGTACATCTTTACGAGTCATATTTCAAAGATAATTTGATAATAGTATCTAATAGTAATAGATATCTAATAGATAATAGTAGTAATTTGATAAAATATTTATCAATACATATCCCAGGATACTATTTGAAAGTGCATCCGGGTACGGTGGTTTAGGTTTTTGAGAAAACATGTTTTTAAAGATGGTTATAATGATGTGGATATTTGAAATAATTTCTCAGCAGAAAAAAACAAATTCATTGAATAATCATGTGTTTTTTATAAACAAACCATGTTTTTATGAAAACATGCAATGATATTTTTCAAACCGGTTTTAAATTCGTTATATTAATGTACATATTCAGAAAATGTTGACAGCCAGGGTTTGTTTGGTTTAAACCAAGTGGTTTTTTTATATAAAAAAATTGTATTTTTGAAAATTGTTTTTTTTGACAGAAATGATTTTTATTATATAGGAATGATCAAATATTTTCGGAATTAGTAAATGAATTAATTACTACAGTTTTATATCTGCATAAATATTATTTGTTGGCATGATTTTATGGGTTTGCACGATATGGGAAACGTTTTTATTAACATTTTTGGTTTTTGCTGGCGGAACATTGTAGTTGGTATTTATGAGAAATCCTACATATTTACGACAAAACATTTGAGTTTCTATGAAAAACACTATTTTTAGAAACCTCTGAGTTAAAAAAACTGTGTTTACTCTGAAAACAAACATGAATTAACCTCCATGGACAAAACGATTTTTAGTCACTAGGTTTTCATGAATAAGGCCACTGGGTATTTGGTTTGGACTTTGCAAACATATGTGGGTGTTTAAAATCGACTGATTTCGCAATTGGAAGCGGTTTAAAACTTCCGTTGCCTATAGATGCTACAAGGTGAAATTCAAGATCCTGAGTGTACATTTTTATGATATAATTTTTATATTTTTTAAATATTTACAAAACTCTTGGTAAGTGGTACTAAAATATGTTTAACTATATACTAAATAGCATGGTACAATCCTTTTTTTGATTTGTGTGTGCAAAGTGTAAAAAAACCAAATGAACCAAAAAAACAATGGTTTTCTTGTTTTTTTCTAAAAAAACATGGTTTTTGGTTTTTTGAAAAAAAACCGGTTTTTTCAAACCCTGTTGACAGCAGAACAAGACAAGTTAATCGGTTGGTCAAGTGTTTTTTTGACAAACGTATATTTAAAATAACGCTTTTTTTAATGAAACAATGCTTTCTAGAACAGTCTCTATGGAAGATAGATTTGATTGATATGCGTTCAAATACCTTTTATTCATCAAGTAGCCTGCTGGTATAAGCGACTGATTAAACTTTATTTTACCAATGTTCCCACACGGGAACATTTGTAGACCTCCATTCAACCAGTTCTTTGAAACATTTACGTATATATTTGCGCTATAATATTAGTATCAGCGGATGGAGAATGAATTGCTCTTTCGTCGGAACACATAAACTTTACGTTAGAAATATATTAATTTGCACTAAAATTACCTTGAAATGATGAGATTTTCATTTCCCGGAGGTACTTCAATAATTCTGCTTAAAAACTAAATAAATATTAATTTATTTTCCTTATATTCTCACAACATATTCACTAGACTTAAATCGATACATCAAAGCAAATTACAGTAATTCAGATATTATATTTTGTGTTTCAGAGCAAGTTAAATGTTCCCGTGTGGGAACAAATGAATATTTTCAACAGAAACTTGCTCGGAGCGCTCTCCCTCTTTAACTCTCGTGCACTCGCTCAAGGCAGCCTGAATGAGTCCTCTTCCTGAATGATGCAATCAATGCTTGTTTGGCGTCATCTTTTTGAACGTGCATATGATGCGGATAACATCAGCACATTTCATTTTTGTTCTACTTGTTACGGAGAGAGGTGCGATAATAGTGTGCTAATCATGGATCCTGAGAACAATTTTGTTACGTTGTCCGAAGCAATGGAAAGTACTGAGCATTCGATCAAAACGTTGTGATACTCCCTCCAGACACTGGTGATAATGCTATGGATAGCGACGTGGAGGATGCCGACAACATCATGGCGAGTGATGAAGAATTGTTTGAACCAGCCGACCGACTGCAGGTTGACGTGGACGATGAGGATGAGAGTGAGGATAATTCACCAGCGGATACAAGGACAAGCCAGCAACCAAAATCGCGCATGGAGAAAAGCTGGTCGTTTTTTGGCTGATATTGAGTGTGATGAACCGGAAAGCTTGCTTGAGTCAGAGGCTAATTTTACTGGCTTTTCGCCCGTCCAGCTGTGGGAGTGCATATTTTGTAAATCCATTATGGACTTGATCGTGTGCCCAACCAACACATATACCAGGAGAGATAAGAACAACTATGATTTTGAGGTGAGCCACGACGAAATTTTTACTTTTATCTGGCTATCATAAAGTGTCACATGAGCAACACTATTGGTGCACGCAGCCAGATTTTGGTGTGAAACTGGTGTCGAGCGCAATGTCTCGAAAACGATTCAATAATATAAAAGTAATGCTGCATTCCGCTGATAACAGGCATCTTCCTTCCGGTGATAAGCTCGCGAAAATTCGCCAGATATATACCAAGTTGAATGAAAATTTAATTAAGCATTGTGTTTTCGGGAGAAAACTCAGTATTGACGAATCCATGGTGCCTTATTATGGACGCCATTCTGTCAAAATGTTCATCAAATAAAGCCAATACGGTTTGGTTACAAATTATGGGCACTTTGTGGAAGTGATGGGTATCCATACCAGCTGGAGCACTACGCTGGCAAGCAAATATGCCAAAAACAACTCCCCTGCAGCACGATAGTACGAGTTGATCGAATGGCTGATACGCTTCTTGCTCATTCATCGCCTACAAAACACGAGTTATTTTTGACAAATTTTTCACTTCACTTGCTGAAGTCACTCTCCGAGAGGAACGTAAAGGCGACTGGCACCATACGTGAAGCAAGGTCTGGTGGTGCATCAAAATCCATGAAATCCAGTGCTGCCATGAAAAAGCTACCAAGAGGTAACTTTGACTACCGGTGTGATGGACACGTGTATGTGTGCGAATGGCACGATAATTCCATCGTGAGCATCACCAGCAACCACCAGAATCATATGCCTGAGGAGGAGGCGACTCGGCGAGTGAGAGGTGCAAACTACATAAAAGTGAAGAAACCACACCTCGTCCACACGTACAATGAGGGTATGGGGGGTGTTGATCTTATGAACAGTCTCCTGGCAGCATATCGGCCGTCAATCAGAAGCAAGAAATGGTACTGGCCTCTTTTTTCGAATGCGCTCAACGTATCTGTTGTGGCTGTATGGCGGTTACATTGTCTTGTCGCTGACACACCTCTGTGCCATTTGGATTTCAGGAGACAGACAACCATCTGCTTATTGAAGACAGTCAGTCATTGTCGTGATCAACGCCACATCGCGACTGATACGCCGCTTGATGCTCGAAGTGACGGTCGCGATTATTACAAGCGACCATGTAAGCAAGGTAGATGTGTGGTTTGCAAGAAAACACCAGATATGAGTGTGCTAAAAGTCAAGTGAGGCTGAATTATGACGGAACACCAAGTGCGCTCTTACTTTTCACACGAGGTATCGTGTTTTGCAGCGACTTTTGTGCATATATTTGTGTATCAACATCATGTCAATGAATTTAAATTGTGGTATTTAATGAATGTTGATCGGAATACGCTTTCATTGTTTCATTGTATTTCTGTAGTAAAAATGACAATGTTCTTTCTATGCCGAAAAACAAGAGCAAATAACTAGTGCGACGAAATTGGCGAAATTGGAGACGAAGTGTTTGTTGTATAAAGCCATTTGTTCCCACACGGGAACATACCCGTATCTTGAAAAGTTATGGATGAAATTGCTTGATTTTTACAGAAAATATTTAACTGACCTATTGAAGCCAATTTACAAAATTTCGTGGAAAAATTCGAACTCTAACCATATGTGGTAGAATAAAGGTTAAACCACTTGATTTAAACTGTTTTTCAACCATGTTTTTTTCCAAAATACATTTTTTTGAAAAACGAATTTTTTCGTAGATGTAGAGATTTTGAAAAAATGGCGGCATATCAAGGAAAGTTGAACCAAATTAATTGCTTTTTTATTAGTAACCTGTTTTTAGAACTGGTTGTGTGGATGATGGTTTCTTTGATGTAGATTTTTGTGTTCAAATACCTTTTTGTGCATTAAATATATTTCCTCAGTCGTTTTTTTCCTACACGAAAAAAGTGTCAGATTTTCTGGTCAGTATTGCCACTATGAATAATGCATTTATTCGTAGTCTCATTAGGGACACTATGTTTGTGTGTATATTTGTAGTCTTTGTGTACATATTTGCAGTGTTTGTAGATTTATATTTGCAAATAATTGATCTGTTGAATGAGATGATGAAAGTTATTATAATAAACGTAGTTCATTTCTGGTAGGAAAAAGGTAATATGTAAAAAATAAAAATAAATTATGCCACCTGTTGTTTTTTAAAAACAGTTTCAGTTTTTAGCAGAAAAAACGGTTCTCAAACACTGCGTTCTTACACAATGATTAACTCAATAATTGAATGCAAAACTGTACTGTACATATAAGTTCAGCACAGTACCGTGCAAACAATGATATTAGGGCTTTCAGACACATTATAACAATTTTATTGTGCATATTTAATCATAATTCAATTTGATAGGGACACTAATAGCATGAATAAATCATGTGCCGATAAAAATAATTAATTTAACATCCAAAATATATCATTCCTATAATTTGAATTCTTTGCATGACTCTTAAAAAAAGCAGTAAAAACGTGTTTTTTGCTCGAGGATTCTGTGTGGGAAAACACGTTTTTTGAAAACCATCGGTTTTTTGAGGTCGCATCTCTACACATGACTAAAGCTGAGAATTTTATATGATCACATAACATATTTTCTCACATAAATGTTGTTTAAGTGAAAAAATACATTGCATGCAAATAATACTTAAAATGTTGTCCAAATATATAATTCTATAGATTGCGCACGGAAATAACCTATTCTGTTGATAATTGTAATTATACAAATATACATACACACACAGACACAATAAAATACACACATACACAAGCACACACACACACACACACACAAATATTCAACGAAAGAGTCCAAAACTCAAATATATAAAAATTGAATAACATACTTTCGGGCTTCGACAACATATTTTCCATTGTTAGTCACACAATAAAAACGTAAAACGTCGGAAAAAATTATTTCCCAAGTCTACACATGACCAATAATATGTAAATGCTTGACGCGCTGATCGAATAATACTCTTGTCAGTTGTCGGACCGACAGCCGCAACTCGCCGCGTCAACATACTGCGATTGAACAAGTTAATTTGTGCGGACTGATTAACCACAGGCGTATACCACATGATGATGAGTGTCATAACTATGCTTTTCTCACATTATAAAGCATGTAATGTATTGAAGATTATTAATATGCGATTAATAGGCAGAATGAAAAAAGGCAGGGTGACCCACTCCAACGCACACGAATAACACTGAACAACAAATTGATTCTTTACTGGAAATGTGCTAAGTGGTTTAGACTAATTTGTGTACGCTAATTTCAAAAATTATAACCGTTTTGCACGTCACGTCAGGAGCAAATCACGTCAGAATTTTCAGCAGCAGAACTATTCCCATTGCCTAGAAGACAGGATTTCAATGAAATTTGCATATGTTTTTAACATGCCTATTTCGTACAATTGTTGCTATCCTGCGTTATATTTCTTTCTTTCAGATGAATATAAGCAGGCGTTCCTGTACCAATCATCCTGATAACTTCTGTTATGTCTGTGGTCGGTATACCAAAAAAGATCAACAGCGAAGTATATCTACAACAGTGAAAATGAAGGTCGCCTACTTTCACTACTTCGGGTGTAGTAGTGGGACCAAGAACAGCGCTGGGCACCACACATCTGTTGCACAAGCTGCCACACAGCCTTGAATCAGTGGTCGGTGGACAAGCTCGCGAGCATGCCCTTTGCGGTGCGTATAGTATGGCTTGAGCTGCAGAATCATCATGATGATTGTTATTTCTGCTGCGCAAACATCGCCGGCTTCAACAAGACGAATAAAGGCCACATCAATTACGCTGACTGCGTCTCTGCTCGTTAAACTGTGCCTCACGATGACGATAACCCCGTTCCAACACCTACAGCTGATCAGAACATAGCTGTAAGCAGTGGTGAAGAGGATGGTGAGGATGAACCTTTTGAACCCGACACTCAAGAGCCACACATTCTGAACCAGGGAGACTTAAATGATCTTGTAAGAGATTTATCGCTGTCAAAGGCGAAGACAGAGCTGATTGGATCAAGGCTGCAGCAGTGGAATATGCTTGAACCTAACACCAAGATATCCTTGTTCAGAGCACGTAACAGAGACATGGCTGAGTTCTTTTCGATGGAAGACACAATGTTATTCTGCCGTGACATCAATGCTCTGTTGAAAAAACTTGGGTGTGATCACGATCCTGCAGACTGGCGCCTCTTCATCGACTCGTGGAAGAATAGCTTGAAGGCTGTTTTGCTCCACAATGGCTACGAGAAACCATCAGTCCCACTGGCTCACGCGTTCGGCATGACAGAGACCCATGAGACTATGCGACAGCTGCTTGATTCCATCTAGTACAATGACTTCAACTGGCACATCTGCGGAGACTTGAAAGTGGTGGCGCTGTTGTTAGGGCTGCAGTCAGGCTACACGAAATACATGTGCTTCCCTTGTCTCTGGAATTGCAGAGACGACAAGAATCACTGGACGAAGAAAGATTGGGAAGACAAAAGGAGAATGTTGCACATAAAGCTCGGCTTGATGAAAACTTTTGTACGGACAATGGATCTGAATAGGCGTGGGTTTTATACCTCAAGGCGGTTTGGCAAGTTTGGCAACACCTTGTCGGAGGCCAAGATCAAGGCTGGTGTCTTTGTTGGACCGCAAATCCGAAAGATTATGAAGGACGAAACTTTTCCGACAACTCTGAACCCCAAAGAGCTGGCAGCGTGGAGGAGCTTCAAAGCTGTGGCGGACAACTTCTGGGGGAACGAGCGCGCAGACAACTTTGAAGAAATAGTGCAGCAGCTGCTAGAGTCCATCAGGAAACGTGGCTCCAGGATGTCCCTGAAAATCCATTTCCTACACCAGCAACCGAACTTCCTACATCAGCAACCGAACGGACGAGCACGGAGAGCGATTCCACCAAGAGATTTCACTCATGGAGACGCGTTACCAGGGGCGGCACAACCCGAACATGATGGGCGACTTCTGCTAGTTCTTGCATCGTGAAACTGACACAGAGCAGCACAAACGCAAAGCCAAATGCCTAAAGCAATTTAAATTACATTCTGGTGGAGGTTTTCGGTAATTTCTATAATTTTGAAGCATTCATGATGAAATAAATTAATAAATCAATTTCTGTAAATTTAATTAAAATCCTGACTTCTAGGCAATGATAATGTTTCTGCTGCTGAAAATCCTGACGGATACAGCAAAACGGTTATGCTTTTTGAAACCAGCGTAACCAAATTAGTCTAAATCACTTTAAACATCTCCAGTAATTTTTTTTTGTTAATCAGTGTAACCTACGCGCGCAACACACCTTACGCCTTCACAACACCACTCACATATCAGTGCTGCGGTGACAGAGTGTGACCTTGAACCGCCCGCGGTCACAAATGACTGATCGCACTAGCTAAGCTCACTGCGCCAACACCACAATGCGAAACAATAATTTTGAGTAAAAATAAAACTTAATATAGAGAAAACATGGTGAAAAATAATATTGAAATATCGATGTTACGAAAAGTCTAGCAAAATTAGTGGCTGAATGCTTGAAATCGTGCATATGAATTGACAATTGCGATGCAAGATAATGGATGCGATTATAAGGTTATAAGGTTGCATTTTTGTTTAGAAATCGCACGATCAATGTAATGGTCGATTTTATAAATATAAAATGTTATTTTATAATGCTAATGCCACGTTGCGCAAGATGCAGTTTTCCACGTATATTTCGAAAATATTTTTTACATTGCGATCATCAAAGTAATTCAGCGCGCGAAGGGAAATATTATACCAGTTCTAATACTAAACTGATGCGAAATGGATTATTTTGGGCGCACGAAAGGTGCAGCAGTTCACGTGGACTCCGAAATGATTTTCTGTATTGCAGCTATTCCAATTGTAGCGTCTGACAAAGTAACAGTGTGCACGGATGGGGAAATTGAGTGACACATGGGCTGTAAACATGCTTTTGAGTTGCGTTTTAAATACACTACAATGGCGACGAGGATAAGTTGGTAATTTCATGTGAATAATTTGTGATTGGGGAATTTATGTAACCGTTTGATTAGATTTAGAGTACTGAATGGCGTTGTTTTTGTATGTGCACTATGACAAATATTACTCTACCTCCACTAGCGCCGTTGGAAAAAGGCGATAATTTCGCCAAGTGGATGAAGTGTGAATATTCATATTTGCGCGATGAATGCCAGTAACGTAGAACAGAAATGTAATATTTTGTGACATTTGCTAGGTAGTGAAATGCAGGACACAGTGGAAACTCAACCAGAAGCAGTAGATGCTATG
Source organism: Sacculina carcini (assembly GCA_916048095.2). Taxonomy (NCBI): domain Eukaryota; kingdom Metazoa; phylum Arthropoda; class Thecostraca; family Sacculinidae; genus Sacculina; species Sacculina carcini. The sequence goes on from OU696577.1 coordinate 3,820,155, forward strand.
GACACAGATAACATCTATGTAAAACTGCAGAAAAACTGATGTCACATTTTGAGCCGAAAACGAATGTGGTATGCCATGAACGCCATATGATAGGAGTAAATTTGAGGATTTTGTTCTAAAACTGAGGAAACAGGCGAACAAGTGTGGATTCGCTACTGATGAGGTCGATGTTCATATAAGAGATAAGTTGGTCACAGTATGTCCTCACAAAAAAGTGAAAGAACAAATGCTGAGAGAAACAAACTTGGATTTTCAAATGGTAATTCAAATATGGTCGATAGATGCATAAGAGAAAGCAAGCCCAGCAGTTGTCATCGGCGGGAGAGGCACCAAGTAATGCGATTAGAGTCAAATAGTCATCGGAGATAAAAGGAGCGGTTAATAACGCTGATGGTGTCATAATTAACGATCAAATAGTATTGCCACAATTTCGGACATAAGGCAAATGATTGTGCAATGGCGAATAACACGAAAGATACAGCTTGTGGACTAAAATCGAGCGTGAAGTGTTTTCGGTGTGGGAGAGTCGGCCACGAGCAATGCCACCTAGACTACAGGCCCTTCCACAAAAGTATGACGTCATCGCTACGTCACAGTGGTTCGTGAATTGTTTCAACTGTCAGTCAATCCCGTTGCACTGTAGCGAGCGCACGTGATTAGTGTTCTCGTGTGTTTAGTGTTGTATCGCGTACTATTATTAACGATAATTGACGTGTTTAGTGAGTTTCACTTCAGTGTGGTTTAGAGTGAAGTGCGAGTTTGTCAAATTTCGCGTCAAGTGTGATTTGCGCAGCCATTTTGTGATCCTCACTCGGATGATTCTGCATGTCATCATCCTGGACATTTTGCTACGGTCAGAGGTTTTCTTACGTTCATAGGTTCAGTAAAATATGTACATCTGATCGTTTCTCATGTCGTCTTGGCTTCGTTAAATATGTCTTATATATATTTGCATACCATCATAGTTATAAATCAACAGAGGTGAACACTGTTTAGCTGTTTAGCTTTGGAGCTGCTTGTGTTTCGCTTTTCGTCTAAATTTATTGTTTAAAATTAGGTTATTGATTATGCAATATTTATATTAGTGATGCTTGAAACTCATCAGCGACAATATATAACATAAATCATTTCAGATCTCGAGTAGTTCAGTGGCTAAGGCGCTAAAATCTTGCGTCAGAGGCTCGCGGTTCGAATCTTGTCCAGCGCGCGAATTTTAATACCCGCTTGAGTTTACTGGGAGGCATCGCTGTAGATTGGTTCATAGCAGGACGTGCCATATAGTCATATTATGATACGCGCTTAAAATACCAATTAATATTAATCATAATAAATAACTGCGGGTACTATGAAATGTATAGTTTATCACAGGTATACTGATGCTTTCTTGTTTGTGTTCATTATGATGTATTATCAGGAAATTCCTGAAGCTGTTTTCCCGGGTGCAAAAAGGAATAACGACCGATAGTCTAAATTCAGCATGTTCTCATTCCCAGAAGGGCAGGAATTACTATAAAGCGTGACATGGAAATATCCAAACACATCGGAGCATCTTCTGTTATATTATCATCATAGAGATTGTGTGAATCACGATTAAATCAGGTATTGTTTCAAATTGTTTGTGTTTTTATGGAGAATAGACACAAAATCCAGTGTGCTCATGCTCAAATTTATTGATCATCGTAGGGTTTGTCGCTCAAAGCTGTTCGTCCGTCGAGTATTGAAGGACAAAATGTTAAAGTTGTGCTGAATGTTTGGTGTGATTTTGCAGTGTTGGCTCTAAGATCATTGGGTGCAAAAAATAATCCTGGTTTCTCTGAAGATACTGCTCATTATATTTAAATAATATTGCGTTGGTGGACTATTTGTAATGTAATGACACCGTATAAAGACTCCAGGTTGAGAAATGCTTATTCTCATCCGTTGACTGATGCAGCTATGGATGCCAGGCATTTGTTTTTGGAGCGTTTAGTGAGATGGTTGGATGGATGAATGTCAGACAGGAATATGGTCGGTTTGACTAGAGACATTTTGGCTGTGTATCACACATCACATATCACACAACATATGCGCTCTGTGAGATCACGAAGTATTGTGCCAATGAGCTGGGATTGTCGTGCATTATCACATCGAATTAGATTTATTTATATTTATTTCATCAGGCAATATTGATTTTATCACTTCAGACAATATTGATTTGAAATATTTAATGTGTTCCGCGGAATACTTTCGTTAAATTTTTAAAGATGTTACTGAACGTCTCATCTTTCGTACATGTGACGCTGATATTTCACGTTCTCATCATCCAGTGATAGTATATGTTGCAGGTTATCGTGTTTAATATTGCTATTCTCAAAAACAGGATTGTGATTCATATAAAAACATTTTGGCTGCGCGAAGTGAAACCATATCATCCGAACATTTATCGTATTTGAGAGAAATTGGTCGCCGAAGTCTGCTATATTCTAGTGATGTTGATAATATTGTTTTGCTTTGGTTTTAACTGTGCAGAAGTATAATAAGTATGATAAATTGAGTATTGTTGGAAACCAGCGCGCAATAGATAGGTTTCATGCACTAGAAAAACTGAGTGATTGCGGTGTTATGGTCGACTTCTTGTACTGTTCTCAACAACGTAATTTACAATTAGTTGCAGAAAAGTGTGTGTACCGCTGTAAATGTTCTTCTGAACAATTGTTTGTGAAAGAAATTCATCTACATTTAATTAGAGAGAAATTGAAGCGAAAACGTTGCACATTGTCTCGTGTATAGTGGTTGCATGTTTGTGTTGTGACTTTTTATGCCTGTGTGGTTTTATAATATATTCAGTTATTCCATTTGCAATTGTATTTGAAGCTTTGCATGTTGGTTACATGCCTTTTCAAGTCAGTTCAACCGGAATGCCAGCCAAACACCCGCATTAGCACATAGCAACGCGTATCGCCCGTAGGAGTCAATATGACGATGACGACGACGACGACGTCATACTTTCGTGAAACGGCCTGTATCTAGGTGGCGTTGGCCACGAGGTGTATACATGCCGCTTATCGAAACTTGTGAAATGTCACAAATATAATAAATCAGGTTATTTGGCAGTTGCATGTAGAACAAATATTACAATGGACGTGTAAGCTCAAGGCGAAAACTCAGAGCAGACGAGTGAAAGCAATGGTGACTACTGCGTGTATCAGACGATGGGTAGAATCACTGCACCTTATCTTGTGAATATTTCAGTTAATGGTGAAATGAGAGAATTTATCATGATAATTTATTATAATGGTGAAATGAGAGAATTTGCCACTGGATCACCTATTACTATTGTTCCAAGAGCATTGCTCGAAGGAGGTGTCTTGAACCTGAAACCAGCTGAATGTGAGTTTTCGTCGAACACAGGGCACACAATTCCAGTTGTTGGTGTGAGAAATCTGGAATTGCAGCACAATGGATGTAAAATGAGTTTGGATGTACATGTAGTCAACGAGAAAGGTTCGTGTGTAATGGGGAATTGGCTGGAACAGCAAACGTATAGCTGGAACGTATAGATTGGAACCCTGTAGTGTGTGGCGAATGATAAATTAGAGCCGAAAGCAATATTGAGGGATAATGAAGATATGTTTGCTGACGAACTGGGTACTTTCAAGGGAGTAAAAGCAACGTTGAGTGTAAACTCCGAAGCTGTGCCTTTTTAAAGCACCCAGAAACGTGCCATATGGTTTCAGAAATGCTGTGAATACCTAATTTGATTAATGGAGCGGAAATGAAGAGACTCCGAAATGGGCCACACCTTTAGTGGTAGTTCCAAAATCGGACGGATCAGTGCGGTTGTGTGGATATTTTAAGTGTACAGTAAACCGACATTTGATGATCCCTAAACACACCATACCTTCAGTTGACGATATATATGCTACGATAGGAAATGCACAATATACGTATGTCAGTTATTGATTTATCGTAGGCATATTCACAGATGCTACTATGTAAAGATAGTCAGAAGTTATGTGCGTTGAATACACCCAAGGACTGTATAAAATGTTGAGATTGCCGTATGTTTGATAAATGGATCGTTTGATTTGTAATGAACCAGGAGTGAAATGCCTCATGGACGATATTCTCATAATTGGGCGCTCTAGGGAAGAAGCGTTGGCAAATTTGAAGTCAGTGTTGTCAACGTTGAAAAGTCACGTTTCGTGTGAAGAGATAAGTGCAAATTTATGGTTAAGGAGGTGATATACCTCGGTTTGAGACTTACAAACATGCGATTAAAGCCAGATGAAGAGCGAATTAAGCCTGTGATAGAGGCTAAGATTCCGCGAAACCAGTGAGAAGTAAGATAATTCCTCGGCTTGGTAGATTGTATGCTCGTTTTTCCTGAAAAATATTGTCAGCAGTGGCATGACCAATTCATGCATCACTGAGAAAGGATACATTTTTTCAATTGGTCCAAAGAGTGATAGAAGTTTTGAAGAAATTAAGAAGATGATTTCTTCAGCACCCATATTGCAGCATGTTGATGTCAATAGTCAAACCAAAGTGATAACGGAAGTGGATTGTGAGCTGTATTGGTTCAAGGAAAGGATGAAAAACCTGTTGTTTTTGTTTCAAGAGCTTTGTCTGTACATGAGCAAAACTACTCGCAGAGGGTGATCATGTGTTTTATGGGCACTAGAGGCTGCGTCAATATTTGTATGGATGTAAATTTCGAGTGATAACAGACAACAAACCATTGGCTCATGCTGTCGGTCCATATGCGCAGCTATCAGCGTTGGCGGTATCAAGAATTCAGCGATGGGCATTGAAACTGGCCGAATTCCAATTTGATATTGAAGTGAGAAGATCAGAACAGACACCCGTGACTGATTGCTGGTCCCGTTTGCCAGAGCGGAATTAAGTCATCAACAGTGGAAGAATTAAGGGTTTGCCTTCTAGGACAACTGGAGTCATTGTATCCGGTGACGATGAAAGATATCAGACGAGAGACGCGTAATAGCCCGACCTTATCTCGTGTTCTCCACATGGTTCAAAATGGTTTTTCGGAGCGTGTGAGTGAAGAAATGAAGCCATTTAAGGAGAGACTAACTGAAATCACAATAAAGGATGTTTACTATGGGGATTTCGAGTCATTGTTCCGAAACGACTCAAGTACAGTGTTATGTGAGTTGCACAGTGGACACATAGGTATAGTCAAAATGAAACAGCTCAATCGAATGCACGTATGGTGACCAAATATCTATGATGATATCGAAAAGGAAGTGCGGCAATGCACAGGTTGTATCCAGGAAAGATCTGAGCCAAGCGCTTCGAGTTTGCATCCGTGTGAGTACGCCAGTAGGCCATCGCAAATAATGCATATATATTTTGATGGACCGATCAAAGGTGTATTTTACCTAGTTGTAATTGATAGTTATACCAAATGGGTGGAGTTTGTTGATATAAGATCTATCACAACATCTCGAACTGTTCATGATCTTCTTGAAATATTTGCGAGATTCGGCATTCATTCTTGTGTCAGATAATAGCCCACAATTGACGAGTGGTGAATTCAAGTCATTTATGGCAAGAAACGGAATACGACACATTTGTTCATCGCCGTTCAAACCTGCGACAAATGGAGCTCCAGAGAGAGCAGTAAGACAGCTGAAAGAGTATCTGAAAGCAGAGCCAACTCGACCGAATATTCCTGGTTTTCTTATGGCTTACAGGAACACACAGCAGGAAACGACTAAGCGTACACCGATGGAAATGATGTTTGGGAGGACGGCCAAGAGTAGACTGGACCTCCTAAAACCATCGTTGCAAGAAAATGTACAATGACAAAATAAATATGGTGGAACAGCACAAGGGGAAATATCGATCGTTCCAGGATTCGTTCCAGGGTTCGAGATTCGATGCTAGTCAGAGACTACAGAGCTACGAATGGCCGGAGATGGTCGAACGGAGAAGGGACAAACACTACACCGTCCGAACGGCATAGGGTTTGCTGTGACACAGACACGTGGATCAGTTGTTACGCCATCACGCTTCGCGACAGAAAAATCAGGTGTGACAGATGATTCAGAGCAGAGACCGACATTCTTAGAAGAGGGGTCAATAGGCGAGGGTGGTAACCAAACACGTACGGCGGACAATTCTGTCGAAGAGGCACCAGTGCCGGTGGACGTTCCTGTGCGAGATCAGCTATCAGATCACGACGGGGAACTCAACCAGCCAGTTCCCGACGGAAATGGTCAAGGACAACGCCGGCATCGGCTCCTGATCATCAGTCTGGACGATTTTATCAAACAGAGGGTGATACTCAGCTACTTCCAAGACGTAGCAATCGGCAGCGTTGCCCACCGAGTCATATTCGTGAGTTTGTGTTTTACAATAGTTATATATAACTGGGGGAAGCGTAGTGTCTGGCGACTCCGCGCGACAAAGTGTGCGCGGATGGGGAAATTGAGTGACACATGGTTTGTAAACATGAAGTGTTTTTGAGTTGCGTTTTTCAATACATTACAACAATATCGTCTAATGAGTTGGCAGTTGGCAGTAGAAAGCAATGATGCGGTGTCAATATCATTATACCATGTAACAAAAATGTTATGCCTTACTTTGTGTCCTAATTTATGTCTTACTTTGAGTCTTATTTTGTGTCTTGATTTAGTCATGTACATCTGCTAAAATGTGTTCTTGGTTCGTCTTATTGATGTATATAAAATAGCATTTGATAAAATCCTGTCGAGGCAAACCGTACAAATACAGCGAAATTTGTGTTCGATGTAAAAGTGTGCCGTTGAAAAGACATTTCCGCCATTCATTTGATCTGATGATTTACGTATGGGCGTGTGTGTGTTAGTGTACTTCTGGTGACAGCCACACCTGAGATACACCTGCCGCCTCACGTGCTCGTCCACATGCTCCAGGCGCCACTGGCAGTTCGGCAGACGGCAGCGAGCGTGCGGCGGCCGCCATGCGCGGGAATGCTGCACAAGTGACGACATGCGCAAGCGCATCAAACCAGTGGCTACGTTCAGCATGTTGTCCATACAGGGACCACTGCGAGGCAGATCCGACAACAGCAGCGGCCGCTCGCCCATCGATCTTGCGCCGCTTGCCCCTGCCGTCGTCTCAGTGCCACAAGAAGCAGCAGGGAGACGGGCGCGAGCATTGGCGTGCTGACACCGACGCAGCAAATATACGAACTCGGCATGCCTTGACATCACATGCGCACACGATTAACTCACACACCTAAGCACGAGAACAAAGGGACTACCACCCAAATGAAAATCACATTATGACAGACAGGACAGAATTATCACATCTGGTTCGCCGCAAATTGCTGCTGAAAAGAAAACCAGTAAAACCACACTGGTGGTTAGACGTACGAGAATATGAAGTGAAATGAACGATCGATTCAAGAACAGCGCAGACACACACACACACACACACACCAAACACACCCAGACAGTTATCAAAGTGGCAGGCAGGTTGAAACGTACCTGCCGAAATTGCGCAAAAAAATGGACAGAAACATTAGAACTTCAGGCACTTCAGTGACGGCCACTCGACGAAGAATCGACACAATGCGACCACAATTGGGCGCGCTATCTCCATACATGTTACTAAAAACCACGGCCATACACAGTCTAAACACACAAACACACGCACACACACACAAACGGACATCCATTTACATTTGGATAAAACTACATAAGGCGCTCAAGACATGCTGATTACATAAAACATGGTATAAAACAATCAAGAGTGAGAGAGAAATGGTTGAATTGAATTAGAACACATTAATTCCAATAATTAAACGCAAGAAACCCTTAGTAATACAGGATAGATAACATAAACTGATGAAAAAATAAAAATGAATAGCAGATAAATACACGCAATAGTACAGGACAAAATTGTGCTAAAACATCAATAGAAAGCTTGTCAGCGGCAGAGGTAGTGTAGCTTAACACTACTTAACCTTACTTGACCCTCCGTATAACAACCGCTCTAATGGACCCATTTCGATATTATCAAACGTTCTTTACTATAGTTTAACATACGCAATTTCGGTGAATTTTCTTCGAATTTTTCGTTGACATTTACTCTTTCACTTGGAAATTGTAAGTTTCTACATATCTTCCTTTGATAAATATTGTAATTTTATAAATACACTTCCGAATAGGTTTTGAAATTAATTTCTGGACCATATAATGGATGAACTCATATACAAAACTCACTGGATTGACTTCAAGATCCAGATTCACTCATGAAAATGTGAATTAAATGATGTATAATTAAATTGCATTATACAATAAATGTGACTTATTCTGTCTTACAGTTTGGTTTATATATTATATTGGCGGGTTGAGAGGAAAGTATTGATGGACCGCGTGTTTGAGACCCCTGGGGTAGATAATATCGAACTTCTGATTACAAATTATGATTGGATCAGTATATTTTGTGAACACAAACTAATAAGTTAAATTACCTAAGATTAGGCTGGGTTATGTTAAGATTGGATGGTTGGATTGGGTTTGGTAGGTTTGGGTCAGGTTACATCGGGTTTAAATGATGATAAGTTATAAAAATAGTTTTGAAATATTATGATGAAAAGTTTTCATCATTTTTCATGGTTTGCTTCGTGTTTGAATTATGAATTATTCCGCACGACGGGCAGATTTATATATGGAGCGGGTGGAGGGATAATATTAAAATAAAAACATTCACATATACACTCTTTTATTGGTTAAGATATTTACAGGTTGAGTTTTTTGCTTTTCAACTTGTATTCATTATATTTTATGGATTGAATATGAATTGTATTTTATGAATTGTTCCAAACGACGGGTGGGTTTAAATTGCGCGGGCTCAATGGTATATATCAGTGGTTTCTAACGTAAACGAAGCGATGGCTCATTTTTATGAAATAAAAATGTTCCGCATCCTTTAGAACTCTTAAAACAAGTATCTTCTATTTTGCTCAGCAATCATTCAATAATCTACCAAATGAAATAAAAGTCCATTTAGGACAATCAAATTATGAAAAAAAAACTAAGACGGCACATATTGAATAACCAAACATCGCATGAAAATGATGGAATGAATGGATGAATGAATTAATGAGACCGACAGACTTACTGACTGGTTGACTAACCAACTGACTGATAGACAGACTGACAGACGCACAGATCGGCGGACTGATCGACATATCTAATATTGTATATGGACATATTGAGGGACGTAGACATATGTACATATACTGGGATATGTCACTATACATGTGTGTATGTGTGTGTGATATTGTATATCGTGTTACCATCACAATGCATTTTTTTGTATCACACACACAGCTATTTGTGCCAATGTTGATACGCTTGCTTACTGACCTGATTTTCAAGTGTTCATGGCTGTAATTGTCCACACAATTGATTGAAAATGTTATGTCCATGATGTCCATTAGGAGCTAAGGCTCGATAAACTCGTGCCAATTGTCTGTTTTTGTACCGTCTTATCTATATCTCTTGCATGCTGCTGTGGCAAATAGACTTACTTACTTGGATTACATTACAATTATTACAGTTGCGATGGAGAGGAAAAATGAGAATCAAATTGAGCAATTTGTTTCTGCAACAAACAATTCGAGTAATTATGCGAGGCCAGACGAATTATATTAAGCGACATTTATAATTCCAATGGAAAAGTATTTGTTCCTAAAAGACAAACACTATAAATCTATAATAATAATAATCTATAATCTATAATAATCACTATTATATCAAATATACACTGTTAGAATCACCTATTCATGGTTGATTTGCTGAAACTATCCAATCGCTTCGGGTTGTATTAAACAGTAGATAGTAGAACAGTAGATAGTGTATCTGCCGATGACGAGTAGTAAGTATAGATATATTTTAGATGGAAACAATTGTGATGTTTGGCATTTTCAGGCCAAAAATCACAGAAATTCGCACAGGGGTATAAAATCGAAAAAGGTTGTTTTGAACAGATGTAACATACATACATACAGCAAACGCCGCAAATCTATAAACAAATAGAGAACTCTGAGCAACCAACCCAATGGACACTTCCAGAAGCTTCTGAAAGCGAGACATGGTGTCTGAGCGCATTTTTGTCAAGCATCCGTCAAACAGCGTGATAGCCCGGGCCCAGTCCTTGTGTACAAGCTCCACGCTAGCCATTTCACACAAGTCACACGTTCTCTGCCGGCCAGCCAAAACACACAGTCGAACCATATCCAGTCAGCATGCATGTACACGACGCAACACCATACGTGTCAAATAGCATATGAGCGTTTCTCAACGTGGGCCATACGATACGTTGGAGGTCAGAGGATTGTTTAGAGCCGCCACAGGACCGAATTAAAAAGATGGGGGAACGCCATAGTTTCTCAGGGGCCATGAAAAATGTATGTTGAAACAGTTTATTCACTTGTAAATATTTTTACTGTTGTACATTTCAATGTGTTTAGCCGCGACAGAGATCACCAGTGTTGCCTGACGAGTGCGTTTGATCCGTCGACCTCTGTGCATGTATGCGTGCTCACCCCTCTTGTACGCACGGTCTTCGTGTTGTTTTTATAATCAAGGAAAATACGGGGGGACCCAAAAGTAACCGGAATTGTGCCATATAATTGTATTCGTTCATTGTTACATGTTTATAGTCTTATCACCTTCAAAGTATACTCCATTTGAAGCAATGCACTTATCCAGACGTGTTTTCCACTGTTGAAAGCAACTCTGGAACTCATGTGAAGTTATGGCTTTTAATGACTCAAGCGTTTTTTAACCTCTTCAATGTCCGTAAAGCGTATTCCTTTGAGGACTTTCTTCATTCGAGGGAACAAAAAAAGTCACAGGGAGCAAGATCGGGTGAATAGGGGGGTGGGTAAGTGGAATCATGCCGTTCTTGGTCATAAACTGCCTAACACTCAAGGCGGTGTGCGCTGGTGCATTGTCATGATGGAGCCACCAATCTCCACTTTGCCACAAGTCGGGCCGTTTTTGTGTCACGGAATCTCGCAAACGCTTCAGCACTGCCAATTAAAGCGTCTGGTTCACAGTGTGACTTGCAGGATCGAATTCTTTGTGGACTTCCTTCAAATCGAAGAAACACACCAACATCGTCTTAACACTCGACTTCACCTGACGCACTTTCGGTCGTGGTGACGTTGGATGCTTCCACTGACCTGAGTGCTGCCTTGATTTTGGGTCGTAGCCATAGCACCAGCTTTCATCACCTGTAATGAGCTTCGAAAAAAAGGTCCGGATCAACTTCAAAGCGTTCCTTCAGTTCACGACAGGCATACATTCGTGACTGCTTTTGATCGTCCGTGAGCAAGCGAGGCACCATTTTTGCGGATACTCTTTTCATTCCCAATTCCTCGTTCGAAATTAGGTGACATGTGCTCCAGGACACACCAGTCAAATCAACAAGCTCGTCAATTGTTCTGCGACGGTCCTCCATGATGACTTCACGAATTTTGGTGATGTTTTGCTCCGTTCTGGAGGTTGGAGGTCGCCCAGAACGAGGTTGGTCTTCCAGTGACATTTTACCATTTTTAAAGCGTGCAAACCATTCGTAAACTTGCGTTTTACCCATGGGAACACCTTTGTGAGCCGTTTGAAGCATATGAACTGTTTCCGCTACCGTTTTCCCCAGCAAAAACAGAATTTTACGGCAGCACGCTGCTCCTTCATTTCAGTCACCGTAAAAATCGACAGAAAGTTCAAAGAAATTCTAAACAAATACGAACCGTGCAGCTATACGTCTTCCCACGACGACACCACTTGACACACTGATGTCTGAGGGTTGCCTAGGGTAGCATGTAACGGCAGAAGTATGAACTACTACGGGCTTGTCACACAGAAAACTATTCCGTTACTCTTGGGTCCCCCCACGTAGTCACTGATGTACATGAGATCTGGAGAAGTCGCGCTGCAACAATCCATGTGTATATGAGGTCATAAAACTTCTAGGGGGTAACGGACTGTCCTTGGGGGCCACAAATACTTGCGTCGTGTTGAATGGGACCATGGCAAGAAAATGGTTGAGAAACACTATCATACTACATCATAGCCTACTTGGTGCATCAGTTGCCGCCCTATATGAATAAAACCATGAAAATATCTATCAGGTGCCTCTCTCTAGGTGCCACCTACCGCCGGCTTATATAAATAATCCAAACAATTTACAATTCAAGATTAAATCGTCTATCAGTGTCTGAGGAAGGATATAGTGAACTCTGAAACGTTACGCCAACATAACATCGATCAAAGACTCAAAGACTCGACACTAACGACCAACAACTCACAAGAAACATCGAGACAACGATGAAGAAGCTTGTCAACTGCGAAAGCGCGATAAATTGTAATCTCGTTTGTTTGAAAGAAAATATTCCGCTAAACAACTTATATAATATAACAATTGAAAATATATATATTATATATATATATATATATATATATATATATATATATATATATATATATATATATATATATATATATATATATATACGAGACCTGTCTAAAAAGTATGCGACCTTTATTTTTTCCGTGCGAAATAGAGACGATAGCGCGGCGCCACTCCGCACAGTGAAGGAAGACACTTTCATGCACATGCATGAATTTTTTCACCAACATCCAGCGCGTCAGTTGCTGCCTGTCGGTCGCTGAGTGAGGTGCTACGCAACGTGTCTGTCGGATTACCGATTCTCTCAAGATGACTGAACGTGTTGAGCAAAGATACTGCATCAAATTTTGTCAAAAACTTGGTGATTCCCAAAGCGAAACAATTCGTAAGATTCAGCAGCTGTTCGGAGAAGATGCAATGGGTGTAACACTAATTAAGGAGTGGTTCAACCGATTCAAAAGTGGCCGCGCATCAGCAGATAGTGACCAGCGTTCTGGCAGGCCCCAAACTGCTCGGAGTGCAGCTGTTGTTGAGAGGGTGCGAAATTCGGTGATGGCAGATCGTCGCTCGACCGTGCGGGAGATTGCCCAAGAGGTTGGAGTGAGTAAAGATTCCGCACATGCAATTTTGCGTGATTATTTGAACATTAATTATTAATTATTAATAATTACAGGCAAATCCAGTAGCATGGGAAGAGTGGAAGCACTATTACCACCCTAAGGTGGCCCCATGTACCGGAAGCGCCCAAAAGATTCAGAGAGAAAGAAAGTTCGAAGAGAAAAAAGTCTAGAAAGAGAGATGGAAAGAAAATAATAAATAAATAACAATAAATAATAAACCATCATCCGATAACAATCCATAATGTCACTCCGCCCACGTTCCTCAATAAATAATAACAATCAACAATAAATATGTGATTCAGTAAATAACAGCCATCAATAAATAAGAATAAATATTAATAAATAAGTAATAAATAACAATCAAGAACAATACATATGATTCAATAAGAAACATCCAACAATAAATATAAATATGATTCAATAAGTAACAACAACACAAATAAATATGATTCAATAAACAATAACACCAATAAATATGATTCAATAAACAATAACAATAAATATGATTCAATAAACAGCAACAACAATAAATATGATTCAATAAACAACAACAACGATAAATATGACTCAATAAACAGCAACAACAATAAATATGATTCAATGAACAACAACAGCCAACACTGAGTAAAAGTATAATTTAACAAATAACAACAACCAATAATAAATAGTAATGAATAGAGAGTAAAATAGGAATAAATATAAATCAATAGAAAATAAATAACAATAAGCATGAATAAATAACAATAAATATGAATAAATATACAATTAATAAGACTCAACAGTCAATTCCGCTCTTTCAGCAGCATTTCATTTACTTTGGCCTTGAATTTGTTCAAATTGTTCTGCGAGAAAGCCTCCTCCTTCAACGTGTTCCAAGTAGACACAGTGGCCGGAAGAAAGCAACGTTGGAATTGTTTTGTACGACAACGAATTGGAGCCATGCACTGGGAATGCTGTTTGGATGTAAACCGTGTGCTGCTGTCTTGCTGCCACGAAATCATCAGGAATTGACTTGCTCATCGGATGATGGTCGTTGTGCTTGATCTTGTACAACATGCATACGCTGCTGACCTTTCGACGATGGCAAAAATCACCAAGAACCAAGTCACCACAGAGGAACTTGCAAGTTCTAACAACTCTGTTGATGAGATTGAGGTGACAATCCGCAGCAGAAGACCACACGGGGGCGCAGTACTCCAGAATTGGCAAAATGAAACAGCGAAAACAACTTTTTGAGATTGTGCTTCTACCGAACATCCGATATGCCTTTCTTATAATTCCCAGTTTCCGCGATGCCGAACAAACTAGCTTCCGAATGTGACTCTCAAACGTCAGCTTTGAGTCTACATGTACTCCCAATATTTTGAGCTCATCACACACGTTGAGTTGGGCGTCATTTATGAGGATAGCCCCATGTGAAGGCTGAACGGTACGTGACCTAGAAACCAACAAGCATTTAGATTTCGAAGTGTTCAGCATCATATTCCACCTCTCACACCACTTCAGGACGCTGCTGAGATCGTCGTTGACCGTTTGACGCACCTGTGGTCTGTCCGAAGGAGATGAAATTACAGCCATCAAGGTGATATCATCAGCATATCCATATACAGGGTTGCGTGTGGTTGTGTACAGGTCAGCGGTGTAAATGTTGAACAAAATAGGACCCAACACACTTCCCTGCGGGACACCGGACACAATGCTCTGCCAGCCACTGTATGCTCCATCGATGGCAACACGTTGTACGCGATTGGATAGAAATTGATGCAAAACACTTAGCAAACGGCCGCCGACTCCAATGTTTCTCAGTTTTTGCAACAAGCCCTGGTGGCTCACACGGTCAAATGCTGCCGAGAAATCCAACTGCACAATCCAGGCTTCACTGCCTTTGTCTAGCACTTGCTGGAGCTCATGCGTGATAGTAAGCAGAGCGTCAGTCGTGCTGAGTTTTTTGCGGTATGCAAATTGGTTTTCCGACAGCAGATTGTTGCTCTCCAGGTACTTGGACAGTCTGGAAGATATCAAGTGCTCGAATATTTTGGACAGAATCGGCGTAATTGATATTGGCCGGTAGTTTGCAACATCAGCTGAATTGGTTCCTTTTGGTATGGGCGTGATATTCGCAACCCGCCAACATGATGGAAACGAACCAGTCTTCATCAAGCGCCTGAAAAGAGCACTGAGCTTCGGAGCTAGAGTATCTGCCGTTTTCTTGAAAAATAGCGGAAACATATTCAGAGGGTCTGTTCCTCCGTGGGCATCAAGGTCTTTCATGAGATTCGCCACTTCTTTTGATCGGAAGGCAATGCCTTTGATTTTCGGGGCGAGGACAGATGAATCGTCAGACGGAATGGACCCTTGACATTGCTTGGTATTGAAGTAATCCATAAGCAGCTCTGCCTTCTCTGTTGGGTTGATTTTGAGCTCACCGTTCGCTGAAAATAAAGGAGGGACAGACAGGTCATGTCCAAACAATGACGATTTCAACGTTGACCACCATTTGTGGGCGTCATTGGCAGATGTTAGCTTTTCAGCAAGTTTCTTTGAGTGAGGCGTTTCCGCTTCTGAATACACATGCTCAGCATGCCGTCTGGCCTCAGTGTAGACATTCCATGAATCGGCTGAGCGTGATTGGAGCCACTTGTGGTAAGCCTCCTGCTTGGATTCACGTGCGCTGCGACATTCGTTGGTGAACCAGAGCGAAAACGTAGTTTTTTAGTAGGCACTCTCCTTGAGATGACATCGGTAATGTATTTGTTCAATGCATCGATGGGGCATTCCTTCTGCTGCAGATTTGAAACTTTAATTGCTTTCAATTCATCATTCACCTTCACCCAGTCAACATTGTTATTCATGTGCACGAGCCTTGAAATCGTGTAAGGAGAAACCTTCTGTCTCAATGTCAACTTCACGGACAGCGACGAGTGATCTGAACTTCCTATTGGAGCTTCCACGTTTACACTCACGATATCTGAGACGTCTGTCATAACCAAGTCCAAACAGTTTCCCGCTGGATGTGTGGGACCGGACACCATTTGGGAGCAGGCAGAAATGTTGCAGAAATCATATGCTGCTCTACCATGAGCGTCTGTAGGAGATGTCGACAAGAGCCACTCACGGTGATAGGCGTTCATGTCTCCCACAAATACAAATGCTGACTTGGTGTCCTTCTCCTGAATTTTTGACATGGCTGACAAGAGACATTCGTAGATAGAGTCGTTACTGTCTGGATTTCGGTAGGCTCCAAAGATGTAAAAATTCATCAAGGCGGTGTTGACACGCAGCAGCATAACTTCATGACAAGTGCAGTCGTGCGCTGTAATTCTCGTTGCTGAAAAGCCTTTGCGTACGTACACTGCCATGCCACGCCGCCTGTTTTTTGAGTCACGTTTGATTAGCAATGGCTTACTGAAACCTGGCATCAAGAGCTCAGATTGGTCCCGATAATCGGACACAAGCGTTTCGGCACAGATAACGATGTCCTTGGAGCGACTGGCTGCTGTCAAATCTCTGATGTTCTTATACAAACCCCTGATGTTGGCGAAAAGTATATTTGAAAATCGTTTTTGTGGTCGAGCAGGACCGGGATTCATTTCAACATCGCCACACATCATCAGCAGAAACGACAAATCCAAGGCAACGACAAGGCACACACACAACGCAAAGCAGACATACAAATAAACACATAATGCACGACGCATGCGAGCACAAAAACACAACACATAACACATGCATACGAAATATGACAACAAAAAACAAGCATACAACACACACAATAAAAAGCAAACATACACACAAATACACACACAACAAGAAAAACACTAGAAAACACATGTGAGAACAATTTATTGAGAGCTCATTGTTAAACACATATCGCAAGGCAAAATGTCCAATGGGCGACCACAAAGACAGAGTATGAGAGCAACACAGAATTAGTTGGCACCTCAGTGCGAGGAAAGAGCTGGGCTCTGACGGAAAACGGGAAAACCGGCCGTTAGCCGTCGGGGCGGGGCTACAATTTTCGGCCCGCCACATCAACAAAACAGACATGAGACAGAAAATAATACATATATCCATGAACAACACTTATATTTATAGACAAAGTTAAATTAAATAATATACAAAGTGAACTGAAAAGTGACGAAAAAGAATGTGATGAGAGAATTCAGCAGGAAGATTGCAAAGCAACTATGGCTGCGAACCCTGATTCTCAACCAAATTCAGAAACAAAATATAAAAACTCAAATATATAACCTGAAACAAAAGAAAGATTAATTGACTTAAACAGTCATAAAAGTAAATGAATGAGCTCGCAAGAAGAAAATATCCGCCTTTAAAAAGGCAAATATTATCAATGAACAAAACGAGTAATGAACATGCACAGAGTGGCTGCGAAATTTGTGCCCAGGTTGTTGTCGCCGGAACGAACGGACCTCCGTTTTCAAGCTGCACAGGACCTTCTGGACACTGATCCTCAGTTTCTGAACACCGTGATAACTGGAGATGAGTCATGGGTGTACGAGTACGACCCAGAAACAAAAAGACAGTCGTCGCAATGGAAGCATCCCGAGTCTCCAAGGCCGAAAAAAGCGCGACAGATGCCAAGCAAAATTAAGGCGATGCTGACTGTCTTCTTTGATATCCGTGGATTTGTGCATCACGAATACGCACCGGAAGGACAAACAGTGACAAAGGAGTACTATCAAGATGTTCTCCGGTGTCTCCGTGACGCATTTCTAGCGCTCCGGCCAAAGCCCAAACTGGTCGGGTACCCCTCCCTCAGACACTGATACCTTAGAAAAAAGCACTCACAAAAAAAGCACTTCCAAAAAATGTCGAAAAAAGCACTTCCATTCTTTTCTTGAAGATATATATGTAATGTTGGAAATGGATAGTTGTCACACTTTTATTTGGTGGCAGGGGTATTCTACAGACAGATTTTCCAGATGACCCCCGATTTTCACCGGCGGAGTTAGCGCCCTTTTCCCATTATGACATTTTACATTCTGACAAGGCTTGTGTAGGTTAAAAACCACATAGAAGTATCTCTAATATGTTCCCACCTCTAGCCCAAGCAATCTTAGTCTCAGAACAGGCCAAATTATGTGACACAAAGTGAAATAAAGGCTAAATTCCATGATTTTCAATAGATTTTGTGCGATTTATGACATAATTTTTGATAATTATTGAAAACCATTGTTTTCGGTGACCCCTGTGGACTCCTTACTATTTAAATTAATAAACATGATGTATCTAGATTACAAGGGAAAAACAAAATGAAAATCCATCAATTTTTAGCAAATTTATAACCGTTTTCCTTCCCCTACTCCCAAAGACGCCCAAACAATGTAAAACAATATAACATGTGATGTGGGCTAAATTTAATCTGTTTTCGCTACCATTTCCGTGGAAGTGTTAACATTAACCATTATTCAAACATTAGTATAATTTTTTACTGCTATGTATTAGTATAACCTAATGTATTTGTTTTTTATTTGCAGGTACATTGCTGGTTAAGAATAAGATGGATGTCCATAAAGAGCCCCAGACAAAAAGGCGTCGATCTTTGGATATTGCCCACTGTGTTATCTGCTCGGATTTACTTCAAGGCAGCAACCACGGGCCTGCGGTGAAGAACCCAACTGTTGGGGGGCTGAGATCGGTGCTGAACGCAGCTGAGCTGAGGCAGGACGACATTTATCAGCAGATATGGCCACATCGAGAGGACATACTCACTTTGCAATTCAAAGCGTCCAACCACAAAAGCTGTAGAGCACAATACACCAGGAGGACAAATGTCAGCCGTCAGACTGATAAGTCAGAATCCCCGGCGCCCAGTGCTTCTTCATCCCAACCAAGAAGACTCACCAGAGAGGATACTAGCAGCTTCAACATCAGGGAACAGTGCTTCATTTGCGGATCTTCCGAAAAACGTAAGCCAGACAAAAGCAGGGAAAAGCTCACACCAATCAGTACAGGCACTGGAAAGTCCACGAGATCAAAAGTAATTGAAGCTGTCGAAAAGAGGCAGGCTGAAGTCATTCGACTACGGATGCTGTGCCACCCTGACCTTTTTGCCTTTGATGGCAAGTATCACCGCTCATGCTACTCGCATTACATCTCTGACAGGAATGTTCAAGCTTCGGTTAACACAATGCAGGAACAACCACTGTCAACTCATGACAAAGCTTTCCACAGGCTTGCACATGAAATAGAACAGACTGTCCTTTCAAAACAGACACCAAGAGTATCCACACTGGCAAGGGAACGTCACAACTTCATCAGTATAAAAATAGAGATGGGCATTCTCCAACAAGAGGCGTAGCAGTATTCTACCTGGAAGCTCAAGCAAAGACTTAAGGGTTACTTCCAAGGTAAACTGTCATTCATCGAACGCTCAGGTTAATCCGACCTGCTGTTTTCCAGTTCAATCACCGTGGGGGATGCCCTGAATAAAGCAGCAAGCCTACATGCGGAGCTGAGCGACCAAGATGAACCAGACCTTGCGGAGCTGAGTAACACTCCGTCAATGCCAATGGAGATGAATGAAGCTTTGGTATTGCATAGGGCTGCTGGAATATTGAGAAAGAGCATGACATACATTACAGATTCTCCCGATACCTACATATCTGCTGCAAAGATTGAAGTGGGTCACTGTAGGAGTGAAGTTCCAGATGCCATGTACGACTTAATTGTCTGGAGCACAAGTGCTAGGGACTACCAGAATGTCACCACAACCAATGAAGCAGACGTGCCTGATCTCCGAGTGCTAGCAATATGCCATCACATTATTGCTTTATGCCACAAGGTGAAAACGGCTCTAACACTGGGGCTTGCCTTGCAGGTTCACCACGATTTTGGCAGCATGCATCTGGTTGATGTGCTGCACAACCTTGGCCACTGTGTGTCATACGATGAAGTCAGACGGTTCACAACATCCGTTGCCAAAGACCACATCTCATAGGCTCGAGATGTCTATGTACCACGAGATATACAGAGTGTGGACTAAGCAAATGCTTATACTTTTGTGGACGCTGCCATCGACAACTTTGATCTGAATGAAGAAACGCTTGATGGGAAAACCACCACCCATTCCATGGCTGCCGTCCTCTACCAAAAATGTGGGACCCTCAATGATGATCAAACCATTCCGCGAACAAGGAAGAAGGCATTGGATGTCACAGAATATACTGAAGAGCCCCTGCACCGATATGCCAAGCCACAACAGAGGCCAGAACCACCACCCATGCCCGATGGCTCACTGTTGGAAGTAGATAAGGCCGTCATAGCAAAGGGCAGGGACAAAGACTTGGTATGGGAGCTGGCAAGGTTTGCAAGTAAGGGAGCACACACCATCTCTGCGTGGAGTGGCTTCAATGCCATGACATGAGACAAAACTGTCCCAGTCGCCACTATCAGGTACCTTCCCTTCATACATGCACCACCTACAGACCTCTCCACCATATATACGAACTTGCTGAAATTGGTGGCTGTAGCCGAGAAGCTGGGGCAGCCCCACATTCTCGTCACTGCAGACTTGGCCATATACCTCAAGGCACAGCAGATACTGTGGAGCAAACCAGAGTCACTAGCAGGGAAAGTGACAATGCGACTTGGTGGCATGCATGTCCTCATGGCATTCATTGCCAGTATTGGCAAGCTATTTGGGGATGGTGGCCTCCTGCAGCTTCTGACAGAAACAGATGTGTATGCTGATGCCACTGCTCGTCAGATGCTTGAAGGCAAGCAGTTGAACAGGGCTGTCAGGGGAATCAAGCTGGTGCTCGAAGCCTTGTCCCATGTCTACCTCACGTCAGCACAGTCCTGGTGTCACTGTCAGGGGATCCAGTGGATGGCCTCAGACACATACGACGGTATCACAGACTTGCAGCACACCTACCGGGCCAAGGACAAGGACTCTTCCAGACAGATCATCGACAACCTGTATACGTCTGGGGTGACAGAGGCACTTGGGCAGTTCCAGGCAATGGGCAGATCCCAGTCCGCGACATTCAAATTCTGGGACAACTTCATGGACTCGGCACACATCATGCTCAGACTGCTCAGGGCAGAACGCGATGCTGACTTCGACCTGCACCTGGATGCTGTCTGTGAGAAGATTCCATACTTTATATGTGGTGGGAGGAACAACTATGCCAAATACACCCCTGTGTACGTGGCTGGGATGAGACAGCTGAAGACTCAACAGCCCGATGCCTACAAGCAGCTTCAAAGTGGAGCCTTTGTGGTCCGTCGATCACCCAATTGCCAGTTCAACTGTGTTCCCACTGACCAGGCTCTTGAACAAACAGTCAACCATGAGGCCAAAAACCATGGAGGTATCATTGGCTTTACACTGCGAAAAGGAGCGCTACTGCGATGGCTTGTCACCAGACATGTCACTGGTTCCTATGCAGAGGCAATGAAGATGATGTGCACCATAACATCTACACCAGACACCTATGAAGAGCTCGGCAGTTCGAGGATGAAAAGGGATGCCTCAGATGTGGGTAAGATTATCGATGCCTTGGTGGGTCAGTACCAGAATCCATTTGACTCGGAGACTGTGCCCACTTCTCTGATCAACGTTGTAACTGGACAGGTTGCAACACAAGAAGTGGAGGAATCCCTCACAGGGCTGCAAGAAACTGGCAAAGCACACATGAAGAACTTTTCACAGAAACGCTTGGTGGAGAACACTAAATCAGTGAGCTTTTGGGACCCACAACCAAGACTCGCGATTAAGACATTCGCGTACATGCGAAAACCGCTGCTGACAGACAAGCAGAAGAAGCTGATGTGCAGCACTGAGATCTTGTTTCGACGTCTGCTGTCAGTCTCAAAGACAAGAGACATTGATCTCCAGAAAGTGCTGGAACATGAATTGGCTGCTGTACCCCCCGCACTCTTCAACGACGATGGCACAATGCGAAAGACGAATAAGCCTGAACTGGCGAAGAAACTAGAGTCAGTGTGTGCTGAAGTCCCTATCCTAACGAAGGTTTTGAACCAACCAGACAACACTGGCTATGTCATTGATGGAATGGCAATGCTACCATCACTGAACGAATCCTACTTCAAGACATTTGATGATCTGTCGCAACAAGTTCTGAAGAAAATCCTGAGACTGCTTGAGCAGGAAGACCTGGGAATCGATGTTGTCACAGTCGTGTTTGACAGGTATGACAAAGAGGACTCAATAAAGCAGATGGAACATCCACGTCGAGGTGCTGGAGAGACCACACCCAGTCATCAAATCACCGGTCTCCGTGAAGTGCCAAACTGCCGACTCTTCCTAAAAGGCTCAGCAAACAAGGCCGCCCTGTCTGCATTTCTGTGCGAAACATTTGCTGCCAGTGCACCAGCTCAACTGAAACAGAACAACACCATCATACTCGCTGGAGGATTTGCCAGTGGTGAGACCGTCAAGTTGGTCACTAACTCTGGGTTAGTGATGATGCCGCATCTGTTTTCGACACAAGAAGCAGACACCAGACTTGTCCTCCATGTCATTGACCTGGCAACCACCCACACTAGGGTCGTCGTCCGCTGTGAAGATACAGACGTCCTGGTGCTTCTATTACTATGACAGATGGCTTCTGGATGATGAAGTCTACATGCATGCTGGTCACACTGGAAAATTTGTCACTCGGGAGCGATACATTCCCATCCACACAATCGCTGGAGAGCTTGACAACGGAGTAAGTTCTATCTCCCTGATGCCCATGCATTAACCTGCTGTGATGGCTGTGATACCGCCAGCGCGTTCTATAAGATTGGCAAGCGTATAGCCTTCACAAAGCTGGTAGAACACATCGACTCTGTCCAACAGCTATCTGAGTTTGGAGGATCGTCTTCACTGATAATCTCACTGGACACTGCTCGGAGATATTTATTGCTGTTGTATGGTAAGAGGAGCAAGAGCTGCAACACGCTTGATGAGCTGAGGTATGCACTGTCTTCAACAACTGACAAACAAGCAGCCATGCTGCCACCAACAGAGGACGCCTTCAAGCAGCATGTGTTGAGGGCACTGTTCCAGGCAATGATATGGCTTCAAAGCCATGTTGCAAAGCCAGAGGTAAAGGACCCTGTAGGTTATGGACGGACCAGATGAGGAGATGGATCCCTGGAGCACAAACTCCATGAGAAACCATGTGCTCAACTTGAAGACATCACCCATCTCGTCTGCAATGACAAAGATTGCAAGGTGTCGACTAAATTTCCTTGCCTCCTGGCCGGACTGCCTTGCATTGAGTCATGCGCCTGCAGCAGAACAGACTGCCCAAACAAATCCACAGCCCAGCAAGGTCAATCTGATGATGAAGACATTGACAATGAGGACTAAACCAGGAAACAGCCATGTACCCAACAAAGACAATTATTATAATGACTGTTCACGACGTACTCACAACACAAACTGTCATGCAAAGTGAGAAACTGTTCAACACACCGTTAAAATAAAAATTATGGACATTTTTGTATATTGAGATATTTCCGGTGTTGGGAAATAAAACTGCTATAACATTGCTAAAATTGATGGATTTTCATTTTGTTTTTTCCTCTTGTAATCTAGATACATCATGTTTATTAATTTCAATAGTATGGAGTCCACAGGGGTCACCGAAAACAATATTTTGTCAATAATTATAAAAAATTATATCATAAATCGCACAAAATCTATGAAAAAATCATGGAATTTAACCATTATTTCACTTTGTGTCACATAATTTGGCTTGTTATGAGACTAAGATTGCTTGGGCTAGAGGTGGGAACCTATAAGATATACTTCTATCTGGTTTTTAACCTACACAAGCCTTGTCAGGATGTAAAATATCATAATGGGAAAAGGGCGCTAACTCCACCGGTGAAAATCTGGGGTCATCTGGGAAATCTGTCTGTAGAATACCCCTGCCACCAAATAAAAATGTGACAACCATCCATTTCCAACATTACATATATATATATATATATATATATATATATATATATATATATATATATATATCTTCAAGAAAAAAATGATTGTGCTTTGTTCTACGGTGGGGAGGGGTTACTCCTTAAATAAGCTCTTTCCTGAGAATGGCCGGTACACTATTCGGCGCAAAAGACCAGACATGTGACCGGCGAAAAATTGGCAACTGCATCACGACAATGCCCCTCGCACACTCATCCCATTTGATCCAACATTTCTTGAACAAACATGGAATTCCAGTCGTTCGCCATCCTCCCTACTCTCCAGACATGGCTCCTTGCGACTTCTGGTTATTTCCAAAATTGAAGACGCCACTGAAAGGATCCCGTTTTGAGACTAGAGAAGAGATAATGCGGAACGCGACAGCGACGCTGAACACCATTCCGAAAGAAGACTTACAAAGCTGTTTCCAGCAGTGGAAGGATCGGTGGGCTAAGTGTGTGCAAGCACAAGGGGCCTACTTTGAAGGGGATTAGGCTCCAAATCCTGTCAGGTGTGTGAAATATATATTCTGGCTTAAGGTCGGATACTTTTTAGACAGGCCTCGTATATATATATATATATGTGTGTGTGTGTGTGTGTGTGCACCGCGTAGGACATGCGCATCTGGCTGATACTCGGCAGTGAGCGTTTGAGAGAGAGCAGCGAGTCGGAACTATCACACTCTAGCACTCCGTTATCAAGAATATCGTGCGCCATCTCGATCTCTTCCATTTTGATGGCGGCTCTAGCCGCGCGATAATACCCCTGTCAGCACGCACAATGCACACACACACGTACAAAATACATTGTCGGCTGAGAAGCACATGCCGCACAAATTTGTGTGCGGCATATAGGACCATAGCGCAAATAAGACGAGTTTTCATGTTTTAGATCTAGAAGCCCTAAAAAATATTAGTATAATTGTTTGTTCACCACATATGAAAAAAGAAGTTGCAACATTGGACAGGGTCCAGCAACTAAACTAACACCACAGCAAAACAATTTGTCACATGGAGAAAAATTAGACAAATTGGGACTGGAAACATCAGAAAAACACGAAAACGAGGGGACATGGTAGCAGTTTCAAGTATATGAAGGAAATGAATGGACACACAAGAAAAATGAAAAACGAGGTGCCGCAGTAAGTTGATAAGTACATTTTCCAATATCGATGCGAAGATAAATAGAGTAAATTAAGAGAACAAGTGAAAATATTAACACATCTGTTCGAGGAAACGCTGAACAATTGTGAATAGCGAGACGATAACATATGTTAAGATAGCAACAAATGTTAACAGATGTTAAAATATATGCAAAGATAACAATAACAACGGTTACAAGGTACAACACATAAAATACAGTGACAAACTTCAACACAAAATACATACATATATATATATATATATATATGTCAGTGTGTGTGTGTGTGTGTGTGTGTGTGTGTGTGATGCACAAGATCAGCGGCAAATTACAGAAATTTCAATGTTCATTTATTGGCTGATGTACAGCTTCTGGGTTGTCTCTCATCAAGCTCCAGCAATAATCCGCAATCATATGTGAGTCCCATCGGTCTTGGTACCGATCTTCCATTGTTTTAATGTCCTCATGGAACCGTTCTCCTTTTTCCTCGCTCAAAACCCGAAGGATCTCCGCAAAATGGTCCAAATAGCTTTATAGTGAATCTCATCCTACAACCAAGACCTTGCAGGCTCATTACTAGTGAGTGATTAGTAGCTCTTCCACAATATCTTCATTGTTTTCTGATTTCGTCTTCCTTAGGAAATTCTGTACTACATTTCAATATGCATTCCAAGCTCATATTTCTGTCTCATTTATCGATTTGATAAAGTTCTGATACCTCATAAATGTTCTAATTTGAAGTTCATAAGATATTCCAGACTTTTTCTTCACCTAACTAAGTCCAAGAAAAGCTGAACAAAACATATAAAACATTATCTACATTGATCAAGAGCTCTAACGATCTGTTTAATCAATCCAATTTATATGTTGTAACAGAGTTTGCTGTTTTAACGGCACCAGTTATAACAGCGATGTTGCAAATGTCAACAAATGTGACAGCGTTGGCTGTTGGTTGGTCGTGATGTCTTGATAGTTCTAGTGAAGCAGGCCTCTTGATGTTGTGTGCCGCGATAACTTTTATTGCCGATTCCAAACACATTTTATTGTTGAAAATAAATGTATTGCGCCGTGATATTATCTCTAATGTTGATGTTGCTAACTCTATCTGTCCCAATGTTCTATACAGTGGTCCATCTCCTATTCTATCTAATCCTCTAATCCGCACTCACTCCTTACATGGTGGCCTAGTCTGTATTCTCAATTTACATATGTGCAGAGGAGGAAAGACAACTTTCTTCCTGTCCACTAGAGCAGCGATGCCCCAAACCGGCGTGCCGCGGCACCAAGGGGTGCCGTGAAATCTTGAGGGTGCCGCCAAAATTCAGGGGAAAAATGCATATTTGTATTATAATACCATTTTTGTAATAGTAGGATCGGTGTGAAGAAAATTGTCATATCTATGTATAAGGTGTTGTTACACCGATGCAAAATGTGGAAATGAAAAATATATAATAAAAACAACGGATATTTTAAATATGTATTTCCTTATAAGGGTGCCGGGAACCTTTGAACGGCTTGCCAAGGGTGCCACAAACTAGAAAGGGTTGGGAACCACTGCACCAGATGATCATTGATGACACTCTTATCACCAGATATCAGATTCTGTCGTTGAGGCCATTCATTTTTTCCACCTAATGCTTTGCTTTTTAGCTCTACTGTCCAAATTAGTTTCTGAAATTCGTGAAAATGACACACATAACCACAGCAAAAACCGTGATGTGATAGAGAAAATGTAAGAGCAGATTTGAATTCAGCACACTCAAATCAGTCCAAGTCTGTTCTCAAACTCCATACTATAATTTGTTTGCTTGCAGACCAGTGTAATCCTCGAATTAGTTATTTACGATCGACCTGGTTGTTTTTACACGTCTACGCATTGTTTCGACACGTACTCAGTAGCAAGCGTTGAGAGCATGCTTCCTAGTATATATGTGCACCTATAGTGCATATATGCATCTATAGTGACAGCAGCTCGATACAAGTCGAATCATTAATCGACTAATGATTAATGAATCATTAATCGACTATATTTATAATTAACAATATTGTATCATTAATAATGGTACAATATTGTAGATACAGTATCTAAAGCAGTCCACCTATAAATCACGATTCTGGGCATTGTAACACACACGCGTGTATGCGCACACACACGCACACACCAATTACAATATAATAACAATAGCGGTGTTCCTTTAAACGGCATAATCACAAATAATGACACAGGGCATAGAGTTCACAAATAATTCAACTGAATACGCCTATGACTAGTTTATACATTACAGTCAAGATTTTATGAGCGCGCGACAATACTCATTATAGCTACTAAACTACCCTAGTAGAAACACAACACAAATCAAAAAAAGAAACACAAAACCTGGTCCGACTGGAACTTCGTTGCACTCAACACCCAAACTACAATCCTTACAGCTGACCATAAGTAAGATCACACGTGATAGACGAGCCCTTGCATAGATTACACAAATACGAAGTGCATTGAACAGATCAAAAACAAACGCCATACTGTCGACCTGTATCATATCTGACATCAAAATACGATCAACGATGCAATTGACATAGACAGCGCAGCATCGTACAGTGTGCGTGTTCACAGTTACCTTCTGCCATCCGGGCGCAATGCGGATACAAGTAGTGGCACACTCGAACGCCTCGCGGTTCTCGTGAAGATGCAGACAGCACTGCGCCAAGTTGCTGTACAACGACCACAACAGCTGCGTGTCGCCGTCCGCCTCTGCTCGACGCACCGCTAGCCGACATAAATCAGTCAGTTGCAAGCGGCAAACTCAACTTGTCATCAACGTATGCGTAAAAACATTACGAAGCAAAGTGCATACATACATGCTAGATGCTCTACCAAAACGCACATATGTTGATAAATCTAATTTTAAATGATAAATGTTCAGACTAGAAAAGTTACTTGGACGACAACGCAAAAGCAAAAGTATATAAATAAATTTAACAAATAAGAGATCGTAGATTGTTTAGCTGCTCGACATAACAAAGTAACTATGAGCTGAACATATCAGATGCTACTTAATCCGTCAAGAACATAGAATCTGTATTCACGCTAGAGCAAATGCATTGCGCCACCAGGAATTAAACATACCTAACAAGTACTTCATTTTGGCTCTGAGATATTCTCCTTCGCGGTAGAGCTCGTTGCCGGCATTCTTGAGACTCTTGGCGCCAAGCACCATTGTTTCTCAAGTTGACGATCAAGCCCGCGAATCAATGGAATTCTACTGAAAAAATTCGTGTAAGCGAATCACAATATTATGATACAAGAGCAGACCTCACCAGAAATCGATGAAAATTTGCATCAGTCGAAGTCCACCTCTTACCTCAGCAGCATGTGAAAAATGGAAATAACGACGTACCCGTGACTAGAGATGCGACCTAAAAAAACCGACGGCTTTTTGCCAAAAAAACAGCGACAAAAAACACGTTCTTTTTGTTTTTTTGAAGAGTCATGCAAAGAATTCAAATTATGGAAATGATATATTTGGGATATTAAATGAATTGTTTTGTATCAACACATGAGTTATACATGCTAATAGTGACCCTATCAAATTGAATTATCATTAAATATGCACAATATAATTGTTATAATGTGTCTGAAAGCCCTAATATCATTGTTGCTCGGTAATGTGCGGCACTTCTATGTACAGTGCAGTTTTGCATTCAATTATTGAGTTAATCATTGTGTAAGAAAGCATGGTTTGAGATACGTTTTTCTTCTAAAAACTGAAACTGTTTTAAAAAAACAACAGGTGGCATAATTTTTTATTATTTTTCACATATATATATATATATATATATATATATATATATATATTACCTTTTTTTTCTACCAAAAATGAACTACGTTGATTATAATAAGTTCCATCATTTCATTCAGCATATCAATTATTAGCAAAAATAAAAGTACAAACACTGCAAATATTCACAAAAATACTACAAATATGCACACAAACTTAGTGTCCCTAATGAGACTACGAATAAAAGCGGGTCGCATTAATCAGAGTGGCAATTCTGACCAGAAAAACGGGCATTATTTTCGTGTAGGAAAAAAACGACTGAGGAAATATATTTAATGTACAAAAAGGTATTTGATCACAAATAACTACATCAAAGGAGCCATCATCCATAAAACCAGTTATAAAAACACGTTACTAATAATACACCAATTAATTTGGTTCAACTTTCCTTGATCTGCCGCCAGCATAAAAAACAGCTTAAATCAAGTGGTTTAACTAGCCGCTTATACGTACCAGCAGGCTACTTGCTATGCAAAAGGTATTTGAACGTACATCAATCAAATCTATCTTACATATATACTGTTTTAGAAAACTGTTTCATTAAAAAAGCGTTAGTTTAAATATACGTTTGTCAAAAAAAACACTTGACCAACCAATTAACTTGTCTTGTTCTGCTGTCAACATTTTCTGAATCTGTACATTAATAAAACGAATTTAACACCAATTAGAAAAACACCATTGCATTTTTTCATAAAAAACATGGTTTCTTTGAAAAAAACACATGATTACTCATTGAATTTGTTTTGTTCTGCTAACAAATTATTTCAAATATCCATATAATTAAAACCATCTGTAAAAACATGGGTTTTCTCAATGAAAAAACCTAAACCACCGGACCCGGATGCACTTTCAAACAGTCTCCTGAGGTATTTATTGATAAATATTTTTGTTTTTTATACTATTATCAAATTATCTTTGAAATAAGACACGTAAAGATGTACAAAACGTCAATTAAACTCGTTTCTATGAACTAAAATCCAACATCCGATGATAATTGAGGCTAATTCCAGAAAAAACCAAAAAAAAACCCTAAGAAAACATGTTATTTTTGCAAAAAAACCTCAACCAAAAAAACGTTTTTTTTGCATCACTACCCGTGACGCTGCTCGACTATCGAGTTATCCGATGCTAATTGTTTTCAGATGGTAATATACCAATGAATAGGAAAAATGGTTAAAAATTAAGTATACCAAGAGACTAAAAGAAAAACCATCCAACTAATACTACGCAAACGACGCCAAAAGCATGGTAGAAATCAAGCGACAACCATTCGAACTTGTGCACCACACTACTGTACAATACATATAGTACATACACTATAGTGCATACACAATAGTGCAGTATTTTCGAAAGGTTCAGCTGATATAATACACAATTTACTACACATTTTTTTCATCAGAAAGTTTACACATAGACGCTCATTACTCCTGAAATAGGACAAAATGTTTCTTTATTCACGATCATAAAGACTTTAATGCAAAATTCATTCAAAATCAATTTTTAATTTCGATTAGCATTAATAAAGAAGATTTCCATGTTAAATTTCTTGAAGTTTTCGAAACATTTTTGCAAAAAACATCAATTCAATTTAGTAGCTCAGTACCGCAGTACAATGAACAACATTTTCAACAACAACATTGGCAGCCGCGGGTAATTTAAATCACTATACAGTGTCATGTCATGAACTATTTCGCATCGATTATCTTTATTTCTTATAACAGGTAATACCAATTGTGTTTCAGTGAATTTAGTTCATCTCTGTAATTGGAATATTCTCGTGAGGGACACCAAACACCCTATCCTCCAAAAACCTCTCGATCCTTCTTTATGTAGTAACTATTGTCCTATTTCCCTCCTCAGCTTTTCCTCCAAACTCCTCGAATCCGCAATTTTCTCTCAGTTATCCCCTTATGTCTGCAATGCTTTTGATCCTCACCAATCCGGTTTGCGCCCTGGTAACTACTGAATCCGTCCTCATTTCGGTCTCTCAAGAGTATTATTTTCTCTTTGTCGCCATTCTGTTCCAGTACTACTTGATATGAGATCTGCCTTCGACTTGGTTGATCACTCTATTTTCTTCGATGACCTTCTCCATCTCGGTGTCTCGCATTCCGCTCTCACTACTTCGTTCTTAGTTGCATGGTCACACTTTTGATGTTATCTTCAATTTCTCCGTTTCCACTGTGCTCTCTCTTAATTCCGGTGTTCCTCAAGGTTCTCTTCTTGGTCATCTCCTTTCCAATGTCGATATGTCTTCTCTTTGTCTCATCCTTAGGCGCTACTCCATTCCTTTACATATTTATGCAGACGATATTCAATTCTATCTCACTTGCCTTTTCTCACATCCTAATATTTTGTCTGACGTATTTTCTGCTGTCTCAACCTTGACCTCCTCACGTTGCCTCCTCTTGAACACTTCTACATCTGAATTCATCGCTTTTCATCCTCGTATTGCTCCTCCGTTTCTCCCCTGGTCTCCGTTAGTGACTGTTAACAATCTCGGTGTTATCTTTGACTCCTCCCTTTCCTTGTCAACTTATATTCTTTCTACTGCTCGCACTGGTCGCTTGATTCTTCGCTCGCTTTATCCCATCCTTCCCTATCTTGATCAGCCCTCTGCAATCGAACTCTTTCATTCTCTTATCTTCTCCAAACTCTATTACTGCAGCTCACTCCACTTCAGCTGTTCTATTTTTTATAAATTCTTCAGCACGTAATAAATCAGTCCTGTCGTTTTGTTTTGCATCCTATCTTCTGTCGCCATACTTCTCCTTTTCGGTTTCATTTCCGTTGGCTTCCTATTAAATCGCGCATTGATTTCAAAATCTGCTGCATAATCTTTAAACCCTTACATGCTCTTAATAAACCTTTATATCTTTCTGATCTGCTTTCTCCCTCTTCTAATCCCACTTCCCGTTATTCTGTTCCTCTATGCTGTCCTCGAGCCCTCAATGAATCTGCCTAGTCTTCTAAATCTTTGTCATTCTACGGTCCTGGATTATATAACTCGCTCCATTCTCATATCACCTCGCTCCCTTCTCATATCACCTCTTCGCTCACGTTTCGATCTTTTACCTCTTCTCTACTTAAACATGTTTTCGATATTTCCTTTGATCCCGTGGCTCATTCCTTGGCACCTTTTGCGTCTCTCCGATGTGTGTGTGTGGGTGCGTGGATGCGAATTAATTCATTCATGTAGTGCTTGATATAGCGCTCATAAACATAAGCGCGAACGAAACAGAAAAAAAGTCACACAATAAACAATGCGGAAATACACCATATATGCTAGTGAGACGAAAGGCAGTAACACAAACAATCTGAAAAATACAAGTTACAACACCAACAAATGTACAATATAACCAATACAATACACCCCACATCAACATTAATACCAAAACTACGAACTACTAACAAACTCGTACATAAGATCGGATATGCATACATATAAATAGTGCAAATGCGAAAAACCTCATAAATCAACATTATGCCGGCAACGGGAAATTGTATGAATTAAATACACAGTATGGACATTCAGCACAGCCCACATACAACATACAATGAACAGAGAAGCAAGAAAAATATATAATAAAACATTCAGACAGACGCATATTCAGTAATATAATGAGAATCAGGCTCAATAGACAAGGATAAAAAGTACTCACGAAGAGAAGAAGCAAATCTAGAGTATGGAGACAGCAATGTAATACGAGGTGGAAGAGAGTTGTAGAGACGAGGGGCACAGAAATATAATGACTTGGCCGACCAAGCTGATTCATTGATCGCCCTCGGACAAACCAAAGAACGAGGGACACGGGAATAAGTGCCAGAAGGTGACAGTAATTCAGATAGATAACACGGTTGCATATGATCATGAAGAAGTTTATATATTAAACAACAGAGTCGATAGTGAATTCTAAGGACAATACGCAGCCAACGAAATTGAAAAAGGAAAGACGAAGTGTGGATACATGGAGTAGGCGAGAGAACAAAGCGACATGATTGGTTGATTATGCGTTAATGACCACGAATATGATAGCGAAAAGTGTTAAAATAGAGAGTGCCACAGTAATCAATACGAGAGAAAATCAGAGCTTGAACTAGTTTAATCGAGGATGGTCGGTCAAGAAAAGGTCTGATAGGATACAAATAACGTAAAATAAGGCGACACACACACGTACTGCGTTTTCAATATTGGTAGAGAAAGTGAGAGACGTATCAAGAGCCACACCAAGAACACAAACTGAGGAAGAAACAGGATACGGTAGAAGTGGAGGAGACAACCGAGGAGGATGTAGAGCAATGAATTTAGATTTAGATTTGTCCATCAAAAGGAAACGAGAAGAAGCCCAGTCAGAAATGGCCGAGAGAATGTCAGGTAAGAAAGAATCATGCGAAAGCGGAAGTGGACAGTAAAGCTGTATATCATCAGCATGAATATAAAAAGAAATGGAGTGCCGACGAAGGATAGGACATAAGGACGACATGTAGAGGTTAAAAAGTAAGAGACCAAGAATAGAGCTTTGAGGAACACCGGATATTAAAGGTAAATAATCGGAAAGCATTGAATTTGACAGAGTACGAATGCATGTATGCTTGTGTTTATCTTCGTTCGAGTCTAATTATGTTGATTGTATTATGTTACTCTTAGTATATTTCACTCACTCATCATTGTGTTCATCAATAATCAATCACTCTTCAATGTGTTCATCTCATTGTGTTAAGGTGAACACCTTAACACAATGAGATGTTCATTGTTGATGTTCATATGTGTTCATGGTATTACTTAAACTGTGTAATATTTACTCATTCATGTGCTCTTCATTCTATTTATTCTTATTTCTTTAAGTAGCTGTTTAGCTTTGTCCGCTTGTTTATATTGTGTAGCTGCTGCGCGCCCTTATATGCCAGGCGCTATAACAAATATACTGAACTGAGCTGAAAGGGTTCGGAAGATCATCGGAAGATCGTGATGATCTGGAAACTGCTCGGGGTTCTAGATGGGAATTAAATGGGCGAGTGTTAAGGCTATGTGAGCCTGGTATGATCAGCTCCTTCAGATAGGGTAGACTATTGGGATAGTTGATCAATTTGAATGTGAGGCAACATATTTTATGTTTGGCCATATATTTAATATATGCCATCTCGATTTTTAGGTAGAAAGAGGTGGTGTGATGAGGAAGTCCGAAAACAAAACGGCACGACTGATTAAGAATAGATTGACAGGGTTGAATGTATTTTTGGTAGACAATAGAACAAAGAGGAACAATAATTGAGATGGATGTATTAATTAGAGCAATGGAGGAACGTTGATCGAGGTATTTACGTGACATATAGAGGTTGCGTAGTATGTAGCGACACTTTCGTAAAGTAACTGCGATGTGGTGAGAGAAGCTTAGTGAGGCATCAAGATACACAAGACTTTGAATGTGTGGCAGTATTTTCAGTTGATTCACTTGGATAGACTTGGTGTTATTTAAGGCGATTGTTTTTCCGCTTATTTCATGTGCCGTATTGTATTAACTTGGGCTTCTTTTTCTTTTCAGGCTTGTGTGAGATGACAACCGTGTCTGATGGAGTGCGCCGTCCGCTCTCTGATATCGATAATGTACCTTTCAGAAATCTCAAGTTACTCACAATTATCGCCTCAATGCGCGCGCCCTGTGAAGAGCGTACCGCATCGGCAGATACCACTGTTGATACCATTCCACCTTCTTTCGATGAGAATACTTCAGTGATATTACGAGATCATGTAACCAAAGAACAGCCACCGCTATCTCTTATCGGGTTGAGAGGAGTTTCCCACGGAACGAAGCAATGCATCACTGCGCGGACAAGCATGAAAGGCTGCAATGCGCGAACCTCGACGGGTCATTTTTCAGGTGAATGTTGGGATGTGAAACCTGGGGGCCGCTCTCAACATTCTTCTATGAACATCGGCAGTCGAGTCGGTGCCACGTCCGCGCGTGTCAAACACATTATGTCTCGTGCTGATCCCGCTTCAACAGCCAGGTTAGCGTCATCCTCATTCTAGTGAGAACGCGCAGCTCCTTACAACTCGCTCGTGGAGTTTAAATCATGCGCGTTTGCAGTTGTTTGGCATTTCTGTGGTATTCAATGATCTTTTCTTACCCACAATTGCTTATTTATGGTGTACACGTTTTGAATGGTTTACCATGAATCTCTAGCTGTCACCTTCTATCCGACTCTGTATGCGTCTGCGTGTGTGTAAATGTCTGGAAGGAATACTAGTGCATCTTATTGATTTACATATAACTACATCAGTGAGTGTAGTTACAAGTGCAATATTCGCGCAACGTAACAGATCTTATTTTGTATAACATGTCTCGTACTGAATCACTAAATCCGTCGGTTGGATGTGAGTGGAGATAGTGCCGTAGATGGGCACATGTCGGTGCATGTGACGGTCTTGTGTCGGGTTTCCAGCTGTGAACAAAGTTATGTTGCTTGACACAGACGCTCATTGCTCAAAATTCCACGGCCTGTTGCCGGCGCTGGAGACGTAAACATGGAGCAGCGCGAGGTGCGTGCTGGTTTCAACGCAGGCACCACCCGCAAAGAAAAGTCGCTGTCCGTGTTGTGTGACAGGTAAACTCCTATCCGTGCCGCTTATCTCGCGTGGAATGTGGTCTGCTGTGTCTGCATATAACGAGTAGAAGCTATGTGTGTATGTGTGCGTGTGTAATGTAACAACGTTTATTGCACTCCACGATTGGCTTTTCAGTACAATTTCATTCACACATACGCACTCTCTCTCTCTCTCTCTCTCACACACACACACACACACACACACACACACACACACACACACACACACACACACACACACACACACACACACACACACACACACACACACACACACACTTTTTTTATTCGAACATTTGTAATGCGCAATTTACACATTTTGTCTCAAATGCGCAAAGATGGACATATTTATATATAAATGCCTACACACACTATACCAGGGGTTCCCAACCGGTGGGTCGCGACCCCCTGGGGGGTCGCGAAGCCTGGGCAGGGTGGTCGCGAAGCTTTGACTTGGGGTCGCCTAGCCTTGTAAAAAGTAGCTTAGGATATCATTATATTTGTTTCATCAGTTACATTTTTCATGCACTTACATTTTTCTTTTTTGCTTCGGTGCAAAGCAAAACGTGTGCTACTTTAGTTTAAAACATTAACTTATAAAAACAAATTATAGGAACAGATTGGATGTTGGAGATGACATGAGACTGGCTCTAACAAACGCTCGGCCACGAATTTCAAAGCTTACTGCTGAAATGCAACATCAAACATCCCACTAGCTGGGTTTAATAGCTGTTCAAACCCATGTTAATGTCATTTTAAGGAATATATGTTCTTTTTGTTCAGGCTGGACCAATATGATTTAATTTCCCCAAAAAAATTACTGGATTCTCGAACATTTTTTTGACTTTTCTTTCCCTCTCTATCACAGAAAATACACCGTACTATATCACCCATTTTTATATATTCAATGTCAAGTGTGACAGTCTGCAAAATCAAAACAAAAGGGGTCGCGTGGACTCCGAGGTCTTGGGAAGGGGGTCCCAAGTACAAAAAGGTTGGGAACCCCTGCACTATACATACATGACACACGCAAAGGGTTGAACGAAAAACTCTTATGTACAGATCGAGGTATCTATTCGGTATGTGGGGATACCAAAACACACACACACACACACACACACACACACACACACACACACACACACACACACACACACACTCACACATCGTTTAGACAGTACAGACAGGACGGGACCCACACATACATACAACATACACGCATACATACGCACAAATAGGTAATTCTGTACAGGACAAGATCACACTGATAATGTATAAGCTATGAACACGCATACACTTTCAACGGACAAACATACATTGTCAAGCACACTCACACTTGCGCACAGGCAAGCACATAAACGAAGACGCACATGAAAACTCGACAAATTATAACAGTCAGCAAGAGAGAGGCAAAACTACGAAAAAATACACACAATGACAATTGACTATTTACAGTGAGTACTCGGGTTTTATGAGGAGCCTTTCGCGGTCATATGATTGATCAAGAAGATTTTTCTTCAATCGTTTTTTGAAGGACGCTTCAGAGGCGGCAGATCTTATGTACATTGGTAGTTTATTATGTGGGCTTAACGCACGCGCGAGAGATTCCGCGGCCAACCACACAAAACAAGAGTTCGTCGACAAGTGAATGTATTATATGCCAAAGTCACCTCAGCGTGTATGTGTTCGTATATCATTAATGATGGGTGTCATGCAAGATCACCTTGTGAAGGTTACGCAAAGTCACGGGTGAAACTTTCACCCGTGACCCAGCAGGTAACGAACACAAGTGAACAGTTTTGTCAGGCAAGTGTATGCTGTTTGCTGCTGCTTTCTTTTGCCGTCATCAATGATACTGTGCACCGGTTTTGTCTCCACCGCACACAACTGGGAGGTGGCAAATCTTTGCTGATGGGAAACCTCGTACTCACGGAGCTCACACAGTGCCTTTTCCAGTTTCCAAACCCACGGCTAATGGAGTTTTTTTCCACTGATCGCCCAAATTTTACAGCGAATGAGCCCATACTGTGCGCTTTGGCACAGGTATAACACAGACTCTTTTTCAAGCTTGTCTCGTAATGGATCCAATTGTAGATTGTGTACCATTTGTTCTGGAAATAAATGCGCTGTGTTTTTGTTCGTAGTGGTGGAATGTCGTTGACATTCAGTTGATTAGGAGTATTGCTGAATGTTATGCTAACACTGTCTACCATTGTCATTTGATTGGGCTCAGCAGCTTCAACTGATGTACCAGCACTGTCCACCATTGCCATTTGATTGGGCTCAGCAGCTTCACTATTACTTTTAGCAACGAGAAGATTGGTCCCAGCTTTATTTCGGGACTAATCATTTTTGACACAGAGGTTCCGAAATATGTTCTTATGTCCGCTGTTTTACCACCACTCTCATACATCTCCAATGCTCACACTGAAATCTGAAGACAAATATTGTGAACGAAAAACTTATGTTATTATGGTGATCGCAATGGTAATAGTAATTGATTAGTAATCATCCAAAAAATATACATAAAACTTTACTCAAGAACCGTATAAATAACGTCTGGAACCGCTACTTGAAGAAATGTCTACATGTTTTGGATGGAATGGAATGTAATGAAAATAATACTCCGCTCAAGGTATTATCTATGCTTAGTAGAATCGTACGATATCACTCTTGCTCATATTTTTACATTTTCAAAAATCTGGATGGTTACTTGATGGTTGATCAGTGGGGTAACTACGTCTTCAACTACTGTCTTGGCAGATCAATTTTGTATAATTTTGTTCATAGGCGTTCGTTCGTTCGGGAAATAATCATCGGGTATAAATGCCAACATTGGGGTAATACACCCTACATCCCCTAGTATCTGCGCTCCTGTCTTTGTCTTTGCAACTTCAAGAGATGTGCGTAGGCAATTTCAACCTTGCATACATCGCTGTTAGATAACCTTGTTGGCAAGCAATAAGATACGCACACACAGGTGATATTCATGACACAGTGAGAGAGATGAATGAGCGGATATTCGCGTCCAAGCTGGTAGGGATGATTACCCTCATAAACCACTCGGATAATCATCAATCATGTGAAACTTTGATGGGAATGAATGCTTCTTATGACTCCGATGTCATATACATGAAGTTATATATACTTAGTGGAAACATCGAAGGTACACCGTACGTGGCGGCCATTAAGCCCACCTGTCCATTAAGCCCGTGTTACTTTTCATGTCTGAAATATTCGGCTATTAGTAGCACGGTCAAATAAGCCCACCCAAAATATAAACTTTTCTCTGGCAGCATTTTTAAAAAACTTAATCAGATCCTATATACAATTTGTTGAAAAAATATGTTCTTTCCTATCATTTACGCGTTAATTTACGTTCTTCATGAAACTATTGCACATAGTTGCACCTTATTACCATTGATATAATACATAATATAGTATTCTTGGTCCTATGGATGAATACCACTTTGTTAGAATAAGTATTTTGACCTTAAATGGCTCTAGACATTAGGCCCATCATGTAAATTTTGAATGATGATGATATGGAGTACAATTTTGGAAGAAAATTCTGGTTTAATGGCCGGGATTTACAGTATTTGTCTTATCCTTCGCCAAGTCAAGTTATCGGGGGTATACCTTGAATCTAATCTAAGCTAATTTGCGAAATTTCATCGCCCGGAAGATATTTCCAGAGGTATATATGACATTCATTCTCCAGGAACCTTTTTCGTAAGTACCCATTTTGACACTGGGTTAATGCAAACTTTTTTTCGTAATTGATTCCTTTTTATTTAATAAATACAGGAATATAGAAAACATACCTGTGCACCTTCCGACAAATGTAGAGCTTGCCAAGTGACTGCTAACACGCCAACAACACAATACCGAGTACACATACACAGCTGCAATCATTCGCATTTTGCTTTCAAAAACGAAGGCGCAATCGACGTTCATGCAATGAAAACGCACGCGGTTGATGCAGAAGACAGCTTGCCAGTACATTGACCCATGCCCGTCCACCCGATGCTATTGGTGTATTGTCCATTCCATCATGTCTTGGGTTGGGTTGGGTTCTTGTATGTATGCGCGTGTGCGTAATAGTAGAGTCGATTATGGGTGAGCTTGTGGTGAGTTCCTAATTGTACCGGTCCTTTAGCAGAGGGAACACCGTAACACTTAGCTGTATTCGCACGAGCAGCAGCAGATCAAACGTATCAGGATTACCAACAGCGAACAGGAGATCGAGACGCCGGATCGCGTGACTTATATAGCGAAGCGAGGGGACGCCACCAGATTACTCCACCGCAATTGTACAATCTAGAACTACTTGAATAAAATAATGTTTACAGGGAATGAACACAAATAGAAGCATAATACACTTTCCATAAAATAAAGAATGAAAATATGGTCGCCTGAAAACGATGAAAATACTTCATTAGTATGAAAACGGCGTTCCACACCATACAAGATACATTTATGCCGCACGCGCTACGCTCGATGACTGAAGCGATACAAGAAATAACTAAATTGATTATATACATGCTAATCAACGCCACAGTGCTCCCCCACCAGATGCGGAGCTGGACGTCAATCACAAGCTGCTTAACAGCAGACCTATGTACATAGATACATGCATCCATCTATACAGTCATACAAAGCGACAGCGGAATTCAGTGTTGACGGACACTCTCTTGCAATAGGTACGCACACCATGTACGCGGCACGTTCTTGAACGCCAGTGAAAATAATGATGCGCAAATACAGACATACTAAATTTCACAACACATCCACACACTGTACATGGGAACAAGATAAAACATGCGTCAAGCGCAACATATATGCGTAGAACAAAAGGAACAATATAAGTATTACAACAATGGTACCGAAATCACACACAGCGCGACATGTAGACATGCGTAAACACAACAGCGCGTGTATGCTCGTATCAATAGTATCTGAAATCAGGCTGCTCCTTGAAGTGCACTCGACGACCAGATCTTGTTGTTCTCTGTTTGCGTTTCTCGTCCGCAGTACTCGCAGCTATATAGGGCGCTGGTATATGTGATGCCCCCGGCGGTGACGGCGCAGCAGCCTGTGTTGGCGCGACGACACTGGAGGGCGTAGCAGGATTTTTAGTTGGACTGGAGCGGCCTTCTGCAGTATCTGCTGTAAGCGCACCATCCACTGTATCTCGAACGTACGCCGGCTTCAATCTGTCAATGGAAACACACCATTGGTCATCTCGATGTCAAACGTTTTTGCAGACCGCCGCATGACTTTGAATGGTCCGCGGTATGGGGCCTCAAGGGGGCGCCGTACGCGGCCCACCCGCGATGGGGCGACATGGTACGACACCATTCGCCGCAGGTATCATGCGCATGCCTAGCAGTACAACTGGCAGGGCAGAAAGCCAATCTTGCCGTCGGGCTGTAATGGCGGTTTTGAGGACACGATGAGCTCTCTCAAGAAGACCGTTGCCTTGCGGATGATACGCTGTCATCCTCATGCGGTGAAAACCTACCATTTTCGCCATCTCTTGGAAAAGCTCTGCTTCGAATTGTGGTCTACGATCCGTAACGACATATATTGACACGCCGAATCGCGATACCCACGTCTCTATCAGCGCACGAGCCACTGATTTAGCAGTCACCTCTGTCAACGGCATTGCCTCCATCCACCGCGTGGTGCGATCAACGCACGTCAGTAAGTACCTAAATGGTTTGGCAAAAGGCTGACCCTCTGGAAGTTGCGGCGGCAGTGGACCCACAATGTCCATGTGTATCGTTTCGAATCGCGCACCTGGAAGCGAAAAGTCAGATAGGGGTGACTTCGTGGAGCGGTGAACTTTCGCTTGCTGACAAGCCACACATTCTTTAACCCATCGAAGTATGTCAGCATCCATACGAGGCCAAAAATACCTTTGTTTTAGCAGCTTGATCGTCGACTGCCGACCAGGATGAGACGGCTCGTGCAGCGTCCTGAATACCGCATAGCGGCACTGTACCGCATAGAGGCAGGTACGGTCTCGGGTTCACGTCTGAGACGTGGCAGAGCCGCTGATGTTGGCCGGAAATGGTGTAGGCTTTCAGCTTGTCCCGCATTGCTTGTACCTCTTCATATGTTGCTTGGGCCGCCGCGATCGCTGTCAGATCACATACATCTACAATGACGCTGTTGATGGACCTCGACAGACAGTCAGCCACTCGGTTGTCACCACCCTTGATGTGCTGTACATCCTGTACATATTCGCTGATGTAGGACCAGTGACGCTGTTGACGATCGGACTTGGCCGGCTTTTGACTGCCGAACGCAGCCACCAGCGGTTTATGATCTGTCAACAACGTCACCTGACGACCATCGAGAAAACATCTAAAATGCAATACAGCCAAGTATGCTGCCAAAAGCTCTCGATCATAGGTAGAGTATTCTTGTTGGGGTGTCGAAAGTTTCTTAGAGAAGAAAGAGATAGGCTGTGACTGACCTTGCACCATTTGATGGAGTGCTCCACCAACAGCTCTCGATGATGCGTCTGTGACAAGCATCAGCTGGTCACCCTCCGGGCAAGGATGCGGCAGCGTACACGCCTCCTCCAACTTTATCTTGCTTCTCTGAAAGCTGTCGTTTGCTTCAGTCGTCCACTGCAGCACCTTGGCTTTCGGCTGCAGTCGCATCAGCTCCGACATCGGGAACACGATGTTTGCGAAGTCGGGTAGCATCCGCCTGTAAAAGCTAATCATTCCAATGTAGCGACGCAAGCCGGCGGCATCTTCTGGGCGCTGCATCTCCGATATAGTCGCAACCTTCTTTGCTGGTGGTTTTGTGCCATCTGCTGTCACCTGATGACCGAGGAAGACCACCTCTGGCGTACAGAAGTGACATTTTTCCAGTGACAGGCGCAGTCTGTGTTTCTCCAACACCTGGAAAACAGCCTCAAGGTGGCGCTCGTGCTCGGCCGCACTTGACGAAAACACAAGAAGGTCATCCAAGTATGCAAAAACACACGGCAACTCCCTGAAAATAGCATCCATAAAGCGTCGAAATGTAGCTGCCGAGTTTTTGAGGCCCAGTGGCAGGTACAGATATTCGAACAAGCCAAAGGGCGTGGTCACAGCTGTCTTCTTGATATCGTCTTCGGCCATGGGAATCTGGTAGAATGCTTTCAACAGGTCTAGTTTAGAAAATATGTTGGCACCATGCAGTTTCGCTGACACATTATGGATATGCGGCAGAGGGTACCCGTCGGGGATCATATTGGTGTTCAACGCACGGTAATCTCCCGTAATGCGCCACTCACCTGGTGTATTTTTGGCCACCATATGAAGCGGCGACGCCCACGGTGATTTTGACGGCCGGATTATGCCCTGCTCAAAGATGAGAGGCGAACGCAGAGACTAGATACATCTC
Source organism: Sacculina carcini (assembly GCA_916048095.2). NCBI lineage: Eukaryota > Metazoa > Arthropoda > Thecostraca > Sacculinidae > Sacculina > Sacculina carcini. The sequence continues at coordinate 3,863,132 of OU696577.1, forward strand.
TGGCAACAGAGATGCAAACGCAGCTTTGTCAGACCGCTCCTTCTCCGGCGCGAGTCGTCGAGGAGACGCAAACGACGGGGCCGCGCTACCTGTGTCAATAGAATGTGATACCCCTGTTTTGGTGCCTCGTTCATCGTCTTGTTGGAGAGGCGCCGTCGGTGCTGGATACCTGCGTAACAGATGCTGCATGTGTTGCGGAAAATTGGCGCTGTGGTTAACCACAAGCGCACATGAACTGTATTGTGATGATTGCGTGGTCTTACAGCAACGTGTGGTACTATCGTTCAGCATTCGCGCCTTGCTGTCCACGAGCAGCCCGTAGTGCGCCAGAAAGTCCTGCCCTAGATGAGGAGAGACAACTTCGGCGACCACAAAAGTCCATTTGAATTTCCGTCTGAGATTGTTAATTATTATCTCTAGGAAAACTTCACCGTGCACCTTGATACTTGACACTTGATACTGACACCGTGCACCGTGCCCGGAAGCAGATGTGAGTTGTACTGGCGATGGGCGAACACACAAACTATTTACATATTTCGGCGGAATCAACGACACACCAGCACCAGTATCGACATAACGTGATTTTCTTGTCTACGGCTACTACTGCGACTTGAATAAGTGTCAGGCCAGCGGCCGCGGCGACACTGACCTGCCTTTTCAGGTTTCCGCCGGCTGCGGTGACGATGCGCGCGATGCGGTACGTGACGACGGCTGCATCTGCAGGTTTCGCTGTTTGGCAGGCCACTTTCACCAGGGCTTGCACGTCCTGGCGTTGTTCCCAAAGTACAAATGTGCGCGACAAACTTGGGGTCGCTGCCCTCTGAAAAACGGTCAGAGACCAACTGGAATGTTGGAGCTGGCTGGGCGGCCTCCGCTGAGATGACAGGCGTCGTCGCGTCGATCACCCCTTTGTGGCATGACATTACACACTTGATGCACGGGGGGATCCCCGTGCAACAATGGAACCAATTCGTCGGCCAGCTTACCCATATTCTGCAGGGATAGATCCTTCATTGCCGCGATAACCATGCGAACCGAGTCGGGCAATGCCTGCAAAAATTTGTGCCTAAGGAGCTCGTCATTGACACCGATTTTGGCCCCTACAACCGACAATTCCGTGAGAAACGCGCTAGGGCGATCCGTCATCTGCGCAGATGACAAAAGGCTGTCAAAAAGCTCTGGTTTACTGCGCTTGTATATGCTGATGAGGGCTTCCCGCAGAGCCTCAAATTCCTTCTTATCCATTACTTCCCTCGGGAGCTTCGCAACTACTTCCGTGGGTAAAACCGACAGGGCATGGTAGAACATTGTGGTTTGATTTCTTAGCCGGTTCACCTGAAACTGAGCCTCAAGAATCGAGCACCATGCCTCTACACTCTCGAACATGAACGGTGGAGCTCTGATTTGGATAGCCATGGCGACAGCTTCCTCTTGATCCATACCAGATTGAACAAAAAAAACAATACCAATCCTCAGGCGTAAGCGAAACCAGCAAAACAGACCAAACAACAATAAACGAAGCAGGAGCGATTAGAAATATGACCGATAACGTACTACACTCACCAAAATCACTCGGGGCACCAATGTGGTGAGGTCCTTTACCAGAGGGAACACCGTAACACTTAGCTGTATTCGCATGAGCAGCAGCAGATCAAACGTATCAGGATAACCAACAGCGAACTGGAGATCGAGACGCCAGATCGCGTGACTTATATAGCGAAGCGAGGGGACGCCACCAGATTACTTCACCGCAATTGTACAATCTAGAACTACATGAATAAAATAATTTTTTACAGGGAATAGAAGCATAATACACTTTCCATAAAATAAAGAATGAAAATATGGTCGCTGAAAACGATGAAAATACTTCATTAGTATGAAAACGGCGTTCCACACCATACAAGATACATTTATGCCGCACCCGCTACGCTCGATGACTGAAGCGATACAAGAAATAACTAAATTGATTATATACATGCTAATCAACGCCACAGTGCTCCCCCACCAGATGCGGAGCTGGACGTCAATCACAAGCTGCTTAACAGCAGACCTAGCGGCCAGGCCAGCGGCTTTGTACAGGGCACATGAACGCTTTGGAGCCCTTTGTTGACCGAACTTCGCAGCTGCTGGTCAGATGACACGCTGAGATGAACCTTATAGCTGCACGCTGCCTGTGGCGGCGTGCATAATTTTTAAATATTCTGAGGACCTGATCTCTGACAGTAGAGAATCCATGGCTTGACTAATCTCAGGTTTAAGCGAAGCCAGTGTTCTACTTCGCAATTCAGTACCATATCTTTGCTTGACCAGAGCTGGCAGTGACGTGTGAATCACCTGCAACCATGTGAGCGTTACGAAATTCTCCATTGAAGGCGAAAGCTCTTCCTCCTCGACCGGGACGACTCCATGGTGACTGATTTCCACGTCAGGCTGGAGCAAGTTATCTTCAACAAAAGCCATCAGCCGCTGATACAAATCCTCTGGGCGTTCGTTCGACTCCAGCTTGATGCTCGCAATGTCCAGCAAATGAGACCCTGAAGATTGGAACCCGTTGTGGAGACGAATCGCCTGCCATATGTCCTTTATCGATGTTGAATTTTTGACGATCGTGTTGCGTGATATCACTGGGAAATGATTGGCGATTTGGCCCAGCATTAACTCTAGTTGGGCCATTTTTTTGTGCTGCAGTACGGCGAGATAACTCTGGAACATCTGCTGTTGCATCAGATAATCCTCGCAGTGGTGATTGTCGAGTCCTCTTCTCCCAAATGCTGCTTGTTAGCAGAAATCCGGCAAAATTGCTGTCAAGAGACAGCGTGTATTCGATGTTCTGCTTCCAGTTTTCGAAACTGGTGATCGTTTCGATTTTTGTGAGACACCATTGTTTCGGTGCCCGAGTCGCCATTGTCGTGAAGTGCCGGTATTTACAGCATTAGCCAGCCACATAATAGGCAAAACGCGAACAATAGGTCAGTTGGTGAACCGCTGCCACCACGACAGTAATAAACACGTTGGCTGAACTGCAATGTATTCCCGGACACAACACGAGGCTAACTGCTGACAATGGTACACTCGTCAATACACCCCACTCTGGCACACGGACATACATTCACGCTTACACAAGGATCATGTGCCACGAGCTTCATCGCGTGCAACCATGAACGTTCACACAGTTACACACCAACATACATACACGCTCACACAATGTTAACGCGACGCAAGGCTATCGTACTTGATGTACGATAGCCTCATGATCAATGACTCACGCACGTGTAAACGTCATGGGCGTGCTGACACTACATACATACTGGCGGTGGAAGAAAGATGAGGTTTGTCTCCTGAAATTCGTAAAGTTGTGAGTATATTACACATTCGAGTATTTTCGAGATCCAGGGAATTTGAGACACCGGTCGGTAGTTTGTTAGGCGGCTTGCGTCCAGTGCAGGTTTCTTGATAGTTTGTGTGATAACAGATTCTTTGGGTGATAAAAATTTATTGTGAAGGAGGCTGGTATTAACAAAATACAGTATGGAAGGAATTTGAATATGTACATGAGATCTTATACAGTCTATCTTTATTGTATCCAGGTGGCTAGAACACATATTACTGAGCATAATGAGTCTCAGACAAACAGAAGAATCAATTAAATCAAATGAAGTCAATTTAGCCGGGGTCATTGCTGTACAGAAATCATAAGCTGTTCTATCATTTCAATATAGTTGTGGGTATTTACAATTTTCTCCTGGAAAAAAACACGAAACTCGTCTGGATTTACACTGTTATTTTCTCGTTGCTCGTACGACTCTATTCTATTGCCCAGTAGATTATTGAGTGTTTTCCACAGTGCAGCCGGCTGGGAGCGCATGATTTTGTTGTTATAATACAATTGCTTACACTTATTCACACTATCAACATAATTGCTTCTAGCTGTACAGAAATGAGTCCAGTCATCTTGCGACCGCGTGTGATGCCAGCGACGTTTGTGTCGTCTCTTTACCCTTTTCAATGTGTTCAGTTGAGCATTGAACCAGGGAGAAAAATCAACATACCTGATTTGTTTATGTACATATTTTACATATTTGTCACGGATTTCAGCTAGCGAGTAATATAAATATATGTACAGCAGATCCACAGGTATTGAACAATAGTGAGATACATTTAATTTTTTGCGAGCTCCTGCCCAAGAATATATACATTCATGTTGATATAATCATAGGATGAAATTGTTTTCACACTTTTTACAGGAGTTGGATTTATAATTTTGAATTTTATAATACAGTGATCCGAGGAATAGTTATCATATGGATAAACAAGAACATCACAAATTGCGCTGCTGTGGTTATACGGTGCAAGAATTAGGTCAAGTGTATGTCCATGCTCATGTGTAGGCGTATGTACATGATTAGTGAGTCCACTCATTTCGATATGTTCTAGGAAAGATTGTGAATGCGCCTTTAAGTGAGGATTATGTGGCAGCGTGGCTGCGTTTGTTTGGCGCATTCTCGTTGAGTACAGTGTATGTATGTGTGTATGTGTGTGTGTGCGGGTGTTGTGTGGTTAAGGTCGTGTAAAGGTCACGGTGTGTGCGTGTGCGTACGCTGATTGGTCCTTAGTTAGTACGCTGGACTTATTTGGTTGAGTGAGTGAATCTGTGCTTAACCGTGGTTGTGGCAGGTGTGTCCGCCTGGGAGTGCATTGGCGTATTGTGATAGTTTTTCTTCTGCCGTTGTTACAAGCTATTTCGGCTCTATTTTTTGTCATGCAAGCTGCCGTCGGCCCCAAGTCCGAGGCGATGAGCGTTGCGGCTGCCGGCAACCCACTGGCGAACCAATCGGCATTTGACGCACGTCTAGTACCAGAATTTTTTCGGCGATGGTGACGTGGTTGAGTGGCTGACACGTGCCGAGATGTTGTGTCAGATGCGAGGAGTGTCTACTGTTGCCGTGCTGCCTCTGCGTCTCACCGGGGGGGCTTTTGCAGTTTGGTCTGAGATGCCAGCCGATTGCCGCGGCAGCCTTGGCGCAGTTAAGTCGCCTCTGTATGCTGCTTTTGCGCTAGACAGATTTGCGGCATACGACGCTTTTTCCGGGCGACGCTTGCGCACTGGCGAATCAGTGGATGTTTTTCTGGCAGAGCTGCGTCGCCTGTCCGCACTGTTTGGTGGGGTGCCAGAAGGCACGCTGACTTGCGCGTTTGTGTCCGGCCTTCCCGATAGCGTTCGCCAAACTATTCGAGCTGGATCCAGAGCCGAAGACCTGGCTCTTGCGGATGTAGTCTGTCGTGCTCGCGCCGTTCTCAGCGCGAGCGCATGACCGCCGCTGCTGCAGTCGCTACTCCTGCCCTAGCACGTCCGTGTGGTCGGCCTGAACATGCGTCGGTGCAGACAACAGGGGCTTTGCATGACCGTCCGCGTGCTGGTGGTTCCCGGCCTCGACGTCGCTGCTGGACTTGCGGTAGTGCAAGACACATGACATATGTGTGTCCGGGAAACGGCAGCGGAGGGGCCGCGTCAGCACCTGCATCCTCTCCGCGACATTGAAGGGTTCTTTGCCGATTGTGCAGTTAATCGTCTATGGGCGGCAGTGTCGTGTCCTGGTTGACACTGGCTGCACTGATAACATCGTACACGTTGCTTGCTGCGTCAGCTGGTAGAAGCGGCCGGTGTCACTGGCCACTCTGGGAGAAACGCGGTTCTGTTGTGAAGGTGTGGGGCGAATGCGGGTATTGTCGCCACAGGGACAGACGGTGGACTTGTCATTTTTGGTGGTGTCACGTCCTCCTCTGGGCGTTGACGTGATTCTAGGCATGCCGGACATTCAAGCGTTGGGCGGAATTGCGGTGCGGTCCCCATCCGAGGTGCGGTTTTGTGGAGCTGCAGAGCGAGCGCCCAGTGACATTAGTGTGGACGCTCCTGATTATCAGGCCGTTTTGACCCAAAATTGCGTCGTTGGCATGTGAAGTGGAAGTGGGCACGCGCAGATGGGCCTGGTTGTCTGCAGAACCGCACTGTGCAATACCACGTGCCCAAGTCTGCGCGGTCAGAGTACGATGCTGAATTATCATCCTGGATACATGTAATAAACGCACAGACGCTCAACTCGCACAGCACAGTATCTCCTTCAACAGTCAAACCAAAAACCCGACTCCTCGCTCACACCGTGACACACACACACACACACACACACACACACACACACACACACACACATATACACACACACAAAGCCTGACCCGCCCCAGCAACCAATCAGCAGCGAGCCGGTCACTCGCCGCCGCCGCGGGCATGAACAATTCACGGCGTGTCAGTCATACTAGTACATACATACACACATACAAACATAGTACACAACACGAGCACAAACGCGAATAACACACACACACACACACACACACACACACACACACGCACACACACACACACACACACACACACACTAACACTCTATGCACATAACACTACATGCACACCTGGCTTCAAGAGCCAACTAAACGTATAAATCTACAAGATGCGGTAAAGTGGAAACGCTGCACAGACAAACATGCGGTAAAGTGGAAACGCCATTGTATGACGAATGACAATAACAATGACAAATGCGTGTCGACTGAACACGCACTCACACATGCATACTCACACGCACTCACACAATATCATGAACATCAATATTGAAATAATTGACGCGACGCAGGATTGGCCCGTAATAAACGCAAAGCAGAGCGACTAGGCAAGTCATTCGGTTGTTCACTTATCTGCACCGGTTCAACAACTCTTTCAGGCTGAACTGCAGCAGGCGGAACTGTCACGAGAGCCGGACGACGCTCTTCTTCCTGCTGCTGCTGGTGCTGCTGCACACCAGGCGGCACACTGACAGCCACGCGTCGATTGCACGGCCTCAGACTTCTCACGTGACGAGGCACTCCGTCGACTTCGACGCTGAGCTGAGAGGTCACACCAGTCGCAGTGCCGATGTGTGACCTGGTGTGACAACTTGCACCTCGCTGCCGAACCCACACAACATCTCCAAGTTTGAACTTTCAGCGCACAGAAGCGTTGTTAACTTGAGCGTTGACAGAATGTGGCGGCGTCGGAATTGGCCGCGACCGCACGCGATATTTATATATCTGCATGGCAGGCGCGGAACTGTCTGTGCGGCTGTCCTTTGGAGTCATGTTGTACCAATGTACAGCTTCCGATACAGAACAGTTCGACCTAGCAGCGATTGTTTTGATGGTGCGATGGCTGCGCTCAGCGATGGCATTTCCAGTGGGCTCATATGCGCACCGAAAAATCAAATTGACACCCCATTTTTCGAGCATGCTTTTAAAAGCAGCGCTGCGAAACACAGTTGCGTTATCGGCCAGAACTTCCGCTGGTGGACCGCGCTCATAAAAATGTTCTCCAATTGCAAGATGACATTCACACTGTCTTGCTGTCTCAGGTGACGCCACAGTGAGAATCGCGACGGGCCACAGTCGATCACAGTGAGGTAATGGTGAAGCCCTGCGTGCGTCACGTCGATGGCCAGACGATGCCAGTTGCGCTTTACGTGCAACTTGCCTGCTGCCCACCGCACAGGAGCAGGATCAACTGACTGGCATGCATCACAATTTCTCACCACCGTTTGGGCCATCCTTCTGCTCACACACGGGTCTTTCTTCTTCGAGAAATACAGTGTTCGCCTCACACCAGGGTGACCAGAGGCCTCATGCATGGCTCGCACGACAGCGAGAGGATCATGCGGTGAAGTACACGGTGCTGCCGCTGCTGCTGCCACTGACACGGCTGCATTAGGTTGCTTTCTTAGCCAGGCGGTGGGCACACGAGTCAGCTGGTCCGCCAGATTGCAACTTGAGCTGACGAATGCGACGTTAACGTCCAACTGGTACTCCGCCACCAGAGATGTGAGAACAGACAACCTCCTGCGAATAAGCATTTCACTGGCGGCTTTTGTTTGAAGTCTCGATTGCCCACTCAATGGGCTGCTTATCCAGTGGAAGACTGTGCGGGAATCAGTAACTAGACGGAATTTTTTCAGCTTCCAAATAAGCGCCAGGTTCACACCTTTGACAGCAGCATCGAGTTCCGCCATATCAATATGAGCCGCATCCTCAGTGCGCAACCAGCATCCGTCTTCAATCACTGACCCGCCGATCTCCAATACCGCACCCATGGCCGATGAACTAGCATCGGTCCAAACAGTGGCGTCTCCATCAACCATATCCCAGCGTCCAGTTGCAGGATCAGCATCTTTCACACGGGCCAATATTTCCTCCAGCATTTTGCGGACTTCTCCACCATTACGCAGCTTGTCATCCCAGCTTGCAGTTGCAGCATTTGCTCGACGCTTGATGTATGCTGCCGCCACACGCAACCAGCCACACATTGGCATGTGCCCTGTCAGTTCGCCACAAACTGAAAAAAACGTTCCGCCGTGTGAGAACATCCGGTATGTCACCAACACAGTTGTCACGGCGCCAACGCAGATGACGACCATGGCTGTCCACTCTGACACCAAGGACACGAGCGCCGTCTCGCAGTCGCTCGGGAGCTTTGCACACGAGGCCGTATTTTTCCAGGTGTGGAACCACCTTGTCCGCACCAACGACATTCGCGTTCACAAGCACATCGTCGATGTAGGAAGACGTACCCTGAAACACGGTCGGGTCCTGTTTCAACACAGTCTCCAGTACGGCTTGCATTACCAATGGGGCGACATTGAGACCGAATCCGAGTCTAGTGAGACAAAAACGGCGGCCCTCGAAATTGACGGTTTGAAAAGGCCACAAGTCGGAGCTCACGGCGATTTGCAAATAAGCCTTTCTCAAATCGATCAACACCACACTGCCTCCAACACGTCTCCACAGGCGAATTTTGTCGGCACATACGTCACTGTTGGCAGTGAATGGATTTATGAACTCATTGAGCTCTCTGAAGTCAAGGACTGGCCTGGTTTTTTGCTTATTATTTTGAACGACAGCCATTAGGGGAATTAACGCTTTCGCAGGTCCGTGCTCTAGTTCATCATATCGTTGCAGCCAGCCTCGCTTGATCCAGTCCAATACTTCTCTAAAAATATCACAATACGCCAATGCACTCCCAGGCGTACACACCTGCCACAACCACGGTTACGCACAGACTCACTCACTCAACCAAATAAGTCCAGCGTATGACCAATCAGCTAATAACCAATCTAATGACCAATCAGCGATAGAATATAATATTAATTGTACCCTACTGAGAATGAAAGAATTAGCAAGTTTGAAAGCAGCAGAGACAGTTAAATATCTACGGATAGAATAGATTCGCCTAGTGTGAAAGTTACATACCCTAAGGATATCAGAGATGTACGAGTTCAAAAGAAAGATAATCATCTAGCAAGACACATAAGCTACGAACAGATTTAGAGAGAAGAACAGATAGACAAGTTAAACTTCTAGAAGATTGAAAAAGGATAAATTTTGTCTTCTCCGGATTGATCTTGATATGGTGGGACAAAGACCAGGTTTCAATGTCATCCAAGAGAGAAACAGAAGATTGGGTAATAGTATCAGACGAGATAATAATTTGCATGTCATCCGCAAAGATTTGGAAAGTGACATCATGACGATGAAGGATTTCACCTATGGAAGTTGAGTAAATATTGAAGAGGAGAGGGCCTAGGACGGGCCCCTGTGGGACACCGTATGAGAGTGGGAAAGACTCACTACAAGAATCACTGGTGCAAACAAGCTAATATCGTGAAAGAAGATAAGAGCGGAAGAATGATAGTGCAGTGCCACTAATTCCTAGGTTCGACAGAGTGTTGAGTAGAATTAGATGATCAACAGTGTCAAAAGCCGCAGAGAAGTCCAGTTGAATGAGAATAACATCCTTACAAGCAAGAGTGGACTTAAGAATAGAGTCATAGAGGAAGAGAAGCGAGGTTTCTGTTGATTGAAAACTACGGAAGCCTGATTGTTCAGGGAGAAATAGGTCATTGCGCTCAAGGTAGTCCGAAATCTGGACATAAGCGGCCATTTCAAGCGATTTGGATAGCCAAGGAATTCTAGAGATGGGACGATAGTTAGACAAACAATTGGGATCAAGGTTAGGTTTCTTCAGGATAGGGAGAATACTTGCGCTTTTAGACACAAGGAATTCACCGAGAGAGAAAGACGAGTTGATAAAATAGGTGATGAAAGGAAGAAGTAACTCAATACAGTTGGGGATTCGAGCAAGGTTAATAGGGTCCAGGGAGGAAGAACGAGTGTGCACACGCCTCAGTAGTTGCCTGCAATCAGAGATGGAAATCGGAAGGAAAGAATAAAAAATGGCGGAGGTGGTGGGAGAATATGACAATGTAGCAGGAGGGAAACGACAGCATATATTCGAAATTTTATTCTCAAAGAAATGAGAGAACAGGGAAGGTAAGCGAGTTGGGTCACTATCAGGAAACGCAAGGGCATTCGATTTACCTATGAGTTTATTAAAAATATTCCAGAGGGATTTACTGTTGAGACAGGAGGAAATTTTATTATTATAATAGGATTTTTTGGCGTCCTCACACAAGATGTGATGGTGTCGCCGTGCAATACAATAATATTGCCATGATGTATCATTTTTCAGACGTAACCAATGGCGCTCAAGTCGTCTAAGAGAAGTTTTGGAGCTACGAATTTTACTGTTGGACCAGGGACTATGAAGAGATGAAGAGGAACGGAACTTCTTAACAGGAACAAACTGATCTCTTAGAAATTCAAGACAGGAGTTGAAGTATTTACAGAGATCATAGGGGGTAAGAAACAATATGAATCATAATTGAAAGAAGAAAATATCTGGTTACATAGAGAGTCGTAGTCAACAGTAAGATAATCTAGAAATGTGACAGTTTTATGCGATCTTAAGCTGAGAGGAATATGCGCGGAAAATTCAATTAAGGAGTGATCTGAAACAGAGGGATCAATAGGGAAGACAGTCAAATCCATGATAGAAATAGGAGAGTCACTGAATGAGAGTACTATGTCGAGGGTGTGACCATGTTCATGAGTAGAACCTCATACATGATTTCTAAACCATAGGAAGAAATTAATTCAAGAAACGAAGGAGAACACGATTTGAGATGAGGGGCATCTAGCCAAAGATTAAAATCGCCGCAAAAGATAATCCTAGAAGAAAACATAGAAATAAGTGTATCAATGAGAACAGTAAACTCATCTAAGAAAACAGAACTAGGATAGTTAACTAGAACTAGGATAGATAGTTAGGTTAGTTAACTAGGATAGTTAACTAGAACTAGGATAGATAGTTAGGTTAGTTAGGATAGAACTAGTTACTACGATAGATTGAGAGAATACAGACGGGGAGAGAGTTACGGCTAGTGATCTTACAGCAAACATATTCGAAGGAACTGATACACAGACCTAACTTACATTGAATAAGACGAATAAAATCAGAATTAAAAATAATAGCAACACCACCACCAACAGACTTAGAGGAATTATAACTATTAATGGAGCGAGACTGGTGATAAGCGGAGTAGTCAGAAGGGAGACAGCTATTAAAAGAAGAGATTTCAGAGAGAGAAAGCCAAGATGCATTCACAAAAAATGTCATAATTAACTAAGACAGAGAGAAAGAGAGAAATTGTAGACCTAATAGAACGTAAATTCCAAAGAGCACATATTACTTATTTACAATTAGCAGAAACAGAAGGTGACATATTGAAATTAGGTGTAGGTGAAGAACACTTAGCGGTAAGACGAGAATGAGGATGACGAATAGAATCGTTGTCGCTGGAGGAAGACGAGGCTGGAAGATCTGGCTGGTCATTGGTCGGGTCCAGTTTCCCGGACGGCAGTCATCGATGGTCTGGGTGCGATGGAAGACCCGAGTTATTGCCGAGATTATGCACGGGCACGCCGGGTGGAAGGATGAGTGGCTGGCGTTGCTACGACCAGCTCGCACACAGTTAGCGCATTTGCGCGCATCCTTCAGAGAACACGATTTGGTGGCGTTTGCCAGCACACCAGCCACAAGTGCTCTCGCGGGCCTGGCACTTGTCAGCCATGTGGCCGTGACGCTGGAACTTGGCGCAGCGAGTGACCCAGTAGCGGTCGCGCACCACACACCGACGGTCACCCAGGTACAGATATCCTGACTTCATCACGGTATCCCGGATGGCAGGAGAGACGGCAACAACAACAGTCTTGGTGTGACCAGCAGACTTTCTCGAGAACAGCACCTTGAAATTGGATGAGTTTTTCATAGTCGCTTTGACTCCGTCATTTTTACGTCACACACAGTCGAAGATCTCGCTATCAGCGATGTCAGAACTGACCGATGTTATGGCCAGTTTTGGAACCATTTTGCCAAGGCAGGAGGCATTGAGCTGGGTGTCAGTTGTCATGACCAGCATCGCGTCGTCGGCTGCTTTAGAGTCAGGAAGACTCACTTTGATGGCGCCACGTTTTGTTGTTCGCATCTTGATGACAGGAACAGATTTGAGGTCCTCAGACACACGCTTCTTGTCGACTGGAGCACTGTCTTGGGAGTGAACGATGATTTCACGTGTCACTGCCTGCACGTATGACCGCGGATGTTGAACAGGCATCAGAGGCCGAGTCGGCTGCAGTGGCGGCATCGGTATCAGTGGTGGAGTCGGCATCAGTGGCGGAGTCGGCAACAGTGGCGGAGTCGGCATCTGTGGCGGAGTTGTTGACACCAGCGGAGGATTTGGGCAAGTCATTCGTTGCAGCTGGGTCTTGATTTCGCTGACGGTCTTAGTCAGCTGCACCAGAGATTGGCTCTCAGTCGGTGACGATTGGCTCATGTCCATGGTTTTTTTGTCGGCGGCTGTTATGCCGACAAGGCTGTCTAGCCACTCCTGCATTTCTGCAGTGTTGCATTGACGAGCAAGAGAGCAATCCTCACAAGTGAAGGAAGCTCTGGTTGTGAAATAGGTCATGGCCAAATATTTCGGCATTCGGCTGCATCTCACATGCACGTACTTTGTGCATTGTGAACAACACAACGCACAGGTGGTAACGGCCATGTTGCACATGACACAAGTTGAGCCGTCAGGAGGGGGAGCAGCGCGGGAGGGTTGAAGCCCAGCAGGCTTGGTCATCGCGACCATGACGAGCGCGATAAGATCTCAAGCACACTCTCACACACATTACATTACATTACATTACATTAAGACATTTATATCGCGCTTTTCACCCGAGGGTCTCAAAAGCGCTCACACACACACACACACACACACACACACACACACACACACACACACACACACACACACACACACACTCAAACACAAGAGTCATACACATACACAATCACGAACACACACTCACCTACATACACACACACACACACACACACACACACACACACACACACACACACACACACAAAACAGACAAGTACATATACGCACAAACACAAACATACACTCACGTTTACATACTCCGAAACACAAAAATACACACGCACACACACATACATATTGAATAAGATAGTACAGCAGACATACAGCGCAGAAGACAACACAACATACAACACATTAAGACAACACAGCAAACATACAACGACATACACTCAGATTGACAAATCACAACACAATGGAGACACAAATACAAACCAGAAAACACATCATAACAGACACACAAAGACATACACTCAAACAAATAGACAGAGAACACAACACAGCAGACACACAAACACAGATAACAGAGCTCAACACAACACACATACAGCATACAATGGAGAAACATACAGACACAAGAACGGAAAACACACGCATGAAGCACATACACATAGAAGACAGAATTAGGAAACAATCAGACCTTATATTCAGTACTAATATATACAATATTATTAAGACAGTAATAAGACTTAGTGAGAAAGAAATTTTTACTATGTTTTTTGAAAAGAGATAGAAATTTGATTGAACGTATTGAGGGAGATAGCCTATTGTATATACGAGGTCCTAAGATAGAGAAACAACGATTGTAGTGAGAATGCCTAGAAGGAAAGGAAGGTTCAACTAGTAGAAAAGGATCGTTAGAAGACCTAAGAGAAAGAGATGAGGTTTTATAAGACAGAAGGTCAAATATATACGCAGGCTTACGAAGATGAAGAGCTGAATGAATAATTAAACAAATACGATACTCAACAAGAGCCTTAATGGGAAGTAACCTAAGTTTTTGTAAAGAAGAAGAAACATGAGAGCCCGAAGGAAGATTAAATATCATACGACATGCTTTATTAATAATAGATTGAAGTTTCCTAAGCTGGCGGTGGTTGAGAGATAGTAGAAGAGAACAGCAATACTGAACTTTGCTAAAGATGAATGAGTTGGCTAACTTAAAGGCAGCAGAGATAGTTATATATCTACGAATGGAATAGATACGCCTTAGTTGAAAGTTACAGCACCTGATAATGTCAGAGATGTGTGAATCAAAAGAAAGAGAGCTATCGAGAATGATACCAAGACTACGTACAGAGCAGGATAGAGGTATACTAAGAGAAGTAGTACTATTAGAAGATGGAAAGAGAATATACTTAGTCTTATCAGGATTAAGTTTGAGATGACGAGTGAACGCCCATCTTTCTATATCAGATATAATAGAACTTACTGAAGAGTGAGAAATAGACTCAGACGAGAGAAGGATTTGAATGTCGTCAGCGAATATTTGGAGGGACACATCGTGACGACGAAGAACTTTCCCTACAGAGGTAAGATACATATTGAAGAGGAGAGGGCCTAAGACAGAGCCTTGAGGTACACCACAAGTTAGTGGGCAAGACTCACTACAAGAATCAGCAGAGGTAGAAACAAACTGAAGTCTATCAGAAAGATAAGAGCGAAAGAAAGAGAGAGCTGTGTCGCTAATGCCTAAATCTAACAGAGTATCAATAAGAAGCAGATGATTAACAGTGTCAAATGCAGCAGAGAAGTCTAGTTGTATAAGTAGAACATCATTACCAGAGAGAGTAGATTTGAGAATAGAATCATAGAGAAAAACGCACACGCACACGCACACACAGACACTCGGCTCACACGCGTACACACGGCTCACACGCGTAAACACACGTACAAACACAGGTACACGCGCGCACACACACGCACACACGGACACACGGCTAACACACGCACAACCACAGGCACACGCGCACACACACACGCGACCCGAGCACTGAGGGGCCCTCCCCAACACAGGGGGACGCGCCAGGCACACACGCACACACACACACACACGGAGAGTCGGTCCAGGCACATAATTTAGTACCTAGCCGCGAAAACCTCAACCACTATTAGCAGCACAAATCACCACGAAAACGCAAATAGCCGGAGCGACACAAAAACACATCCGCCCAGGACAATCTCTCAAACATGGGTGGACAGGAAAATGCCTCTCAAACACACACACACACACACACACACACATCGCTTTTGAATTATTTTATAATACATTTAAAAAACTTTATGATATAGTCATTTGGGGCAAATGGCGATTTGGATATTTTGGGGGTAAAAAATGATTTTGACCTTAGGAGAGTTGAAATCGCTATGTACAAGAAATGAGTGGATAAACTATTAGAGCAATCGTTTGCGGTCATTTCAGTGTATGAATCGTCTTTCTACGTTAAAAAATGAATGTGTGACACAATTTCTCCCAAAACCTTTCAAAACATGTTGCACAAAACATTTGCAATGTTTCAGAAAATTTGTCATAATTCACCACATGGACAAATTTTGGGGGCAATTCGCGATCGCTTCAAGAAACTGGGGCAATTGGCTATAGCTATCTCTTCCATAGCATTTATATGCAAGTATTAAAGACACCACATCATTCTGAAAGTGGGGCATATTACGATCGGTGTGGGGGTATTTGACGATCAGTGTAGCGATCGTCAATTGCCCCACACCGATCGTAATATGCCCCATCCCCGATTTCTATTTACCCCTATAGCGATCGTCAATTGCCCCGTGGTGCACCACGTGCGACGACGTCTTGCATTACTTCGAGGAAATGTACTTCGCGGAGCCCACCAGGAGCCATAGTCGACTAGAATACCGCGGCGGTCATGCAAACAACTTCACTTAGCTTGCATAGAGACTGTCCTACACTCCAGAGGACGTCGTGCGACCCCCTCACAAAAAAGAGGAGAGTCATTCCCATGAGCTGTTATAACTGATGAGAATTGCCACCAAAAGATTGCAGAGATGAACAAGTCTAAGACAAGACTTCGCAAGTAGGGAGCTCCTACTCAAACTGAGAAGTCTAGCAAGGAATAACCAAAGAAAAAGGCAAAGTTGAAAAAGAGAAAGTCGAAAGGGGATGATGAGGACTCGGACTCAACAGTGTCGCAATAACTGAAGCAAATACATCCAATGAGTTATCTCTGGAAAACCTGCTGAGAGATGACATTGAAGCCATGCTATAACGGAAGAAAACACTTCTTTTCGTAGAGTGTATTATGTATCATCCTTAAGGCCAGGCCAAGTAAGCTAGCATTGTAATGTGAGCTAGTTCATCTTTGTTTTTCGTTTGAATATATTTAGTTGATAATTTCTGTCTTTATCTATCATCTAGAATGTCAAATTACCTTCAAATTAACGAATTACGGATCGATCGTTAATTACCCTACGAAAATCGTCATTTACCCCACTGGGGTAAATGACGATCGCACCACTAAATTCGATCTCTATTTAAAAAAACCAAATTTTCAAAGGCTTTCAATACGGGGATAGAAGCACAGTGTACCAACACACTATGTGGTACTTAGTATGTTTTGCTATCGTCATTAGTATAAGCGCTGGTTAGATGTTAATGAAAACGATCGTCATTTGCCCCGAATGACTATATTCATTTTCCGGTTAAACGAATTCGTGTGACAGAGAAACAACAACTGAGACCATACATCACTTCCCAACTGAAAATCAAAATCAGAGAGAAGCAGAGGCTAGAGAGACTAACGAAAAAATGGCCTATGACATACGTTGAGGTCTACAGATCATACAGAAACAACCTGTACACTGAGATTAAGCGTGCAAAAAATGAATTCTACAAAACCAGTTTCAAATCTAATCAGGGAAATGCCAGGCAACATTGGTTGACTATAAACACGCTACTGGGACGAACTTCAAAATGTCATAGCACATGATGACGAGTATAACGGCGATGCAGCGTCTGCATTCAATGCACATTTCACAGCATCTCAACGTTCTGTGGACAACATGACATATGATTTTGAATCATACCTGAGTCACTCTCCACCATACTCAATGTATTTGCTGCCCACTGATACAACTGAAATTTACAGTCTTCTTCAAAGCATTGATAACACCTCAATTGGTTATGATGAAATATCACCTGCAGTCCTGAAACACTCTTCTTTGACTATCTCTGAGCCTGTATCTCACCTGATAAACTTGACGTTAAAGTCAGGTTATTTCACCGATCAACTTAAAATTGCCAAAGTGGTGCCGATATTTAAGAAGGGTGATTTGAAAGACATTAACAATTATAGACCTATTTCCATCCTTTGTTCTCTTTCAAAAATTTATGAGAAGGTCATCTCAAAAAGACTCTGTAGCTATTTAGATAAAACTTCACTCCTATCAAAACATCAGCATGGCTTTAGAAAGGGACGATCCACTGAATCAGCAACCTTAGAATTAACAAAGTGCATTTACGAAGGACTGGAAACAAAGTTGATGGTAGCTGGGATTTTTATTGACCTTTCCAAGGCTTTTGATACGCTGGACCATGAAATTCTCATAATTAAATTGGAGCATTTTGGAGTAAGGGGAACAGTTAAATCATTGTTCGCGAGCTATTTGTCTGGTAGGAAACAAAAAGTATTTTTTAACAAAAAGTACTCAATTATACAGAATTTGTACAGAGGTGTGCCACAAGGTTCAATTTTGGGGCCCACACTTTTCCTGATTTATATAAATGATATTGTCAACGTGAGTCGTGATTCTAATGTAATTATATACGCCGACGATACTACTCTCTTAATCAAACAACCCAGTCTAGACACTCTACATAGGTCGATTTCGGAAGAGATTGTCAAAATTGATAGGTGGATACGTTCAAACAAACTCAAAATCAATAGTCAGAAGACTAAATGTGTGTTATTTAAAAACAGATCCATCCAATACTCTCTCCCGACAATAATGCTAAATGGGGAACGAATTGAGCAGACAGACAAAGTAAGATTTCTGGGGCTTATTGTCGATGAAAATCTAAATTGGAGACATCACATAGCACATGTTACTTACAAAATATCTCAAATTACTGGTATCATGTACAGAATCCGCCATAATCTCACGAGGGAAGCAATGTTGAGCATTTATTATACACTCTGTTATCCGCATTTAAATTACTGTGTTTCCATTTGGGGATCGACCTGGGTCTCTTTTCATAAAAAATTAATCATTGCTCAAAATAAATTTGTTCGTTGCATATTTTTCCTAAAAAAATTCGACTCTACTGCTCACATCATGATGGATCAAAACATACTGCGCTTCCCTCTCATACACAAATATTTCACATTATTACTGATTCATAAAGCCAACAAAATCGACACTATATTTAATCTGGTTGAAAACTATATGTCATCGAGGCAAAATAATATAAACTTAATTCAACCTAAATTTCGCACAGAGCTTTTTAGGCTGAGTGTTATGTGTAGAGCTCCAGATATGTTTAATAATTTACCCCTCGAGAACAAAGTTGCGTTTCAAACAGCAGGCAGATATATGTGGAAAAATATTGTTAAAAAACATCTGCTCAACGAGCAGCGGAGGAATTTATTGACCAATGAATCCATGACCAATGATTGAGTTAATTTAGTCCAATTTAGATTTGTGTCCATGTGCAATTTATGTGTACATGTCAGTATTCTTGCACTTATGTTCATTTAATTGTTTCGTGTTTGTTTTTTTCTTCTGTGGACTTCGCTTATGCGAATAAGTGTGTGTGTGTGTGTGTGTGTGTGTGTTTACTCTTGTTCCCTGAAATAGCGTAGTTTATTTATTCTTTAAAAAGTGTATCTTGTTATTACTGTTTACATGCACCATTATTATTGATTCATGTACGTCTCACATGTAAGTGCCAGTGCGTCTAATTTTCTGGCACCGATAAGTCCGTAAAAAGCATTGCTTATCGGACTTTGTCACTACTGATTTGTTATTTTTTTCTTCAATTGTATGCATTGATACTGGAATGTGACAATACACTTACTTACTTACTTACTTACTTACACACACACACACACACACACACACACACATACATTACATTAAGACATTTATATCGCGCTTTTCACCCGAGGGTCTCAAAAGCGCTCGCACACACACACACACACACACACACACACACACACACACACACACACACACACACACACACACACACACACACACACACACACACACTCAAGCACAAGAGTCATACACATACACAATCACGAACACACACACAAAACAGACAAGTACATATACGCACAAACCCAAACATACACTCACGTTTACATACTCAAAAACACAAAAATACACACGCACACACACATACATATTGAATAAGATAGCACGGCAGACATACAGCACAGAAGACAACACAACATACAACACATTAAGACAACACAGCAGGCATACAACGACATACACTCAGATTGACAAATCACAACACAATGGAAACACAAATACAAACATAACATAGCACACATAACATAGCAGAAAACACAACATAACAGACACATAAAGACGTACACTCAAACAAATAGACAGAGAACACAACACAACAGACACACAAACACATAACTGAGCTCAACACAACAACACACAGGCAGCATACAATGGAGAAACATACATACACAAGAACGGAAAACACACGCATGAAGCACATACACATAGAAGACAGAATTAGGAAACAATCAGACCTTATATTCAGTACTAATATATACAATATTATTAAGACAGTAATAAGACTTAGTTTTAAAGAAATTTTTAGTATGTTTTTTGAAAAGAGATAGAGATTTGATTGAGCGTATTGAGGGAGAAAGCCTATGGTAGATACGAGGTCCTAAGATAGAGAAACAACGATTGTAGTGAGAATGCCTAGAAGGAAAGTAAGGTTCAACTAGTAGAAAAGGATCGTTAGAGGACCTAAGAGAGAGAGATGAGGTTTTATAAGAGAGGAGGTCAAACAGATACGCAGGCTTACGAAGATGAAGAGCTGAATGAATAATTAAACAAATACGATACTCAACAAGAGCCTTAATGGTAAGTAACCTAAGTTTTTGTAATGAAGAAGAGACATGAGAACCCGAAGTAAGATTAAATATCATACGACAAGCTTTATAAATAATAGATTGAAGTTTCCTAAACTGGCGGTGGTTGAGAGATAGTAGAAGAGAACAGCAGCACTGAGTTTTATTAAATATGAATGAATTAGCTAACTTAAAGGCAGCAGAGATGTTTATATATCTACGAATGGAATAGATACGCCTAAGTTGATAGTTACAGCACCTGATAATGTCAGATATGTGTGGATCCAAATAAAGAGAGCTATCGAGAATGATACCAAGACTACGTACAGAGTAGGATAGAGGTATACTAAGAGAAGTAGTACTATTAGAAGATGGAAAGATAATATACTTAGTCTTATCAGGATTTAGTTTGAGATGACGTGTGAACACCCATCTTTCTATATCAGATAGGATGGTACTGACTGAAGAGTGAGAAATAGACTCAGACGAGAGAAGGATTTGAATGTCATCTGCCAATATTTGTAAGGACACATCGTGACGACGAAGAACTTTCCCTATAGGAGTAAGATACATATTGAAGAGGAGACGGCTTAAGACAGAGACTTGAGGTACACCACAAGTTAGTGGGCAAGCCTCACTACAAGAATCAGCAGAGGTCGAAACAAACTGGAGTCTATCAGAAAGATAAGAACGAAAGAAAGAGAGAGCTGTGCCGCTAATGCCTAAATTTAACAGAGTATCAATAAGAAGCAGATGATTAACAGTGTCAAATGCAGCAGAGAAGTCTAGTTGTATAAGTAGAACATCCTTATCAGAGAGAGTGGATTTGAGAATAGAATCATAGATAAAAATTAGAGAAGTTTGTGTAGAGTGAAAGTGACGGAAGCCAGACTGCTCAGGAAGAAATATATTGTTAGATTCAAGATAGGCAGATATTTGTATGTAGGCAGCCATTTCAAGAACCTTAGACAGCCAAGGAATTCTAGAGATTGGTCGATAATTAGAAAGCGTATTAGTATCTAAATCAGATTTTTTAAGTTTAGGGAGAATACTGTCAGTTTTAGATGCAATAAATTCCCCAAGAGTGAAAGAAGCATTGATGAAACTTGCTAAGAAAGGAAGAAGTAATTCAATGGAGTGAGGAATCCTGGAAAGATCAATGGGATCGAGAGATGAAGAATGAATATGGACACGTCTTAAAATAGTTCTGCAGTCAGAAAGGGTAACTAAAGTAAAAGAGTGAAAAACAGAGGAGGGCAAGGGCGGAGAGTATAATGGTAGAGCAGCAGGGAACAAGCAGCGAATCTTATCGATTTTAGACTGGAAGAAATTCATAAATAAAGAAGGTAACTGATTAGAGGCAGAATCTGGGAAAACAAGACTACGGGAATTACCTAAAAGACTGTCAAAAAACTTCCAAAGTTTCCTAGAGTTAAGACATGAAGCAATTTTAGAATTATAGTAAGATTTTTTGTCGGAGTCGCAAAGATGATGATGATGACGGCGGGCAGAACAGAAAGATTGTCACGAAGAGTCTGTCTTGAGACGACGCCATTGGCGCTCAAGACGACGAAGGGAGGTTTTTGAATTTTTGATATCAGAGTTAAACCAAGGACAGCGAGTATTAGTGGAACGGAAGACTTTAACAGGAATAAAGGTTGATTTGAGAGAATCAAGGGATGAGTTAAAGTATCCTAAGAGAGAATTAGGTGGTATATGAACGAAACATTCAGTAGCAAAACACAAGTGCAATATAAAGAGATGAAGATATAGAGATTGATATAAAGAGAATCTAAATCAGCGTTACGATAATCCGATTAACTAATCAGCTTGGGAGATTTGTAAGTGATTGGCAGGCAGGCAGAAAATTCAAATAATTAATGATCAGATATAGAGGAATCAATAGGAAAAACAGTGATATCTCTAATAATAATAGTAGAATCGGAAAAAAGGAGGAGATCAAGTGTGTGACCGTGAACATGAGTAGGGCAGCAGATATGACTACGAAGACCTAATGAATCGATTAATAGTAAAAACATAGAATAATAAGACTTGAGATGAGGCGCATCAACCCAAAGGTTGAAGTCACCACAATTCACTATTCTAGAAGAGAAAATAGGAAGAAGTGTGTCTAGAAGAGAAGAAAACTCATCAAGAAAAATTGAAGAAGAGAAAGAATTAAGACGATAAATGTTGACAATCCATACAGGAAGAGTATTTTTCCCTATTACTTTACAACAGATGTGCTCGAATGACTTAATAGGAATTTATACACTACATAGATAGGTATTAATGATGTTAGGATTATAGACAAAAGAAACACCACCGCCAGAGCATTTAGTAGGATTAGATACATTCATAGGGCGACAATTATCAAAGGCTGAGTCGCCAGCAGGAAGAGAGCGGTCAAAGGCGGATATTTTAGCAACAGAGAGCCACGATTCAATAACCAGAAAAATATCATACTTAGGAAGGATGGACGCAAAAAGTGATATTTTAGACCTAATAGACCTGAAATTCAAGAAAGCACATTTTAATAAACCAATTTCATTATTAGATTTAGAACGAGAAATAATAGAAAATGAATCAGAGAGAGAAGAAAGACACTTATCAGCGGATGAAGTGTTGATTGAAGGAAGCAGAACTGAAGATACAGCATATCTTTCCGAAGTAGACTTCTGATCACGATCAGTCAGGCCGGAGGTCACATCTAGTTTTCCGAGTTGGAATCCTCGACGGTCTGAGAGCGGCTGATCAGATGAGTCATCGATGACGTGAAGCAAGGACACGACTGGTCGAATGACGTGTGGCCTACGTTCGCACGACCCGCACGTGCACAGTTGACACACTTGTGGACAATTTTCGCCGGGCACGACTTGGTAGTGTGCTTTCCAGCACACCACCCACAAGGGGCCTCCTGAGCTCTACATTTGTCAGCCTTGTGGCCATGTCGCTGACATTTGATGCAGCGCGTGACCCAGAAGCGGTCGTAGACCAGGCATCTGCTGTCACCCAAGTAGACGAATCCGGACTTCATGATGATGTCACGGATTGTAGGAGAGACAGCCACAACTGTTTTGGTGTGCTCCGACGACTTCTTGGAAAACAGCACACGAAAGTCAGCTGCGCGGTTGATTGCAGCTTTGAACTGGCTGTTCTTCCTGGTGACAAACTCGGTGATGTTGTTGGCAATGTCAGAGCTGACGGATGTGATACTCAACTTTGGCAGAACTTTGCCAGGGCATGCCGTTTTCAAGTGGCTCACATTTTTGATAGCCTTCAAGGCGTGACCAACAGTCTGGCTGTCTGGTAATTTCACCTTGACAGCACCACGCTTGGTGGTCGTCATAGCCAGCACTGGTACAGATTGAAGTGCCTCTGACACGCGCTTTGAATCCACTGCGACTTCATCGGAAGACTTCACAATGATTTCGCGGTATACTGCTTGTGAATATGCGCATGTCGTATGTCGTATCTCGTATGTGCGAGGTAGCTGCACCACACACGATGTCAGAGTTGGCAGGAGAGATGTGGGAGTTGGCAGTAGAGATGGAGGAGATGACATGAGAGATGGCGGCGTAGGAAGAATCGGAGACGAGAGTTTTTGCTTGCAGACCAGTTGAAGCTGCTGCTTGATTTCATTGACAGTCTTGGTCAGTTCATGCAGTGACTGACTGTCAGCTGGCTTGTCAAGTGGGCATTCATCGGCTTTGGCGGAGGGTGACGAGTGAAAAACACTGTCAAGCCATGCGCGCATCTCGGCTGTGTTAGAGTCGCGAGACAGAGTGCAGCTCTCACAAGTGAAAGCTCATCTAGTCGTGAAGAAGTTCATCACGACATATCTTGGCAGACGTGAGCATTTCACGTGCACATATTTGCTGCATATTTGCTGCATTGCTGCACTGCTGCATTTGCGCACACACACACACACACACACACACACACACACACACACACACACACACACACACACACACACACACACACACACATACACACATCACACAGAAATCCGGCGGGTTGCGCCCAGTAGCCGTCGCAGCGTTTCAAGGCGCCTGCCGAGCAAATTGGTCACATTCTGCTGAAGCTGGATGTGACTAACGCCTTCAACACCGTCAGTCGGCGTGCGCTGATCGACGAAGTCGCCAGTCGTTTCCCAGCAGCATTGGCGCTCGTCCAGCAGGCTTACGGCCGGTCAACCCCGCTGTTCCACGGCACCACGCAAATCTGGTCCTGTCGCGGTGTACAGCAGGGAGATCCGCTAGGGCCCGTGCTGTTCGCCCTCGCCATAGTCCCAGTGGCCCAATAGCTCCAGTCGCCTCTGAACGTATGGTACCTGGACGACGCCACACTGGCAGGCCCCAGAGATGTCGTGCTTGCGTACGTGAACCGCTTGGTACCGGCGCTCGGCAGCATTGGCCTCGAGCTCAACGCTGGTAAATGCGAGCTCGTGAGCTTGGGTCAAGCCACTGGCACACGACCAGCAGAGACCGAGCACCCGACCGCTGCCGCCACATCACTGCTCGCTTCAGCCGCGATCACGCCGCTTTTCGACCTGCATCTGCTCGGCGCACCAGCTCAGACGGGCGGCATTGCGGGGGCGCTGAAAGAAATTGAGGCCAAGACGTCCCTGCTGATTCAGCGCTCATCCAACATCGGCTCGCACCCGGCCCTGTTCTTTATCAGCGGGTATGCGTCGGTTCCGCGACCAATGTATCTGCTAAGAGCAGCGCCGCTGTACCATGCCCGCGAACAAATGTGGGACATCGACGAGCAGCTGAGATCGGCCATCAGTGATTGCTGCAATGTCGCCATGTCAGACGCACAGTGGCTGCAGGCTTCTCTTCCGGTCCGCCACGGAGGTATCGGAGCCAGGCGGCTGAGCGACGTGGCACTACCTGCCCACATCGCATCGCTGGAAGCCACCGGAGACTTGATCTGTCTCATTAACCACCGCACAAGCGGTGACAGACCCCGCTTTCTGGTGGCAGCCATCGAGGAGTTCGTGGACACCATGTGCCCGGACTTCAGCACGAGCGAGCTACTGAACCAGCGCCATCTGGATGACCGATATTCCTCCGTCCGCCAGCAACATCTCCTTGGAAGCGCGGACCAGCTGTGCCGAGCCCGTCTTCCGGCCGCGGCCGCTACTCACAGCGGCGTTTCGCTGTCAGCGCTGCCTGTCGCCAGCCTCGGCCTGCTGCTGCCAGACGAAGCCGTCCGAGTCGGCGTGGCGTTGCGACTTGGTACCGCAGTACAAGAGCCGCACAGGTGTCGCTGCGGTGCCACAACTGACAGGTGGGGCCACCATAGCCTCCTGCAGTCACAATGCTGGCCGCCTGCCACGCCACACGGTGCTGAACAACATCATTCACCGTAGTTTGGCGTCGGCAGGAATCGCCGCCGTGCTGGAGCCACGAGCCCTGGACCGTGGCGACGGCCGCCGACCGGACGGAATTACCGTGTTCCCAGTTAGGCACGGAAAGTCGCTGCTCTGGGACGTGACCTGCGTCAACACGCTCTGCAGCACACATTTGCTATACGGCGCAGTCACTCCCGGGGCAGCAGCGCAGGCAGCAGAGGACCGAAAGAGGCGGCGCTACGCGCCACTGTGTCAGCAGTACGATTTCGTGCCGCTGGCTATTGAGACCACCGGCGTGATGGGGGCATCCCTGGACAACTTCATCAATCTCATGGGCGGGAGAATAACTGAGCGTTCAGGGGAGCCGCGAGAGACTGGCTTCGGCAGCGAATAAGCCTGGCCGTCATTCGTGGCAACGCCGCCTCCATTTCATTGTATTGTTGTTAATATGTGTACACGTTTGTAAATATATTTGTTTGTGTACACATACACATACACAGCACACATATACCCACATGTTCCTAAACAATCAATTGACACGCGAGACAACATACGACAATCATCTTGTAACAACAATCTTCATAAACGAACAACTGAAAAGATAATAGGTGTAACGCGCAATTTATAATATAGTATTATATAAGCCGAGTCCACGTTCACTTCATAATTTGCTAAAATGTTCCGTGCATAAATCGAGCAGCGTCGTAGTTTAATCTTCACCTGCCGGCATCGGTTTTTATCGCTGGATATATCAGTCTACCACGTCGAGTCGTATCGTCATTGTCGTGTATGTTCATGATCTCGTACAATTGAGCAGGCATTTTCGTTCTCATGATACTGTCGATCAGTATTTTTCGGTTGGTTGACACAAGTTCAGTGATTGTCGGTAGTCCCAGTGTACTGTATACGTCTAATATATGATGAAGTGTCTTCTATTTGTTAAAATTCGAGCACAGAATTTTTATATTTTCTGTAGCCTGTGTAGATGTTCGGAGCATGCGGTGCCATATATAGTTGTACAATATGTTAAAATCGACATGATAAAAGCGTTGATCAGTGGCATGTGAATGTTGGCGGGTAGACTGGTCTTTATGCGGTTGAGCATGATCAATGTTGCTAACGATTTGTGTGTCAGATTGTGGATGTTCTGCCCAAAATCCAAACGTTTGTCTATTACCAATCAAAGTAATTTTGATAGAATTTTGCACTTTTTAATTGGTTCCCATGAATTTTATTATTATTTCCGGAAAGTAGGCAATATATATTTAGTGAAAATCAGAAATCAGAAATGTATTGCCACTTTATACAACAAAGTATTGGCATGGATGAAAATATACCTACAAATTACACAATGTACACACAAATGAAAATGCATCATAAAAAAAATAAAAAATAAAAACTTGGGCTCACAGCGGGATAAGACACACAAGAGTCACACAAAAACACGTATACAACAGAAAAACGAATGATATCGGTGTGGGCTCATGAATCTATGTACACATCCAAAAGATATTTATATAATTTGCTGCTGAAAGATTTATAGGAGCTGGATGATTTAATTGAACGGGGAAGTTTATTGTACAGACGGGGGCAATGTATTGGAAGGATTTGGAAGACCATGATGATTCGGAAACTGCTCGGGGTTCTAGAAGGGCACTAGATGATCGAGTGTTAGTGTTGTGTGAGACTGGCACTACCAGTTCCTTCAGATAGGGTGGAGGATAGGGGGAGTTGATCAATTTGAAAGTGAGACAGCATATTTTGTGTTGGGTCATATATTTAAAAGGAAGCCATCTCAATGTTTTTAGGTGTCGAGAGGTAGGATGACGGGAAGGAAGTCTGAAAACAAAACGGCACGATTGGTTGAGAATAGATTGGAAGGAAGAAATGTCTTTTTTGGTAGAGAATAAAACAAAGAGGAACAATAATTTAGATGGGGGAAAATAAAGGCATTAATTAGAGCAATGGAGGAACGTTGATCTAGGTATTTACGCGACATATAGAGGTTACGTAGTATATAGCGACACTTTCGTAAAGTGATTTTAATGTGGTGAGAGAAGCTGAGTGAGGCATCAATATATACACCAAGACTTTTAACTTGTGGCAGTATTTTCAGTTGGTTCACTTGGAAATCCATACAAGGGGTTTGCAATAGTAGGAATTGGGTTTTAGAGTGGTTAATAATAAGTGACCTAGAGGAAGCCCAGGAATTGATAGCGTTGAATATGTTAGGAATATCGTTCTCGCGAAAAGCAGGTAAATATATTTGTATATCGTCGGCAAAGAGGTAATAAGATAGAGACATGGATCGGAGGAGAGGACAAATGGAGTACATGAAAATGTTGAACAAAATGGGACCGAGGATAGATCCTTGAGGGACACCAGAAGTGATTGGATGTGAAGGGGACTCATCGGAATCAATTTGGACAGAAAAGCTACGGTCGGATAGGTAAGAAATGAACAGTGAAAGAGCAGAATCAGATATACCAAATGAACGAAGATCCTGGATGAGGACAGAATGATCAACTAAATCAAAAGCTGAGGAAAGGTCGATTAAAATAAGGATAATTGGAGTTTTAGATGAAAACTGTTGGAGAACGTCATGTTGAATTTTGAGAAGAGCGGTTTCGGTGGATCTATGTTTGATAAAACCAGATTGAAATTGATCGACAAAATTGTTATCCATGATATAATGCGATAATTGTTTGTAAATGGCAGCTTCAATAATTTTGGCTGAGAATGTTAGAAGGGAAATGGGGCGATAATTTGCTGTAGAAAACGTGTCTAAATTAGGTTTTTTTAGTATAGGTTTGACAACCGCGTGTTTTGAAGCGAGGAATGAGCCTTGGAGGAAGGAACTGTTGATGAGGTGGGTATAAAAAGGGGCTAATAAGTAGATACTTTTTGAAATCTTTCCAGAGCAAATGGGATTTCGAGGGCATGACGAAGGTCTTGTTTTCCGTAGAATTTGTAAGGTGTCGAATAAAGTTAATTGATCAAATGACTGCAAAGGATTCACTGCACTTTTAACTACTGTGTGAGGTACTGGTGCTGGGGAGGAGTTGATTCCCAAAAGGGAAGAAGCCTTGGATATGAGGAAATTTTCAAACTCTTTCGCAGTGAATGAGGGAGATATACGAGTCTGTTTACCAATGAGTTTGTTTAGCAAGCACCACCGAGAACAAGAATGACTATTGGCGAGCAGATTTGAAACCCTATCAACTTTGAATTTCTCGAGAGATGATATATAGGCTCGACGATATGAGGTAAATGCTTCCAAGTCGGCATCGCAACGAGTTCGAGACCAAACCCGCTCAAGTTTGCGCAACTCCCTCCTAGATTGTATGATATTTTTCGGAAGATCTAGTTTTTTAGGGGAAGTCGAGGTTTTAATGTGTTTGATAGGAAAAAGCAAATCTCGGATACCAGAGAGCCGCGAGTCTAAAAATGACTCCAGGAGTTCAGCAGGTACATTCAAGAAGCTAAGAGGCGGAAGGAATTGAGCGAAGTAAAATGAGAACGTGCCATGATCATACACCCGATAATCATGGAAGGAAATAGTTTTGGAATCCGCCTGGATTGTAGGAGTTGAATGGAGAGTAGGTAGGGTAATCAACAACAGGGAGTGGTCGGAAATGTTTTGATCAGGTGGCAGAACCTGCACTAGGGGGTTACTAGTGTTGGGCATGAAGAGAGGAGAGGGAACGAGAACAACGTCTAGTGTGTGGCCAGATATATGCGTGGGACAATTTGGGAGTAGAGAAAGTGCATAAGAATCTATAAGAGATAGGAATCTGTGGGTCGATGGAGTTGGAGGGGACACATTTGTCCAGAAATTAAAGTCCCCTAAGATAGCGAAAGAATCAGAGAATGTCGCAGTGAAAGTCTCAATGAGTGCAGATAACTCATCGAAGAAAGCAGGCAATGTCCCTGCGTGATTATGCCTGTAGACAATAGAAATACAAAATATTTGGCCATAGGAGTAATGTGTGACTAGGGATAAGTATTCAAAGGATATGGGAACAAATGTGGTTGTTTGATGTTTGCGGGCAGAATAAGGTTTGCGAAAAACTATACCAACACCACCGCCTTTGGAGTGATGTGACGAGGAAGACCTCGACGCGTGCAAAAAAGAGTATGAGGAAGGTAAAGCCGCCAGGAAAGAGTTACATTCCAGATCTTGTAGCCAAGTTTCCGTGAGGCAAAGGAAGTCTAGGCCATATCTTGAAAGGAGATCAGTGAGGTAAGAAACCTTATTCCTGGCCGATCGAATGTTGAGAAGGCCAATTTGTGGCTTAATTTCCCATTCAGAGACACCAGGAATAATTGAAGTGACGGAAGGAAAGGTGGTGCGAGGGCTCACTGGGATCAAAGCATTCAGAATCAGTTTTTTGAATCCTCAGTACGTTGTTTCAAGTCAACAATGGCGTCAACAAATGAAGGGCAAGATAGCGAGAAGGCGGAGTGGTGAGACATCAACCCTGCTAAACTACATCTGTAGCATTTTAGGTTGCCACGATCATGGCATTGGGAAGAAGGATGTGTGCCGGCACAGTGACCGCACCTAGGGGAGGATGGTCTGGAGCGACACTTGGAAGCACTGTGACCTAGGCACGATTTACAACAAGAAATCCAGTATCTAGAGTGGACAGGGAGACATGAAAGGTGGGCGTATACTCTGTCCCCAAGGACGCGTATGGTATCTCGACATATGGGGGTCACGGCAAAAACAGCACAGCGCGAATTAGACTTAGCGAAAGTGAAGAACAAGAACTTCATGCTTCCATCCTCTATGAACGGGGAGAGCGACGGATTTTTGGCGGATATTGATTCAACAAGAGCATTGGAAGACAAACTAGGAGGAATGTTGGGAATAGTGATCTTAGGCGTAATAGGGGCTCGAGAAGGCTGTGATATGTCGGAATTTGGGAAAGATTTCGACAGGGAATTCATGGTCAATGCCACACCGGAGGCGGAGTCGCATTTGATCACAAATGCTGTCTCAGTTTTTGAGACACCCCTAATAGGGATATTGGATAGGGCAGACGCAATTTGCTCGCTTGACACAGAATCAGATTTCAGAATGCATGAGTACGATGCATTTATCTTCGGAGCCAAACCACCCACCGCAGACAAATTACCGTTATGACCATCACAAAATGTTTTGCGGGTAGTGACGGCAGAGGTTACAGTACTTGCAGACGCAGGGGAAGAAGTGGCGTCGACAGGAGCAGCAGTGGCGTCGACAGGAGCAGTGGCGGTGACAGGATCAGCGGTGGCGGTGACAGGAGCAGCAGTGGCGTCGACTGGAGCAGTGGCGGTGACAGGAGCAGCAGTGGCGGCGACAGCAGCAGTGGCGGTGACAGGATCAGCGGTGGCGTCGACAGGAGCAGTGGCGGCGACAGGAGCAGTGGCCGCGACATGAGCAGCAGTGGCGGTGACAGGATCAGCGGTGGCGGTGACAGGAGCAGCAGTGGCGGCGACAGCAGCAGTGGCGGTGACAGGATCATCAGTGGCGGTGACAGGATCATCAGTGGCGGTGACAGGATCAACAGTGGCGGTGACAGGATCTGCAGTGGCGTCGACAGGAGGTATATTGATGGCGTTATCAAGTGAATCCATAAACTCAGCCCTCAGTGCAGCAACAGCTATGGATATCTTGGTGTCAATTTGTTTTTCGAGAGATGGACTCAATCCGGTGATGAGACCACCGTCAGAAGATCTTGTGAATGGGCGATGATTGTCAGCAATCAAGGATAACTTTTCATGGCAATCCATGCAGTGCCAACGGAGTGAAGATTTTGCGATTTGTCGCAGCAAACCTGCTGAGACATTGATGCACTTTTTGTGCAGGTGCTGCCCACAGAGTCCACACGAAATATCGCTGGACGGTGTGTTGCACACCGAACAATCAGCGTTCGTCATTACAGGCATGGTGGGGTGGACGAATAAAGCAGACGAAAAACTGAAAAGACGAAAAACTGCCTGCTAGTAGAACTTGTGTTTTTTATGGATTTATTTTAATCTTGTTGGAAGTGAAATAGTCATACGCGGGCTGCAGTATTCGCTCGAGACTTTCTACAGTGATCTCCAATTCAAGTCTGCTCGAAGAAAGTATAAAAGTCGTGTCGTTAGCATATTGTATAATCTGTAGGTACGTGTGGTCGTCTGATATGTGGCATGATAAGTCGTTGGATAATATCAAAATCAGTGTACAGCTCAAACTACCTCCCTGAAATGTCGACATGTTCGGCGTGGTCGGCTTGGTGTTAGACAAACGGTAACCGCCTGCAGGTAGCTATGTCTTCACCTGTTGTGTATGACCACTCTGTTGTGTATGATCACATAATTCCTGAACCATCGCTCATGAATGTTACATGCATATATTTTTTCCAGCAGCAAGTTATGGTCGACTACATTAAAACATTTTGTCAAATCGATCGATGTTAAAGTGGCGACTTTCCTGTCTTGCATCGCATATCATACAATATATATCGTGTCTTTAATCGCCGACAATGCTGTCTCGTAGGAATGATTTTTCCGGTATCCGTAGTGCGTGTCGCTTAATGTGTGGATAAAATGTTCCATAAAATTTCTCAGCGGAATCTGTACTATTTTCTCGATTATTTTCATTTCCGGAGGCAGAATGAAAACTGGTCTCGTGTCGTTGGTACTTGGTGGTAGTACAGTAACAATGGACGTGTTTCATTATCACTAACGTAAGTGCTGAAGGAAGTTGATGGAAGTGAGCGGATAATGAAACACTTTGTGAAGTGTTACATCAATGACGCTTGTTTGACTATTTTGAACAGCTGAGTGCGAATGAACCTACAAACTTTCTGGTCCAAATAATTTGTTTTGCTTCATTTTCATCATTTGCATTTGCTTTCTGTTGATTTGCTGAATTTTAGTTCATGGATTCATTAATTCCATATGGAGCTGCGCTAATCTCAGCATTGTCGGATTTACACAAATACCGCACAAATACTTTAAGCCGTCCGCTATGGCGAGCAAAATGCTCACATAAAATCCTCTATTCAATTCCAAAACAAACAGCACACGGGAAAGGGAATGTCGCTAAAGCGCAATGATTGCCTAATGCCTTCTACTTCAAGCCTTCCGAGTGTAGCGCAGTGAAGTACTTCACTCCACCTTCAGCATTGATAATGAAACACGCCCAATGAGTGCATGCTTCAATCTATTGGGTACTCGAAACTTGGATATGCTTGGATTTGGATTCACTCCACCTTCAGCATTGATAATGTAACACTGTGAAGCGCTTCCTAGCGTTTCAGCATTGATAATGAAACACGCCCAATGAGTGCATGCTTCAATCTATTGGGTACTCGAAACTTGGATATGCTCAAGTTGACTATGTCCAATACAGCGTAGCATATGCCGTCATAGAATGTCATAATTGTCTTCATACTAATGCCATCGGCATCTTCTTTCGTTGACGCTTTCATCGCAGACACTATTTTTTGTCAATTCCTCCATGTTGATGGGTTTCAATTTCAAATATCCAGTGTTGACACGTTGCAATATGTTTCCTATTTGCCGCTTTGACGAGGGTATTGTGCGTGAAGTCGCTTTGCCTGTATTTATATGCTTGTATTTGTATGCCTGTATACGTGTCGTTCAATTTGTTCGCGTTTAGTATGGTCGGATTCGTTCGCTTTTTCTTGCCAATTATGTGTTCACATTGCTTCCATAAACAATTGAAGTTTTTTCCTCTCATTCGCTCGGCAATCGTTTCAGCTGAATGAGCTCGGATTACATTCCGTCATTGTTTATTTATTCTTCTATATTCTTCTGTCATTTTGTGGCGTGAGGCAAACCTCTTCTTGTACAGAGAGGAGATTTCAGGCGGAAGTAGACGCCTGTGAGAGTTTCTCACTCGTATATCTTTGATAGGCAGGTACTCATTTAAAAATCAGCTAAAAATGCACACAAAGTAATCATAATTTGGTTCAATCGAATGAGTCGAATAAAATGGTATCCAATTAGAAATTGACAATGCGTGTATAGCTTTGACAACGTCCATCTTTGTGTAACCTCTAGTACGCCTAGTACTGCGGTCAGTCGTATATAACTGCAACACAATTTTATGAAAGTTGTGTTTATTTTTGTTTTAATCGGTTTTATCTTTGTTTTAATGTATGTGTAGTTTTATTCGCTGATTACAAAAATCACGTCATTTTTGTTCTATTTTCAATAGTTTTTTCATAAATGAAGAAAATGTGGTTCTATAACCTCATCAACTTAACCAAAATATGAAAAAATCATAGATACAAAATGCATAAATGCTGCATTTATTAGAAAAATAAAAAAAATCAACAAAATAAAATTTCAGGTTTATTTTACACATTTTCTACTTCTAAACACAATAACACTAAAAGTGAACACTTGGACGTGATTTTATTTTGTGCACTGTCGGAGCGTCTCGAATCAAGGTTCACACGTAGTCGCCCATCATAGATTCATTCCATCATACCTGATATCGCTTCTCCATAGTCTCCATGTCCTGATGAAACCGTTAACCATGATACTCACTCACATCTCCTAAATTGTCTCTGAGGAAGTCCAGGTGCGAATGCAAGCAGTGTAGCTTAACTAGAGATGCGACCTAAAAAAACCGACGGTTTATCAAAAATAAAACCCGTTTTTTTGCCAAAAAACCGCGACCAAAAAACACGTTTTCTGTTTTTTTAAGAGTCATGCAAAGGATTCAAATTATGGAAATGATATATTTAGGATGTTAAATGAATGATTTTTTATCAACACATGAGTTATACATGCCATTAGTGAGCCTATCAAATTGAATTATCATTAAATATGCACACTATAATTGTTATAATGTGTCTGAAAGCGCTAATATTTTTGCTTGCACAGTACTGTGCGGCACTTCTATGTACAATACATTTTGCATTCAATTATTGAGTGAATAATTGTGTAAGAAAGCAGGGTTTGAGAACCGTTTTTTCATGCTAAAATCTGAAACTGTTAAAAATACAACAGGTGGCATAATTTTTATTTATTTTTTACATAATATTTTTTTCCTACCTGAAAGGAACTACGTTGATTATAATAAGTTTCATCATTTCATTCAGCAGATCAATTATTTGCAAATATAAAAGTACAAACACTGCAAATATAGACACAAATACTACAAATATACACACAACCTTAGTGTCCCTAATGAGACTACGAATAAAAGCGGGTCGCATTAATCAGAGTGGCAATCCTGACCAGAAAAACGGGCATTATTTTCGTGTAGGAAAAAAACGAAAAAAAACACTGCAAATATTTACACAAATACTACAAATATACACACAAACTTAGTGTCCCTAATGAGACTACGAATAAAAGCGGGTCGCATTAATCAGAGTGGCAATCCTGACCAGAAAAACGGGCAATATTTTCGTGTAGGAAAAAACGACTGAGGAAATATATTTAATGTACAAAAGGGTATTTGAACACAAATTACTACATCAAAGAAACCATCATCCATAAAACCAGTTCTAAAAACAGGTTACTAATAAATAACCAATTAATTTGGTTCAACTTTCCTTGATATGCCGCCATTTTTTTTCTAAATCTCTACATCTACGAAAACCGTTTTTCAAAAAAAATATTTTGAAAAAAAACCATGGTTTAAAAACAGTGGTTTGACCAGCCGCTTATACGTACCAGCAGGCTACTTGCTATACAAAAGGCATTTGAACGTACATCTATCTATCTAATCTCCTAAATTTAATTAATTTATCTATCTAAATCTATCTTACATAGATACTGTTTTAGAAGACATTGTTTCATTAAAAAAACGTTAAATATACGTTTGTCAAAAAACACTTGACCAACCAATTAACCTGTCTTGTTCTGCTGTCAACATTTTCTGAATCTGTACATTAATAAAACGGATTTAAAACCAATTTGAAAAACATCATTGCATTATTTCATAAAAACATGGTTTCTTTTAAAAAACACATGATTACTAAATGAATTTGTTTTGTTCTGCTGACAAACTATTTCAAATACCCACATAATTATAACCATCTTTAAAAACATGGGTTTTCTCAATGATAAAATCTAACCCACCGGATTTGGATGCACTTTCAAACAGTCTCCGGAGGTATTTAATGATAAATATTTTTGTTTTTCATACTATTATCAAATTATCTTTGAAATAAGACACGTAAAGTTGTACAAAACGTCAATTAAACTCGTTTCTATGTACTAAAATCCAACATCCGATGACAATTGGGGCTAATTCTAAAAAAACCTAAA
The DNA here is from genome assembly GCA_916048095.2 of Sacculina carcini. NCBI lineage: Eukaryota > Metazoa > Arthropoda > Thecostraca > Sacculinidae > Sacculina > Sacculina carcini. The sequence goes on from OU696577.1 coordinate 3,899,044, forward strand.
AACATGTTTTTTTGCAAAAAAACGCAACCAAAAAAACGTTTTTTTGCATCACTAAGCTTAACTGACATTCTTCAGCCAAGTTTTCTGTAACATTCAATCACATTTTCTACCAGCTCTTTGTAGTTTCCAGATTTATTGTTGACGAAAAACCCTTTTACTATCGGCCGAAAAGTTTGCCATGCTTTTTTCATCACTTGTCATGTTGCTTTCCAACTCTACATATGCCAACATTTCTCTTATTTGTGGCCCAATAAAATGTCACCTTTTAACTTTGGCCTCAGATATGTTTGGGAACAGTGCACGGATATGTTTAACGGCTTCATTTTGTGGGCTTAATGGAGTCATGAATTGTATCATGAGCCCAAGCTTTATGTGCAGTGATGGAAGCAATATTTTCTCTCTTTTAAAAAGAGCATCGTTAAGTACTTTGTGTGTACCAGGAGTTAATTCATTTCTGACAGGCCAATCTCTCCTGTGTTCTGCATCTGCTCTGCTGTCCCAAAGACAGAGGAACCAAGAATACTTTGTATAATCACCCTGAAGTCCAAGCAGGAATGCAATCATCTTAAAGTCTCCACATACATCCCAATTGTATTGTGCGTAATTAATCATGCCCATCAAAATCTTGACATTTTCATAGTCTTCCATGTGAATAGAATGTCCTACCGGAACTGACAGATATTGGTTGTCATTGCGAAGCAATACAGCCTTAAGACTTGTGGTGGAGCTGTCAATAAATAAACGCCATTCAGAAGAATTGTACTCAATGCCTATTTCACCAAAAAGACCGGAAACATCAGAGCAGTAGCAAAGCAAATTGTCTTCCGAAACTTTGTATAAACTGGAAAAAGTCAGATGTCTTTTCCTGTACTCAGACGTCTTGCAACTAGGGTCTAATAAATTCCATTGCTTCAAACGAGATGACAAACTATCTGTTTTTTTGTTGGTAAGGTTGAAATCCCTGATCAAATCATCTAGTTCGGGTTATGTAGGCAAATGTGGGGAAATCTTTGACTCTGCTATATAGAGAGAATCCGTTTCACTGTCTTCAGATTCATCATTTTCTTCAATCACGGGTAAGGAAGGAGGAGTTGGAATAGGTAAATCTTCACAATGTGGCACGGGAGCAATGGAAGATTGAACGTTTGGATACACAACAGCAGTTTTGCTATCCCTACTCTTCTTGTACTTGGATATGTGGACAATGCAAAAGTAACAGTCATCTTGGTGGTTGGTTGGTTCTCTCCAATTGCGAGGAATTGCAAATGGCATATACTTGCGAGTGCCACGTAACCACCCTTCCAAGGTTGACCGACAACTTCCACAGCATACATGGGGTGCCCATGATTTGTCATGATCACCCATAGGCATGCCAAAATAAGCCTTATAAGCAAGGAAACACTTTGATCCTTGCATAATAGTGTGTTTGGTCTGCTTGGGGCTGATGTAATACCCGCATACATAACAAAAAGAGTCTGGAGACAAACGACAAGATCTGCTTTTAGTAGGCATAGCTACAAAATCTAAAAAAAACAAAAACACGTGCAATAACAAAGGGAATTAAGCATTCACTTGCTAGCCAGATTTCTCAGTGAGATACTTAAGCATGTATAAATATACTAACATAACAATAGAGAATCGAAGATATCTATATATATAAAAGAGGTCCTCTGTGTGTCTGTGTGTGTGTGTCTGTCCCACCCTCCTTGGTCCATTTTCTATCAGCTACTTCTCGGCCACCACTTGGCCTACCCTCTAAAAATTTATACCATCACGTTGGAAATTTCTTTTCAACACTAAATTTTTAATTTTAAAAATAAAACCAAATAAATTTATAGCGGTGAAAAGACAAAATGGACCCTGAAAAATGCGAAAATGTTGGTCAATATTCTGCCATCGAGTTCTCCTAAACCAGAAATGGTAAAGCAATACATATTATACCACTGTGTAGAAAATTTTCCTTTCTACAAGATAAGCTATAATTCATATCCAAAAATTGAATATAAAAGATGTAAAAATGACAAAATTTCAATCTACATTCCAAATTTCATTTTAACTTCGAGCGACCAATTTTCTATATTTTTTTCTCTATTTCTAAAAAACTAATTATCACACATCTAAATAAATAATACCATCATGCTGAAAATTTTGTTTTCTACAACGCGGTAAAATTTTAAATTTTCCAAAATATATTAGAAAAAATTTACGGCGGTGTGAAGTCAAAATGACAAAGTCAAAAAGGCAAAATTAGCACTGAAAAACGTGAATATTTGGGTCAATATTCCGTTATCTATTACTTATGAACCAGCAATGGTGAAGCTATAAAAACTATACTATTGTGTAGAGAAGCTTGTGTTCTACAAGATAAGTTATAATTTATACCCACAAATGATACAAAAAACGTGTAAAATTTGCAAAATTCTCAAATACATCGAAAATTACACTTGAACACCGGGCAACTAAAATTTATTCATTTTCTACAGCTACTATTTACTGTACTGTACTGTACTATTTCTCAGTAACTATTTGTTACACATAAAAATAAATTATACCATCGTGCTGGAAATTTTGTTTTCTACAATGCGCTATAATTTTTAATTTTCCAAAGTGTATCTGAAGTAAGTTACGGCGGCCTAAAGTCAAAAGGACATATTGCCAATTTGACAGCTATTATGCGCACTTGCGATTACATAGGAATATACACCGATTAAATTTCACTGAAGCCTAATCACAATTATGAATCATTTCTATAAGAATCGATTATCTATAATGAGTGGGTTTAAATGAAAGCGAGGTATATGATATTTTGCTAGCAGTCAATATTCTAGCGATACAAGTAGAATTGCTCTTAAGCAAATGATGTTGGAGATTGATGTGAACCTTTAAATATATTTTGCGATCTGATGATATATTTCATTTCATTTATTGCGACACTCATCCACTACGTGGTTCTTAGAAGCATCTGACAACATAGATATATATAACATTAACTACACGACAAATTATCACAGGACGGTCGCGTGCGCACTCCAGCGCCGCGCGCGGTAGACTGAGGTGACTGAAGTGGTAGACTGAAGTGGAAGCGGTAGACTGAAGTGGTGAAGTTGAGAAGGATATAAAATAGACAAAAAAAATTGTTCGTTTCGCGGGCTGCTTATCGGATGAGAGCGCGTTTTTTGCGCAGAAGTTTTAGCCGAAAAAAGCATTTCATTCAAAATCTCCCGAAATACAACAAAACTAACAAAAAAATCAAACTTTTCCTGCCTTTACAGCACCAGGGATGACAATTAGGAATGCACCGACGAACAGCAAATGACGTGCACACTCTCTAAAATAATTTTGAGCAGAACAACCCTAGAAAACTGTTAAAATTTCCCTGAAAACTGTCAAATATTTAGGATCACAAAAAATGACCGTCCACTCTTGTGGACGTCCTGTCCATTCGAATGAACGTCCATATATGTTTTAGGAATAATACGTAGCAGAATATATATTGCATAATATAATATCGGCTGTAATATCAATGGCTGTAATATCGGTGTAATCCAAAAAATAACAACTGTATGAATATGATGCATTAGTGGAAGCATTAACCGGGAATTATGAGATAATATTATGGAAAAAAATTCATTTATATACAAAAAAAATCATTGTTATTTTGTGTTTACATTTCGAAATTATTCCTGACGACGGGCGGGCTCAAGTATGAGGCGGGTTGACTGAATAATATGCCGTCAATTATTAGAATAAGAGTATGCAAATTCACAACAGGAATTTTCTATTGGTTTAGATTTTACAATTTACAGTTTTCTATACGACTGGCTGTTTGCATTTAAGTATGTATTACTTTTGTTTTATTAATTGTTCCGAACGAAGGGTGGGTTTATACATTCAATTTTACCGTGTGGAATGAATCCATATACAAAACTCACGGGCTTGACTTCAAGATCCAGACTCACTAATGTAAATGTGACTTAAATGGTGTATAATTATATCGCATTATGCAACAAATGTGAATTTAGCTGCCTTACAGTTTGGTTCCGATACTATATTGGCGGGTTGAGAGAAAAGTATTGATGGGCCGCGTGCTTGGGACCCCTGGGGTAGATAATCTCAGTCTTCTGATTACAAATTAAGATCGAATCATTATATTTTGTGATCACAAACTAATATGTTAAATCACCTCAGACTAGGCTGAGTGCGGTCAAGATTGGATGGTTGGGTTGGGTTGAGTAGGTTTGACTCAGGTTATATTGGGTTTTAATGATAGCGGAAAATATATAAATTTTAGCAATAAATATTATAGCGGTAAAAGTAAAATAGTACTTAAGCAAATGATGTTGGGGAATGATGTTAAGTAATAAATATAGTTTGGAAACCTTCTGATGAAAAGATTTCATCATCTTTCATTGTTTGTTTCGTGTTTGTGTTCTGAATTATACCACACGACGGGCAGATTTATATATCAGGCGGGTTGAGGGATAACATTTGTCAAAATAAAAACAAAAATATTCACATTTAGACTTTTATATTGCTGAATATATTTATAGGTTAAATTTTTTGCTTTTCAATTTGTATTCATTATATTTCATGAATTTAATATGAATTTTATTGTATGAATTGTTCCGCACGACGGGCGGGTTTAAAAAAAGTGTTTCCATTTTTTAGTTCATTTCTTCAAATGGTTCATTTAAAAAAAAAGGTAATTTTTTTAAAATAAAAATGATCCGCGGGCAGCAACTATAGACAATAGAACGTTCAATTTCCCCTGTAGAATTAATCCATACACAAAACCAATGGATTTGACTTCAAGATCCAGAACGGATCGTGTTCAAGTTCTGAATTATTCAGCACGACGGGTTGGTGTAAAAATGACTAAGGCGGACTGAGGGGAAATATTTTGTCGAAATAAAAATAATTAAACTTAGAATTTTCAATTGATTAATATTTTTATGAGTGTACCCTATTTCATTTTTAATTTTCCATATTTTTATTATTTGAATATGAATTTCATGTTATGAATGGCTCCGCACAACGGGCGGGTTTTAATGCTAGTGATCTATAAAAAGGAACTTGAGCACGTCTCAATGCACCACACCTCAATATATGACAGTTCAAGAAACACTGGCGCTGCAGTGACACGCAAATGAGGTAGTGTCACAGGAACGTGTCACTGCAGCGTCAGTGTTCCTTGAACTGTCATGGTTTGATGTGGGGTGCGGTGTGTTGCAGTTGTGCTCACCTCATAATCAGCATATCAAACTTACTATATCAAAGTACCAAACTCACAAACTGTATGCGCTAAGTGGTAAATGTTCTTAGAAGAGAAATTCCCAAATATGATCTAAATAATTAATATGATATAAATAATTCCCTATAAATATGAAAATGTGTGATATAAAAAATATTGTCAAGAAGGCATATTCGTAATCAGCATGTCGAATTTAGTATATAAAAATACCAAAATATACATTGAAAATATTTGTTGCACAGTGTAATCGGTCCTGATCTTAACTGTTGTCATCTGGTGAGGAGTACCATAGAAACAGGGCTCGACTTGTGTTCCAATGAAATCTGTTCCTTCGTTGACTGCAACTATATTTAGTAGACTGTTGGAAAATCTATATGTTGGCTCAGTTATGTGGCATATATTTATTTGATATGCGCTCATCAACTGTGTAAGGTGTCGGTCTTTCTAGGTCTATGGTCTATGGTCTATTGTATGGTCTTTCTAATTTCAGCAAACAGGAATTAATATCGCCACCAATGATAATTTTCGCGTCTCTGTATTGACATAAAACATCTTGTAATTGCTCTTCAAATTCGTTCAAATCATCATCGACTTGTCCCACGGTATACACGGCGGTCGATATATACTCACTAGGACAAGTGTGATACCTGGACTCAGTGTCGCCTTGACCCACAACGCTTCCAAATTGCTATTTGGGTTCGTGTTAGGTACATCGAGTATTTCCTGTAGAGTATTATCTCATATAACAATTGCCGCACCTCCATATGGTTGTCGGGATGTACTCTGTCTGTCCCGTCTTACCAATGTATATTTGGAAATATCGTGCAAACGTGCTGGCGTCTGAGGTTCAAACCATGTTTCGCTCAGAAATAAAAGGTCGGTCTGTAGGCGTGTCTGTAAATCGAAACGCAGATCAGGAATCTTGCCACTGATCGATTGCACATTCAGCTGTTATATGGTAAACATCTTTGTTTTCGTCCGGGGTCGCTTCCGGCCCAACAGCACGGTGGCAAACATGATTTGCTTCGGCCTCGCTCGTGCAAAAGCTCGATGGACCATTCGCGAGGCGAAGCGGGCCTCCTGGGTGTCCCATGTGTCTATCATTAATCGGCATATTCCTATGCCCTATGTGTTTAGAATTAATCGGCGCTGGCGCTCCGTCGTCAAGAGCTGGGCATGCGTTGTTCTTGCAAGCTGGCAAGCACCCATGAAAACCCCGCGTATGACATAATATTTTCCCAGCATGTGCCTGAGCAGCAGCACTTTCCAGGACTTCAGTGTTCTGTGCTGTTTTGCAACAAAATGATGACACTGCTGGAGTCATGCGGGATGGGTGCTAACGACGTCCTCAGACAAGAATACACGGCGGAGTCACCATGGGAATTGGTCACACCTGTGGTTAACGTCTCGCTAACAGCTCTGCCGAAAAACCGTAGTGCCCAGTGTGTTTCGCTCAAACACACTGGAGCGAATTCTCTTTACGGACGGTATACTTCCGTGTACACTGATGGATCTAAGTCGGCCAGCGGTGTGGGCTGTGCGTTTGTAAGTGGAGGTACGTGCCGCTCGAGCACGCTGCCACCGAACGCCTCCATATACACGGCCGAGCTTTACGCTATCCTGTTTACCCTGGTTTTTATTCGCTCATCTTCATTTTCATTGTTTTTAGTTTTATCGGACTCCCTTAGTTCTTTAAATTCATTATCGTCGTCCTCGCTCCATCCTCTTATACAGATGATCTTTATGTCTTTTAACGATATCCACCACCAGGGTAAGCGTGTGAAGTTCTGCTGGATTCCGGCCCATATTGGTATTTTGGGCACTGAGCGAGCTGACAGAGCCGTAAAAAGATCTGCTGAACGAGACTTTTATTCATTTTATTTTAACTTTCCCATTCCGTATTAGTTCTTTTATCCTATCATCCATCGTTTTATCCGTTCTCGATGTCAGCCATCCTGGGACGAATGTGGTGCTAATAAACAAAGCGGTGAAGCCCGAAATCGGACATTGGATGTGCTCTTATCGCCGGAAGAGATCCGATGAGGTGGCGCTCTGTCGTCTGCGTGTGGGTAACACATACCACACGCATCGCCATCTTCTACTCGGACAACCCGAACCCAAGTGCAGCGCATGTAATGCTCGGAGAGACGTGGAACACATCCTGGTGGAATGTCCATCATTCTCAGAGGCGCGTCAACGTTGTCTTGTATCCTTTCAGACTATTGACGAGGTTTTTGGAGGGGATCAGTCGGCGGTCATTGATGGCCGCCTTTTTGAGTTTTTACGGCTTTTGCCTTTCATAATTTTTTATTGATTTTTGTTTTGCTGACGTTCATTTTCATATCACTCACCCTCACGCCTATTTATTGCATCGCTCCATTACGGTAATATACATAGTTTTAATTTTTATTAGCTATCAACGGACTGGAGGGTGCCATATGGTCCTAGAGGCCGGTGTACCCCAAAAATTCAATTCAATTCAAAATCTTCGTTGTCAAGGCGCGATCGGCGGCGGCTTGGTGCAGACTTGGCCTGATGTTCCAGGACTTGAGGAAGGACTTGGTCAATGTAGTACTGGGCTGTGATCGTAGATTGTTGAGGCATTACATCCATACACATTGGTCCCTGATAATTGAAGAAGATGGTGAAAGGGCGCTTCCTGCTGCGAAATCCTTCCTTAAAAATCTGGGGTCGAGGCTCTTCATTACTTAACCACACCATGTTAGAGTGCTTGTCTCTGTTGGTGAAGAAACAAATCCAATATTCGTCTCCAGTAGCAACATCTGAGAACCGTTTTGGACTATTTGGCTCGAACTCAAACAGCCAATGACGACAAATCAGTACCCGTTTGCATTTCTGCTCTTCCGTTATCAAATGAGGTATCCATCGGGCACACTTCTTCCTCAGCCCTAAGTGCTGATGCATGATGTCATGTGCACTCCCATAACTGACGTCAATATCCATGGATTTTGGATCTGAAGATGAACTGAAGAATGACTGTTGGATCCTCGTCAATGATGGCTCGCGTACGGGCAGTTGTTGCTTCGGTCACGTATGTCCGAGTGCGCCCAGAGCGATGATCATCTTCCAGCTGAGTTGTTCCGGCTGCGAAAGGTCGAATCCAGCGCGAAACAGTTTCAAGTGATGGAGTATAATAAGGAAAAACTTGCAATAGCTCCCCTCTAATCTTCGTGTTTGTTTTCTGAGTTTCCACCTGGTGGAAGTGTAGAACTTGCAACCTTCTTTCGAAAAATCCATGTTTCCGGTTATATGGAGAAACGGATATTGACGCAATCGCACAGCGCAACAAGGAAATGCGACCCAGGCAAACGGCGACAGGTTCAAACATGTCGCAACAGGAAACACTTGGTGCCCCGCGCACCGCTCCCACCTAGCGCTCATAGTCTCTCAGCTACGAGTCCTACTGTCATTACTTTCTGATCACCCCTCGTAACTGACCAAAAACAATATATTAATAATTATGTATCTAATTTAGTATTATACCTCAAGTAATATGTCTCTGCGCGCACAGACTTACTTGCAAAAAAATGTGCGTGTATTTCAGAAAATAGACCATATAATACGCATTTTGTGAATACACGGGAAAACTGCATTCACCGCAATTTCATACTAGCATTAATTATATAACCGACGCACCGTAGTGTTTATGTAGTGTGTGCGCAATGCGCATACTTTTTCCTGTCAGTCCTAATACTAAGATCCGGGTGGACCCGGGTCCGAGAATCGGAACCGTGTGGATTCGGATCCGTGCTGACCCGGGTCCAAGAATCGGAACCGTGTGGACCCGGGTCCGAGAATCGGAACCGTGTGGACTCGGACCCGAGAACCGTGTGGACCAAGTTCCAGAACCGGTTCCGAATCTCGGACCCGATTCCAATGCCCACGTAGCAGAATCGTCATAACCGGTTCCTGCCCAGCCCTACTGATAGGACTCGGCTGTACAGAGCCATATTATTGACATACTGATGGTATCAATGGAATCTCGCATGATTGCACGTGTAGAGTTATACTGAGGGTGTTTGTTGATAGATTCATCAAGATGTTCCCTCTGGATGTTGCCGAGGAGGACGGCCAGTTTTTGCTGTTGAACGCTACTGCAGTGCTGCTGGGAACTGAGCGAAGGAGGATATACGACATCGTCAACATTCTCGAGGGCATCGGATATGTGTTCAAGGTGCCCGTCTCTGTCAATGTCACATCGTCTCTTAGCTCCATCACCCAGTCGTGCATACTCTGTTTTGCCAGTATTGATACGATTTTCAGACTGTTCGCGTTTTCTGATTGATGACGTAATCAATGGAAACAGCACACTGTCTCAATCGCCTGCTATCTTACGCAGTTCTAGTGCCAAATAAAAAGGTTAAAGGTTAAATGCCTAAGTGGCAGCTGCTACACGGGAAGAATCCGATGCTTATGAACACACAGATGTGTCTCGTGCAGCTCGCTACCACCGCAGAACCGACCCTCTCCACGCTATGGTGATAACTGATATCTCGTACCATCATTTTCTGCTGGGTGGACGGCGGCTGTGGGATTGTAGAATTCGCCCAATGAAATTCTGCTCCGCCGGGCTTCGAATCACGAACCTCCCGCTTGTTAGGCGGGTGTGCTAACGACAGCAACTAAATTAAATGAGTTTTTGAATCCTTTGATAGTATTTTTGTCTGTTACATTCGTCGGTAACTTATTTATAATCGATATAGCTCTATACGGAAAACTGAATTTTTCTTATCCCCTTTTTTGCTTTTTAAACCTTTTGCCATGTCCTCTTGTAGATTTTCGTAGTTAGTGTGTATGTGTGTGTTTGTGTAATTCGCTTTCATAGTGTCCTCAGGAATTCTCGTTTTGTCGAGCGCCACAAATGTTATCTAAGTGTGAATGTAAAATGTGTGTGTGCGTGTGCGTGTGTGTGTGATGTAGATAGAGAAAAACGTGTATCGCTGGCTGGGACGGCGTCACCTCGCAGACACACTGAACAGCCTGCACAAGCGTGCCGGCCGTATGAGACTGGCAGATCAGCTGCGTTGCGCCGTGCGCTCGCTGAGTGTGGAGTGGCACGACGGCACTGCCGCGTCACCACACTCTCAGTCGCTCTGCGAGAAATCACTGGGCAAACTCGCGCAAAAGTTCCTCATGCTCTTCCTGGTCAGCGACCAGGTGAGTCTTGAAACACGCACTCCGGTGAACGACCCATTGGCCATCTGTATATCAAATATTCAGACATTCTTCTTAATTGCTCGCTGTTTTCAAGCTGAAATTTATATTCTTTGACACTATAATCCATGATTGGCGGAGCAGTTAAGATACATTCAATGTTGTTATCCTTTGATCCTCTGCCTTGCTTTAACGCACGCGCGATATTCCGTGGACAACCGCACAAAACAAGAGTTCGTCGACAAGTGAATGTATTCCAAGCCATACAAGACCGCTGTCCCACGCACGCCTGTCTTTTAATACATGTTGTTACACTTTGCATAACATTAACAAGATGATCTTGCATGACACCCATCATTACTGATATATGAACACACACATACACAGAGAGGCGACTTGGAATGTATGTATGTACGCGCGCCTACAAGACCACACCGCACACCGAACACGCCCGAACACGACTCCGCTTCGACGGAGCGAAATACGGAAGCAAATAAAGCACCACTACGCACGCTACTAACCAACTGAAAATCTAAGCAGACGCAATGTAAGTGTGCAAAAAATCGAACAAACGAAAAACGACCAAACGACGAAACCCGACGTGTTCTTCCATGCTCAATCGCCTTCACAAACCACATCTCTTCTCCGACAATCACATTCCTTCGTCTCCACCGGCCTTCTCCATCACCACACGCCTCCACTGGCCGCACCCCTGCGTCTCCACCGGCCGCACCCCTGCGTCTCCACCGGCCGCACCTATGCGTCTCCACCGGCGTTTTCCACCACCACATGTCTTCGCCGTCCATATCTCCCACAAACTCATCAACACAAAATCACCTCATAAAGACAATGCCGAAAATGGCCGAAATAGCTTGTAACAACATATATTAAAAGACAGGTGCGCGTGGGACAGCGATGTTCCACGCGCGCCTACAAGACCACACCGCACACCGAACACGCCCGAACACGACTCAGCTTCACGAACTTCACGAACGAACGAGGACAAAGCAAGGACACCATTGCATACGCGCACACACACTCACATACACATGCAGAGCAAACCAACGCCACAACGACACCTGACACTCGACACTTGCAATCTTGCACACTCCTCGCTGCAATACAGCACATGCACAAATAATCCATTCACACAAGTACGCACCTCTCACACTCTACAATCACTCAACCATACACACACACACATACACTCCCATGTACACATCGTTACGCCATTACAATTAAGCCACACAAAGTCACGGGTGAAAGACGGGAAAAAATCATGAAAAAAAATCCATAATATTAAATAATTGATCATGCGATATATATCTAAAAACCATACTTACTTTACTCAAAACAAACACTCAAACGCAGACAACAAACAGAACCGCACACTCAAATACATTCATAACGCATGTTAAACAAATAACAGAATAGATATAAACAATGTTTACAAACAATGCAAATATATGTGAGCGGTAAAGAAGCAGTACACTGTAGCAATCCCCCGCCGAGACCTGGAGCACCATGGTTAGCCGAGCATAGCGGGTAACACTGTACATCGAAAAACATCGGCAATATACATGAAAAAACGCGTACTAACCAAAGCGGCAACATGCAGAAGCAGTGTACACGAGCCAAAGCAGCACTAGCCAGGACGCCTGTGAAACATTTTAAAACAATAAAATACCTGTAATACACACGTAGATCATACACATGCAGGTCAGGCAATGCAGAAGCATACAGGAAATACACACAAACTGTCTACGAACAATGACAATACATACATAACAATACTTTAAAAATAGATATACTCGTTCTTTTTCTTGAAACGAACGGATCGACTAGCTCGTGTTTGAACCACTGGAGCTGTAGTCGTTGAGACGACATACGCCGGAGCCGTCTCCGACGCGACTGGTGACGGTTGCGCCCCATTCTGCTCTGAGGCATCAGGCGTAGGACGAGGCGGCTGCCACACTGGTGGACGCTGTTGAGGCAGCATCGCCGGTTGAGTCGGTCAATGGATACAGTTTGTAGCTCGCCGGATTTTAGCTCCAGAGTGAACACTGTCCGAGCGTTTGACCACTCTGAACGGGCCACAATAAGGCGCACCCAGCGGTGTACGCGCTCGGTCGATACACAGCCACACCTGGTAGCAACGCATGAGGTCGCGCGGAATGTACGTTGGTGGTCGGCAGTGAGCAGTCGCATCGGTCAAGTGATGAAAATCAATCTCCGACATGCGCGCACTGAGCTCACGCACGAAGTCCGTGTGCACTTGTGTGGAGGTCACAGCGTCATCTGTGAAGATGCGCGGGCACATCAGTTGACCGCCGGTCACGCAGGTGAAAGGAGAAAGACTCGACTCAGTCGGCAGCAAACGAATCCCGAGCATCACTACCGGCAAGGCAGACAACCAGCATTGGTGCCGAGCCATATTAGATGTCTTTATGACTCGGTGGAGACGCTCAATCATGCCATTTATCTGAGGATGGTAGACGGTAGTGCAAATACGGCAAAACTCCACCAAGCGTGACAGTTCCTGAAATAATTCAGACTCAAACTGGGCGCCACGGTCGGTTACCACATAGAGTTGGACACCGAGACACCCAATTGGAGAAGAACGCATGTGCCACCGCTGTTGCTGTAATTTCGGTGAGAGGAATAGCTTCGGGCCAGCGGCTCACTCGGTCAACACAAGCTTATATATAGCGGAAGGAACTAGAGCCGGACTGACCTTCGGATGTGGCAGGAGGCAGGGTTCCGACTGGGTCGATGTGTACGCACTCAAACCGGGCGCTGGGCAATTCAAAATTGGCCAGAGGCGATTGGTGTGGCGGTGCACTTTCGATTGTTGGCATGATTCGCAGCTGCGCACCCGACTTTATATGTCACGCTCCATGTAGGGCCACATGTAACGTGACTCTATGAGGCGAATTGTTCCACCAACACCTGGATGTGAAATGCCGTGAAAGCGCTGAAACACAGCCATGCGACAAGCAGAAGGTAAAAACGAGCGCGGATGGTAGGTGGATGGGCCGCAAAGAATTGACAAAGTATCTGAGTGTTGATACGTCTTCAGACGTGTCGCAGCTTCTTGAGTGTCGGCGTCACGTTCTTGACCGCGCGCAATGGCCGAAAGATCAAACGCATCGACTTCGATAGCATTCACTGGACGTGAAAAACAATCGGCGATGACATTTTCGGCGCGCAAATATGCTGGATGTGACAAACGTATTCTGAAATAAGCGACCAATGCCGCTGCTGTCTGTCAGACTTGGCAGCATGAGGGCTGCGAAAAGCCGACACCAAAGGTTTGTGATCGGCCAGTAAGGTCAGTGAGCGGCCCTCCAAGAAATGTCTGAAGTGCTAAACAGCTCTTCCGCCCTTTGACAGGTCTTGTTTTTCTTCCTGCTGGGTGACAGGAGGTGGCGCTGTGCCGACTTCGTGTCGGTCAGACATACAGCACGCATCACCACCTACTGCTTGGACAACCACAGCCTGTGTGCGGTGCATGTGACGCACCTCTCTCCGTGCGACACGTCTTGGCGGAATGTCCTAATCACGAATTGAACCGTCGCCGATTGTTCGTTCGAAACTATGCTGTGGACAGGATTATAAGACAGAACGCCGCTGTCGATTTTTACGGTCGGCTGTTTGCGTTCATTGTATTATTGCGGTTTAGCGTTATTTTTACACCAAATCAATGTATGGCTTCGATTTCTACGGTCAATACCAATACATTTATTTACCATTTATTTACATTGACTCAATCATGCCATGATTTTTGTGTATTTTTGATTTTCATTTATGTAAGCAAATTCTTGTCCGGTTCCAGAATACATATTCTGGAACCGGATAAGAACCGGAAAGGAGCTTTTTGTAGTGACGATTGATGTTTTGTATGATTCCCTGATCTATTGGTTGAGAGTTGACTGTCGTGTTGGATGGAAATAACGCCAATTGGATGTTATCCAGTTGGAGCTCGCGAGGGCGGCCAGAGAAGTTATCGAGACGGAGCAGCACCCTGAGTGCTTTCTGGCCGAGTCGTCCGTCCCACGCCCGCAACATGTCTTCGAAAATCTTCTCCGTCATCCACAACTTCGAATTCGCCTTGTACTTGATCGGGATATCGTTGTTTTTGAAGGCACGAGGTTTTTTGAATTGCCGATCGCTATTAGAGGAAGTTTTTCGCTGCCGCTCATGTTTCCCCGACCAAAATATTGATCCTTTGCTTGCTTTTCTTTCCTCCGGTGCACCACTCTCCTGTAAATGACATGGTCTTGTAAGTCGGAAGCAGCTGCCAGAAAAGTCCCGCCTCGTCCATATTGAATACTTCGTCTGCTGAGAACTGCCCGAGCAAAGGCTGTAATACGTGTTGTTGCCACTCAAAAAGGGATTGCAAGTCCACTGCTCCAGCTTCGCCCTGCACTGTCTTGAACGTGACGTCATGGCGCTTCTTGAAATTGTCCAGCCAACCGTCTATTGCCATAAAATATATTGCCATAAACGGAATGTGCATCAGCTTGGCCAGCTTGATCGTATTCTCCTTGATCAGACCGCCGCTGACAAGCAGATTATGCCCTCTTGCTTGCTTCAACCACTTGAGACTCCCCTCATCGATCTTCGGGTCTGCGTCAGTCTCATGCGCTTCGATGGAACTTCAGCTATAATGGTCTCCTCAATTACATCCTTCTTGCGAAGAATGCACACCAAGGTGTTCTCTTAACTTCAACGCCCCATTTTTGCTCATCTCCATGGCCAGCTTGGACAGATTCGGCTGCTTCTTCGCAGCATCAGTGATCTCTTTCTTCTCCTTCAGCGTAAAGTCGGTTCGCTTGCGCTTCTGATCTGACATTGTATTTAGTTTATGTATTGTGTTTTCAACTTCTGAGCCAACCGATAGTAGAAGTGTGGTGTGATCGTGCCAATCGTGTGCAGATGCTCCAATCGTTTCCTCGCACTAGCACTTGAAACATTCCACTGTCTAAGTTTACCAACAACAACTTTGCAGTTGAGGAACTTTGCAACTTTGCAGTTCTTCTGCTTATTCTGATGAACTGTCGGGATTACCTTTATAACAGTACTTATCATATAGGTCACCTGCCCTGTCATAGTAGCGAGATCAGAGGTGTCATTGTAAATCCCATTTTGTACGGAATTTTTACTGGGCCGAGCAAAGTGTCATAGTAGCGAGACTGTCATAGTGGCGAGGTGTCATAGTAACGAGATTTGATACGATTCGTTGAAATCCACATCAATATGGGCACTGTTGTGCTGGTACGATAACTTCTCTATGCTTCGCACGATTGTTCTGTGTTCAGGAGACAACACACTGATTTGTTCACTGGAGTTTACTTATCTAGGTACCTTTCGGCTATCAATAGCCATCGTCAGGAGAAACAGACATAACACAATACAAAACAAAATACACACTATCAAACTGCATGATAAACGGTGTTTATATACAAGGTGGAACAATATATCACCCACGTGCCAATGTGGCGCTTACATAATAACACCTCATCCTCTTAACAATCACTTTGTGGACTCCGTGGAGTAGTGGTTAGCACGCCCGCCTCACAAGCGGGAGGACCGTGGTTCGAATCCCGGCGGAACAGAATTTCATTGGGCGAATTCTACAATCCCACAGCCCCTGTCCACCCAGCAGAAAATGATGGTACCAGATATCAGTCATGAGTTGTGCCATGCATTCTGGGGAGGTGGCCCTCTCTAATACGTCTTACGTCCATGTGGCGCCATAGCGTGGAGAGGGTCGGTTCTGCGGTGGAAGCGAGCTGCACGGGGCACGCCTGTGTGTTCATAAGCTTCGGCTTCTTCCCGTGTAGCAGCTGTCACTTGAGCATTTAACCTTTTAACCGTTGAGCTATGTGACCAACAGTTGTTACAAACTTAGCACCTATGCGCCAAGGTCGATTGGTGTCGCATGGATGGGAGGGCGACATCTGGCTGCTGTTGTTTGTTAATTTCACATTTTTGTTAATGAATAAAAACTGCTTCAATTACTTTGAGCCTAAGGATATCATTTTCTCTGTAAACTATTTCGTTGTTTTCATTCATGATTTTTCGGTCCACTTTGATTTGATGTTGCTGGCGGTAGTGCCTGGCAATGACTCCGTCTTGAAGTTGTGCTGAAATTTGTTTGGACAGCGTTGTTGTCGTGTTGCCAATGTAATACGAGTTTCGGTGACTGCAGTCACCAGTCGTACATGTATGCTGGTACACTACATTGGTTTCTTGCAACATGCTGGTCTTGGGAAGGCAGCTGTTTTTCATGACTGAGCTGCGTGTTTTGCGTGTCTTGTAATAAATGGCAAGCTGTATCTTGGTACCTTCTTCTGTTGGCTGCACGTTTCTATCGACTATTTTTCTGATGGCGTTCTCATCATCTAGATAGGCAGACGACATGTTCTTGTAGTACTTTGATGTTCTTGTAGTACTTTCACTTTGATGGTCGATGCCTCTTTGTGTTTCCTTTCTTCCTCAATACATTTCGACAGTTTACCGCGCATGACACGATCAATGGTCGTTTGTTCGTAGCCGTTGTTGACCAGTAGTTGCCGGATTCTTTTAGCTCTGTGCTCGTTGCAGACCATGTTGAGTAATGCGTAATCGCTCTGTTCACGAAATACCTTATCACGCTCATATTATATGCTTGCGGGCACTCACTAGCGGCGTTCAGACAGAATCCTAGGTCTGTCTTTTTCGTATAGACGGCTGTGGAAAATGAGTTCTCGTGTCGCTCTACTGCAACGTCCAGGAAACTCAGTTTGCAATTCGCTTCCTGCTGATGTGTGAACTTCAAACATGAGTTTCGCTGAAGCTGATTTGCCAACTGATGTACGGCGTCTTCCTCGGCACATATGAATATATCATCGACGTACCTGGCGTATATTGGTGGCTTGCAAGTCGGTTCTGTGGCGAACAGTTGTTTCAACGTGGCCCATGTAGAAATTGGCGAAAAGCACGCCGAGAGGAGAACCCATCGCTACACCGTCGTGCTGTATGTACATCCTCCCATCTGGTGCGTAGAATGGTGCTTCTTTCGTGCAGGCACACAACAATTCTCGGAGATATGCCACCTATATATATATATATATATATATATATATATATATATATATATATATATATATATATATATATATATATATATATATATATATATATATATATATATATATATATATAAAAGAGATCCTCTGTCTGTGTGTCTGTGTGTCCCACCCTCCTTGGTCCATATTCTATCAGCTGCTACTCGGCCATCACTAGGCGTACCCGCTAACAATTTATACCATCATGTTGGAAATTTTCTTGTCTACACTGTAGGCTAAATTTTTAATTTTAAAAATTAAACCAAAAAAAGTTATAGCGGTGAAAAGTCAAAATGAACCCTGAAAAATGCGAAAATTTTGGTCAATTTTCTGAAGACTACTCCTCCTAAACCAGCATTGGTACAACTATACCAATTATACCACTGTGTAGAAAATTTTCTTTTCTACTCAACGAACTATAATTTATACCCAAAAATTTAATATAAAACATGTAAAATGGAAAAAAATTCAATATACATTCAAAATTTTATTTAAACTCCACGCGTCCGATTTTCTATACTTTTTTCTCTATTTCTCAAAATTAATTATCACACATCTAAATAAATAAAACCATCATGCTGGGAATTTTGTTTTCTACAACACGGTATAATTTTTAATCTTCCAAAGTGTATTGAAAAAAAGTTACGGCGGTGTGAAGTGTAAATGACAAAGTCAAAAAGGCAAAATTAGCACAAAAAACGTGAATATTTTGGTCAATATTTCGCTATCTATTCCTCATAAACCAGCAATGGTACAGCTATGAAAATTATACTATTGTGTAGATAATTTTGTGTTCTACAAAAAAAGTTATAATTTATACCCACAAATGATACCAAAAACGTAAAATTGGCAAAATTCTCAAATACATCCAAAAATACACTTGAACACCGGGCTACTAAAATTAATTCATTTTTCTACTATTTATCAGTAAATATTTGTTACACATAAAAATAAATTATACCATCGTGCTAGAAATATTTTTTTCTACAATACGGTATGATTTGTAATTTTCCAAAGTGTATCTGAAGGAAGTTTCGGCGGTGTAAAGTCAAAAGGACATATTGCCAATTTGACAGCTATTATGCGCACTTGCGATTACACAGGAATATACTACTGTGTAGAAAATTTTGTGTTCTACAAGATAAGCTATAATTTATACCCACAAATGATACAAAAAACGTGTAAAATTGGCAAAATTCTCAAATACATCCAAAAATTCACTTGAACACCGGGTGACTAAAATTTATTAATTTTTCTACCTATTTCTCAGGAACTGTTTGTCACACATTAAAATAAATTATACCATCGTGCTAGAAATTTTGTTTTCTACAATACGGTATAATTTGTAATTTTCCAAAGGGTATCTGAAGGAAGTTACGGCGGTGTAAAGTCAAAATGGCATGTTGCCAATTTGACAGCTATTATGCGCAGTTGCGATTACACATGAATATACACTGATATAATTTCGCTGAAGTCCAGTCACAATTTATGCACTTGCGATTACACAGGAATATACTACTGTGTCGAGAATTTTGTTTTCTACAAGATAAGCTATAATTTATATACACAAATGATATAAAAAACGTGTAAAATTGGCAAAATTCTCAAATACATCCAAAATTACACTTGAACACCGGGCGACTAAAATTAATTCATTTTCCTACTATTTCTCAGTAACTATTTGTTACACATAAAAATAAATTATACCATCGTGCTAGAAATCTTGTTTTCTACAATACGGTATAATTTGTAATTTTCCAAAGGGTATCTGAAGGAAGTTACGGCGGTGTAAAGTCAAAAGGACATATTGCCAATTTGGCAGCTATTATGCGCACTTGCGATTACACAGGAATATACACCGATTAAATTTCACTGAAGCCCAATCACAATTAAGAATGCATCATATTATCTCCAAGCATGGATGGTGTGGTTTTATTGCGTACAGTTTAATTAATGCTACATGTGATAAAACTGTATTAAAATAACATAAGAACAATGAAACTTAGTACACAAATTATCCTAACAGCACACTTCCATTCACAGTCACTCTCCTCACGACACTGCCATCTTTCTCCCAAACATACTTCATCGATTAAACACAAAAATCAATATTCATTACGTCACAAGTCATACAGCCAATCAAATCGCGTTAACACTCCATGACGCATAACCTTGAACACCAACTTCAAGGTCGCCTGTTACACTACATCAGACAATCACGCAAACTAACCAGTATACAACAAATGACATTCATACAACAAATAACGCACATAATAATTTTACATCACACCGCCCCAAGTCAGTTCCGACTGCTCTAGTCTCTATAGCGCATTGGAACTTGTAATCTGGATCTATCACGCAATCTATTCTGACATGGATCAGAATCATTAGCATGATCAGAATCGGTTGTTCCGTTATCACCACCGTCAACACGCGTGCTGCTATCACGATCATTGTCATCTGAATCATCTCCGTTGTCCTGATCACTGTCATCCTCGCACACACGTCGCACATGACTGACATGCCTGTTTACTCCATCACCAATATCAACAGACCAGTTGTTAGGAACACGAGGCACCTGAAAGGGTCCAGTCCAGTGAGATGTACATGATGGTTGTCTAGGTTTCAAGAACACAGAATCTCCGACTTGTAGCGGGTTCAGGTTAGTGTCGTCTTCTTCACCAGTCCACTCTTGTTGAATACCGGAGGCCTTCACTCGTCTACTGGTTGTTATGGTAGGCATCTTCGGCACAGCTCCAAAAACACTCACGAAGGGAGCTTCACCAGTTACACTGTTGGTGGTTGCGTTATACCAAAAAACCATCTCAGCAACACATTTTTCCGATCGTTCCACCATGCGCTTTATTGTTCTATGTGCGCGCTCTACAATGCCATTGCCTTGATGGCGGTATGCACAACATTGTAGAGGTTTCACCGCCCATCTAGACAAAAGCTGACTGATTGTGGCACTCAAAAATGTTGGACTATTATCAAACAACAACACATGAGGGGGTCCGAATTCCGAAAAGATGCTTTCCAATGCAACAGATACCGAATTTGCTGTCTCTCCTGCCAATCTTCGCCAGATGTTAAAGCGTGACGCACAGTCAACGACAGTCAGAAAAGGTTGTCTATGCACGTACGTTATATCTGTCGCAAGACGTAACCACACTTGATCGCACGATACTTCCCCTTTTGACCACCTTTCTCGTGGTGCAGGGTCAATTCTGCTGCATCGCTCACATTTTTTTATCACCTTATTAATCACCGACTTCGGAACTGACTTTCCATTAGCTTCTAGCATTTCACTCGTTCTATCCACTCCCATATAACCAGTTTCATGATGTAGTCTAGCAACCGTTTCCGATGTACCGGAAAAGCACATTCCACGGTCGAATCCTTTAATTAGATCCTTTGGAATCCGTGACATTTTATCTGCCAGATTGGCTTGGGATGGAACCAATCTTACAGTCACACTCAAGTGATAAGTGTCTATCAATTCTTTGACGACATCAAGACGTCGGCGAACTATCATCTCCGACATTCCATGCGTTCTTGGCCGATGGGTGTTGTTCACAATATTACTCAGCCAACCTTTTACCGTAGAAGAGTCTGTCACAATTTCAACTTCTTCTAATTTCCACTTTAAGGCCATGTTGATGCCTTTAATTGCCGCATCCAATTCTGCTACGTTAACGTGAGCAGAGTCTTGCTTCTTTCTCAACCACGAACCATCTTCCACCACCACTCCATCAATAGTCACCACTACACCTAACGCCGTATTGCTCGCATCCGTCCAAACGATCCCTTTACTTCCATTAACTGTCCACACACCTGTCACTGGGTCATCCGTGAGCAATCTCTTGGATATTAATTCCACAACTCGACGTATATCCGGCCTTACAATACTTTCCCACCCCATCACCGTACTCTCGTCGCATGATTCACGTCTCAGCCAGTTACAAACAACCCTCAACCACCCAGCAACTGGGAAGTGACCCAGCCACTGGCCACACAGCGAGTAGAGTTCACGCTTCGTAAGTTTTTCAGGAATTGGTGGGAGACTGCCGTCTCTGACCCATTGATATTGACCATGATCATCGGTAACACGCAAACCTAAAACACGAGCACCATCCAGTTCTTCAGGCTGTTTGGTTACTAGTCCAAAAGACTTGAGGTGTTTTTGAACATTCGACACATCAATTCGATCTGTATCAATAACGATATCATCTATATAATGGTCCACAGCTTCTTTCGCATCACATCCTTTCAACACGTAATCCAGTCTTTTCGTCATTACCTTAGGCCCGATGCTTAAGCCAAACCCGAGTCGAGTCATCACATACTGCTTTCTTTGGAATTTCACCACTTGATAGCACCATAGCGATGGATCAACGTATATTTCCAAATACGCGTTGCGAAGGTCCAGGAGCTTGATAGACGTTCCCAGACGCCTCCATTCTCGCAGTTTTTCATCGCACACGGCGCTGTCTAATCCAGGAGAACTCAGTATGTGGTCATTCAGCGGTCTATAGTCCATAACTGGTCGCGCTTTATTTTTCTTCACTTGGCGTACTGCCATCAGCGGGATCATACCTCTAATTTCACCGTGCTTCTGTCTGTCATATTCTTGCAATATACCGTCGGCAATCCAACGTTTGACTTCGTCTTCGAATTCTTCCTTGTCACTTTCCCTCACCTGATAATTCTGCCTGAATCCAGTATTTTGCGGTAGTTTCTCTTTCCACTTCCAACTCACCGTCCAACGACCATTTTCAAATGAAGCGTCAAAATCATTTTCTTTAATTGAAATTCTACCCACATTTTTCACCATACTTCCAGCATGTGACATACCCAGAAATTTTATTATGCCATGCCATTTGGCATTTTATTATGCCATGCCAAATCCATTTGGCATGATCATAACGCCACCAAGAGCGACTATTGTGTCCATTCCGAGAATGACATCAACTCCACTGGGCAAGTGATTGTTGTTGCACACCCAAGTACAAGCAGTAGCAACACACCGACCATCATCTACACAAACTGAATCCCAATGAACACATTCTTCAAGCATATAGGTAGTTCCATCCATTATTTGTAGTGGAAGATTATTTTTCTCCACGTTTTTTCTGCATCTTCGTATCATTGCTCGGTTCACTATTGAATGACTACTACCTGTATCGATTAGTGCGCGTCCATGCCTGCCGTCCATCCACACATTGATGACTGCTCGCGGGGAGAGGCGGACGGCGCTGCAGATGTAACCTCTCCCCGCTGTGCGTTTCCCTGGCAGAAACGAGCGATATGTCCAGGCTTATTACACAGAAAACATAGTCGATCTGATTGAACGTTTGGTTGTTTTCTGCAGTGACGAGAAATATGACCAAAGGATCCACAGCGATAACATTTCACACTTGCGGCATAACCCACACTATTCGGTTTCGATTGAAGCCCAGCCTGGACTTGTTTAGCGCAATTGAGAATATTTTCTAAACTCAACTCCGCCCCATGCATTGCCCGCACTGTGTCTTGTATATCATGGGGTAGTCCATTCATAAACTGGCAAGCAATCCACGCATCATTCTGTCCAGTTGCTACACATGTCGCCATACACTTTAGGTCGGCCAGAAAATCCTCCAACGTTTCGTCATCTCTAAGTTTGCGGTTGATGAATGTAGAATATGCAGCAGCTGGCGTTACTCCGAATGTTTTCCGCAACGAGTCCACAATTATCGGAAATTCTTTCCTACCTTCTTCCGGTATCTGCTGGTAAACTTTAAATGCTCGTCCTTCCAAAAAGAGTGGCAGCAACGTGGCCAATTCATCAACTTCTTTCAATTTGGCGGCTAATTTGAATTTATCCAACCATATCTGAAAATCTCCAGAGCCGTCATATCTTCCAACAATATCCGTTATTTTCATGGTATCCATTTTGCCGAAATAGCTTGTGATAAAACTGTATTAAAATAACATAAGAACAATGAAACTTAGTACACAAATTATCCTAACAGCACACTTCCATTCACAGTCACTCTCCTCACGACACTGCCATCTTTCTCCCAAACATACTTCATCGATTAAACACAAAAATCAATATTCATTACGTCACAAGTCATACAGCCAATCAAATCGCGTTAACACTCCATGACGCATAACCTTGAACACCAACTTCAAGGTCGCCTGTTACACTACATCAGACAATCACGCAAACTAACCAGTATACAACAAATGACATTCATACAACAAATAACGCACATAATAATTTTACATCACACCGCCCCAAGTCAGTTCCGACTGCTCTAGTCTCTATAGCGCATTGGAACTTGTAATCTGGATCTATCACGCAATCTATTCTGACATGGATCAGAATCATTAGCATGATCAGAATCGGTTGTTCCGTTATCACCACCGTCAACACGCGTGCTGCTATCACGATCATTGTCATCTGAATCATCTCCGTTGTCCTGATCACTGTCATCCTCGCACACACGTCGCACATGACTGACATGCCTGTTTACTCCATCACCAATATCAACAGACCAGTTGTTAGGAACACGAGGCACCTGAAAGGGTCCAGTCCAGTGAGATGTACATGATGGTTGTCTAGGTTTCAAGAACACAGAATCTCCGACTTGTAGCGGGTTCAGGTTAGTGTCGTCTTCTTCACCAGTCCACTCTTGTTGAATACCGGAGGCCTTCACTCGTCTACTGGTTGTTATGGTAGGCATCTTCGGCACAGCTCCAAAAACACTCACGAAGGGAGCTTCACCAGTTACACTGTTGGTGGTTGCGTTATACCAAAAAACCATCTCAGCAACACATTTTTCCGATCGTTCCACCATGCGCTTTATTGTTCTATGTGCGCGCTCTACAATGCCATTGCCTTGATGGCGGTATGCACAACATTGTAGAGGTTTCACCGCCCATCTAGACAAAAGCTGACTGATTGTGGCACTCAAAAATGTTGGACTATTATCAAACAACAACACATGAGGGGGTCCGAATTCCGAAAAGATGCTTTCCAATGCAACAGATACCGAATTTGCTGTCTCTCCTGCCAATCTTCGCCAGATGTTAAAGCGTGACGCACAGTCAACGACAGTCAGAAAAGGTTGTCTATGCACGTACGTTATATCTGTCGCAAGACGTAACCACACTTGATCGCACGATACTTCCCCTTTTGACCACCTTTCTCGTGGTGCAGGGTCAATTCTGCTGCATCGCTCACATTTTTTTATCACCTTATTAATCACCGACTTCGGAACTGACTTTCCATTAGCTTCTAGCATTTCACTCGTTCTATCCACTCCCATATAACCAGTTTCATGATGTAGTCTAGCAACCGTTTCCGATGTACCGGAAAAGCACATTCCACGGTCGAATCCTTTAATTAGATCCTTTGGAATCCGTGACATTTTATCTGCCAGATTGGCTTGGGATGGAACCAATCTTACAGTCACACTCAAGTGATAAGTGTCTATCAATTCTTTGACGACATCAAGACGTCGGCGAACTATCATCTCCGACATTCCATGCGTTCTTGGCCGATGGGTGTTGTTCACAATATTACTCAGCCAACCTTTTACCGTAGAAGAGTCTGTCACAATTTCAACTTCTTCTAATTTCCACTTTAAGGCCATGTTGATGCCTTTAATTGCCGCATCCAATTCTGCTACGTTAACGTGAGCAGAGTCTTGCTTCTTTCTCAACCACGAACCATCTTCCACCACCACTCCATCAATAGTCACCACTACACCTAACGCCGTATTGCTCGCATCCGTCCAAACGATCCCTTTACTTCCATTAACTGTCCACACACCTGTCACTGGGTCATCCGTGAGCAATCTCTTGGATATTAATTCCACAACTCGACGTATATCCGGCCTTACAATACTTTCCCACCCCATCACCGTACTCTCGTCGCATGATTCACGTCTCAGCCAGTTACAAACAACCCTCAACCACCCAGCAACTGGGAAGTGACCCAGCCACTGGCCACACAGCGAGTAGAGTTCACGCTTCGTAAGTTTTTCAGGAATTGGTGGGAGACTGCCGTCTCTGACCCATTGATATTGACCATGATCATCGGTAACACGCAAACCTAAAACACGAGCACCATCCAGTTCTTCAGGCTGTTTGGTTACTAGTCCAAAAGACTTGAGGTGTTTTTGAACATTCGACACATCAATTCGATCTGTATCAATAACGATATCATCTATATAATGGTCCACAGCTTCTTTCGCATCACATCCTTTCAACACGTAATCCAGTCTTTTCGTCATTACCTTAGGCCCGATGCTTAAGCCAAACCCGAGTCGAGTCATCACATACTGCTTTCTTTGGAATTTCACCACTTGATAGCACCATAGCGATGGATCAACGTATATTTCCAAATACGCGTTGCGAAGGTCCAGGAGCTTGATAGACGTTCCCAGACGCCTCCATTCTCGCAGTTTTTCATCGCACACGGCGCTGTCTAATCCAGGAGAACTCAGTATGTGGTCATTCAGCGGTCTATAGTCCATAACTGGTCGCGCTTTATTTTTCTTCACTTGGCGTACTGCCATCAGCGGGATCATACCTCTAATTTCACCGTGCTTCTGTCTGTCATATTCTTGCAATATACCGTCGGCAATCCAACGTTTGACTTCGTCTTCGAATTCTTCCTTGTCACTTTCCCTCACCTGATAATTCTGCCTGAATCCAGTATTTTGCGGTAGTTTCTCTTTCCACTTCCAACTCACCGTCCAACGACCATTTTCAAATGAAGCGTCAAAATCATTTTCTTTAATTGAAATTCTACCCACATTTTTCACCATACTTCCAGCATGTGACATACCCAGAAATTTTATTATGCCATGCCATTTGGCATTTTATTATGCCATGCCAAATCCATTTGGCATGATCATAACGCCACCAAGAGCGACTATTGTGTCCATTCCGAGAATGACATCAACTCCACTGGGCAAGTGATTGTTGTTGCACACCCAAGTACAAGCAGTAGCAACACACCGACCATCATCTACACAAACTGAATCCCAATGAACACATTCTTCAAGCATATAGGTAGTTCCATCCATTATTTGTAGTGGAAGATTATTTTTCTCCACGTTTTTTCTGCATCTTCGTATCATTGCTCGGTTCACTATTGAATGACTACTACCTGTATCGATTAGTGCGCGTCCATGCCTGCCGTCCATCCACACATTGATGACTGCTCGCGGGGAGAGGCGGACGGCGCTGCAGATGTAACCTCTCCCCGCTGTGCGTTTCCCTGGCAGAAACGAGCGATATGTCCAGGCTTATTACACAGAAAACATAGTCGATCTGATTGAACGTTTGGTTGTTTTCTGCAGTGACGAGAAATATGACCAAAGGATCCACAGCGATAACATTTCACACTTGCGGCATAACCCACACTATTCGGTTTCGATTGAAGCCCAGCCTGGACTTGTTTAGCGCAATTGAGAATATTTTCTAAACTCAACTCCGCCCCATGCATTGCCCGCACTGTGTCTTGTATATCATGGGGTAGTCCATTCATAAACTGGCAAGCAATCCACGCATCATTCTGTCCAGTTGCTACACATGTCGCCATACACTTTAGGTCGGCCAGAAAATCCTCCAACGTTTCGTCATCTCTAAGTTTGCGGTTGATGAATGTAGAATATGCAGCAGCTGGCGTTACTCCGAATGTTTTCCGCAACGAGTCCACAATTATCGGAAATTCTTTCCTACCTTTTTCCGGTATCTGCTGGTAAACTTTAAATGCTCGTCCTTCCAAAAAGAGTGGCAGCAACGTGGCCAATTCATCAACTTCTTTCAATTTGGCGGCTAATTTGAATTTATCCAACCATATCTGAAAATCTCCAGAGCCGTCATATCTTCCAACAATATCCGTTATTTTCATGGTATCCATTTTGCCGAAATAGCTTGTGATAAAACTGTATTAAAATAACATAAGAACAATGAAACTTAGTACACAAATTATCCTAACAGCACACTTCCATTCACAGTCACTCTCCTCACGACACTGCCATCTTTCTCCCAAACATACTTCATCGATTAAACACAAAAATCAATATTCATTACGTCACAAGTCATACAGCCAATCAAATCGCGTTAACACTCCATGACGCATAACCTTGAACACCAACTTCAAGGTCACCTGTTACACTACATCAGACAATCACGCAAACTAACCAGTATACAACAAATGACATTCATACAACAAATAACGCACATAATAATTTTACATCACACTACACTATACTGAATATAAAGGCTTTATTGTCCTCAATAACGTTCCGCACGACGGGCGGGTAAAATGCTACTTGGAACAAAGTAAGCTACTGAATTTTACTGTGTAATTTAATTGGTTTAATTTCAAGTTGCATACGCTTAAGTTGCATAAGGATACGGGTTGTAATATCATGCAATGCCAAGTATATGCATATGCTGTTTTAGAGGAAGCATTAATCTGTAATTATAGAGATGTTTCATTGTTTTGATAGTGTTACACCTCTGAATTACTACACACGAAGGACGGGTGTGAATTTGAGTAGTGTTGAGGGAAAAACATCGTCAATAATTAAAACAAGAATTTACAAATTTGACTTTTCTATTGGTCGTTTTTCATCAATTTTCTTTGTGTTTGTTTCGTGTTTGAGTTCTGAATTATTCCGCACGACGGGCAGCTTTAAATATGAGGCGGGTTGTGGAGAAACATGTTTTCTAAATTGAAACATAAATTTTACATTTAGACTTTTATATTAGCTAAAACTTTCCTGTGGGTTTGTTTTTCTTTTTCAATTTGCACTAATTTTTTATGAATTGAATATTAATTATATTTTATGAACTGTTCCGCACGACGGGCGAATTAAATGTATCTATAAAGAGTGGGTTTAAATGATAGCGAGGTATATGATATTTTGCGAGCAGTAAATATTCTAGCGATAAAAGTAGAATAGCTCTTAAGCAAATGATTTTGGAGAATGATGTGAACCTTTAAATATATTTTGCGATCTGATGATATATGTATTAGGAATAATACGTAGCAGAATATAGATTGCATAATATAATATCGGCTGTAATATCAAGGGCTGTAATATCGGTGTAATCCAAAAAATAACAACTGTATGAATATGATGCATTAGTGGAAGCATTAACCGGGAATTATGAGATAATATGATAATGGTGTATAATTATATCGCATTATGCAACAAATGTGAATTTAGCTGCCTTACAGTTTGGTGCCGATACTATATTGGCGGGTTGAGAGAAAAGTATTGGTGGGCCGCGTGTTTGGGACCCCTGGGGTAGATAATCTCAGTCTTCTGATTACAAATTATGATCGAATCAGTATATTTTGTGATCACAAACTAATAAGTTAAATCACCTCAGACTAGGCTGAGTGCGGTCAAGATTGGATGGTTGGGTTGGGTTGGGTAGGTTTGACTCAGGTTATATTGGGTTTTAATGATAGTGGAAAATATATAAATTTTAGCAATAAATATTATAGCGGTAAAAGTAAAATAGTACTTAAGCAAATGATATTGGGGAATGATGTTAAGTAATAAATATAGTTTGGAAACATTCTGATGAAAAGATTTCATCATCTTTCATTGTTTGTTTCGTGTTTGTGTTCTGAATTATACCACACGACGGGCAGATTTATATATCAGGCGGGTTGAGGGATAATATTTGTCAAAATGAGAACAAAAATATTCACATTTAGACTTTTCTATTGGTTAAGATATTTATAGGTTACATTTTTTGGTTTTCTATTTGTATTCATTATATTTTATGGATTCGATATGAATTGTATTGTATGAATTGTTCCGCACGACGGGCGGGTTTAAAAAAAGTGTTTTTAGTTCATTTTTTCAAATGGTTCATTTAAAAAAAGGTAATTTTTTTAAAAATAAAAATGCTCCGCGGGCAGCAACTATAGACAATAGAACGTTCAATTTACCCTGTAGAATTAATCCATACACAAAACCAATGGATTTGACTTCAAGATGCAGAACGGATCGTGTTCGAGTTCTGAATTATTCAGCACGACGGGCGGGTTTAAAAATGACTCAGGCGGACTGAGGGGAAATATTTTGTCGAAATAAAAATAATTAAACTTATAATTTTCAATAGATTAATATTTTATGAGTGTACCCTATTTCATTTTTATTTTTCCATATTTTTTATTAATTGAATATGAATTTCATGTTATGAATTGCTCCGCACAACGGGCGGGTTTTAATGCTATATATATACACTAGCGACAAGTTCCGCACTTCGTGCGGTTATGGTCGCTAGTAGATCCGCACTACGTGCGTCTCGAAAATAACAAGTGTAACCACATATAATTCAATAAGTAGTGTAGGCATATAAAATTCAAGTGTTCATACTCACATTGAGTCGGATACGCGCTTCAACTATTAGTGCCAAAGGCACGCGAATATTGGTATTATGGTTCTGGTATGTTTAACCAGCCTGCGACAGAATCGCCGTCTGATCATCAATATGTTGCACAATCCGTGTGCACGACATTATATAAGTTCGCATCGCACATACAGACGCACACGCATACAAACACTGGCTGCACACGTGTTCGTTCATAGAATTTCGGCACACGGACACACATACCAATACAAAATGCAAAACGGTATCGTGTGTGCAATTCCTGGGAAGAATTGCAAAATTATGCAAGAACAGTTCGCAGAAAAGATGTGGTGGCAATCTGGCAGGGAAGTTTCTAGCAATCGCTCAACTGAATGACAAAAGTGTGTAGAATAAAGGTAAAAAACAAACACCAATAGAAAAATATATGATAATTACAATTACAATATTGGTAAGCTACACATATACACTTGAAAAGCGCTTCTGGAACACGCACATGCACGACGATGTACTTAATTAAACACTCCGTTTTACTACGCACTCTGCACGCCACTGTGCATTTGCAAACGCTCGCTGCAATGCACGTGAGTCATGGTATATCGACACACAGACACACACACCAATATATACATCAGTGTGCCGTTCTGTACACTGTGTATGTATGTGTGTGTGTGTGTGTACGTGTATCTGTATGTGTGTGTGTGTGCATCTATGTCAGTGTGTATGTGTGTGTGTGTGTGCATGTATGTCAGTGTGTATGTGAGTGTGTGTGTGCCTGAGGTGGCAATCTCGCATGGGCGTTTCTAGCAATCGCTCAACTGAATGGCGCAGTGTGTAGAATAATGGTGAAAAACAAACACCAGTAGAAAAATAAATGTTAATTACAATTACAATATTGGTAAGCTACACATATCCACTCGAAAAACGCCTGTGGAACACGCACATGCACGACAATGTACTTATTTAAACACTCTGTTTTACTACGCACTCTGCACGCCACTGGGCATTTGCAAACGCTCGCTGCAAACGCTCGCTGCAATGCACGTGAGTCATGGCATATCGACACACAGACACACACACCAATATATATACACCAATTTGCCGTTCTGCACACACACACACACGTACGTTGAGCTTTATTATTATAGATATATATGGGTGTGTGTGTCAGCCGTGTTTGAGTCAGCATGTGGTCGCTTCGGTTCTGTTCGGCGGAGGTGTGGTTGGTAGAGACCCCACGTGTCAGCGCACCCGCGTGCGCCGCCTGTACGACGTGACCAACATTCTAAGCAGCGTCGGTCTTGTACGTCGCCAGCTGCACAAGTCGTCACGACATGCCGTGTACCTGTATACGGGCCCATCAGTGGACGGTTGCGGCAGCCACCACCCCACCATTAGCACAACCCCGCATCAACCACATGCAGGTAGTTTTCACACCCTTACTCATTCAAATGTTCAGATTCAGTGTCTGAAAATGTGCAAGTCGGTTGACTGTATGCGTGCGTGTAGAACGTGTCACTGGTCGTGCTCCATCGTTGGATGACATTTGCCGCGTGACGGCCCGCGAGCGCTACCAGCTGTTCGAGGCACCTCTGCGCAGCCACGAGACGGCAGTAGAGGGGTACAGCGAGGAAAGCGGAGTGGACAGTAACGCGATGACAGTCAAGATGACGACCGGCGCTGCTCTGCCGGCCACTCCGTCGACTTGTGAGGCCGTTACGGCCGAGGCAGCCGGCAGGCCAGCGGCTTCGTTGCCGTGTCAGGTGAGCGAGACTGGATCGATGACACCAACCAGACACGCTGGGCTGGTGAGACTAGATGTGGAATGTTGGTGCGGTGAAATGAGCACCCGAGGATGTCGGGCAATGGGAACGCAGAGGGAATAGCGCTAGACGAATGGTATAGTTCGTGTGGAATTCTAGACGGCGATATGAGAAGATACTGATACATAGTGAGATAGTAAAAAGTACTGTTGATTAGTTTGGTAATCACTATGAGGATTCGCATACCATAAAGAAGACACAGAGAATCAGGAGAGTAGATATCAATGAGTTTAATTTATTAAACAACATATTCAAAACAACTCATTATGCTGAATATCAGAGCAGATGCATATATGTGTATGTATGCTTGTGTGCACTAACAGGCAGCCAAATACGTGTTGGAACACTCGGGTTGCAAAACTCCCGCGCTGTCTAGCAAAAGCCTACGCCTGGCAACACCTTCATTCACTCCCGGTTGCCAGATGGTGTCCACTCCTGACTCGCTCGTCACTCCCGATACCATGAAACTCATCCGCGGTGTGTCCTCCGCTCTGTCTCTTCCGCTCCCTCCCCTCACTCATGCCTCTCACTCACAACGCCATCCGTAGCCCTTTCTCGCATGAACATTTCGCCACGCCCACATTTCTGTTGTTTTTATCCGTTAGTTATCCCACGTGCTCGGTATATTGTGATCCTTCACGTGTACATCAATAATGTCAGCAATAGACGCTATGCTTCCCAAAGGCGGCCTTAAATCCAACTGCTATATTCGCACAGCGCGAAAACTCGGCGGTGTATTTTCAAATGCACATACATTGATAGCCACTGTAGTAAATGGAGCTTGATCTAGTTTCATCGTCAGCTCCACTTTTCCTACAGTGCACCCACAATGTATGTGTGTGTGTGTGTGTGTTTGTTGAGGACAGAGGCGATTTCCTCAGGAACCATCAAGCTAGTGTGCAGCATGGACATCACTCCGGAACAGAGTCAGATAACAGGATCGGCCACTGCAACAACCGCTACAGCAACAGCGAGTAGTCGTCGAAGGCCCTTCTCCAAGGCCAGTCGTCGATTGCAAATGGACTAGACATCTCCGGCACACACGCACGCATTCATACACAGACACACACACACACACACAAGCACATGCATGGTGTTTGTGTGGGTTGCAGTTAATATGTGAGTAATATGTCCTGCTAGTCGTATTGTGCAAGCTGGACAAATGTCCACAGAGTCATTGAATCCACATCCACTAATTACTAAATGAAGTATTATTCATATTGCAGTTAATTGTTTATCAAATTATTTTTCGGAATACCAGTGGCGGTTTGTGTGTGTTATTATGTATGCATTCACCGCAGTTTGCATAGGGCGAGAAATTCGCGTGCCACGCGAGCTGTCTAAACTGCTCTGGTGCGTTCTGTGATAGCAAGGCTGATTTCGGCGTGTCTACTAAATTCGCCAGTCAAAAGCGAAATTGTTCGCTGCGAAGGTCACGTGCGTCGTGTCTAGTCCAGAGCCGTGTTTTCATTGATGACGCGATCAATTTAGTTTTTATAGCGTGACAATAGGCACTTCACAATCGCCGCATTATCGCAAAAAGTGGTGCATTTTAACAAAATAGCGTGCGCGTCGTGTCGTCGGTTTTCATAATGTACCGATAAGTATTGAATTTCGTGTTCGCTTTCTAGTTGAATTCCTAACAAGTTAGCCAAAATAAACATGACTGCTAGATCTTCGTGTTTACTATTTAAAAGCGACATGCATGTGAAGTACAAAATATACACACACACACACACACACACACACACACACAAACCACACACAACAATGACAAATAACCACGTTTGCACTATGAGTGAGTATCTGCCGAATCATGATCCTCGATGCTGGGCTCGCTCAGTCTGGAGTCAATTGTGACGCGAGTAATGCGCAGGGTTGAAAGTAGCACCCGAGAAACTGAAACATAAACACAATTATTGCATATACGAGATAGATATACATATAGACTCGTATATAGATATATTCAAGTCGCAAACTGACATCCTTCATAAATTGCTGCTTATAAGGGAGACCGACGGTACTTGCCAGAACTAATCGGCGCAACAAGAGTTTAGAAATCAATACAGATTAAATAAGGTCTAGATGGCTAAATGTTATGAAAAAGGTAAGTTCATTTTAAACCAGGGTATGTACAAAATTTGGTTTCTGTATAAAAAACAAAAACCACTGTTTTTTTCAAAGAACAAGTATTTTAGTCAGATTCGCCTAATTTTTATGCTTATTTTTATTTCTCACAAACGCTAGATCATTTAGGACATAAGTTTGAACGAGTTGACAAAAAAACATTTCACCAGAAAATTCGAGTCGGTGCTTATCAGCTTTATGCTACAGCTAGCTGGTGTATGTAGCACAAGTAAACTTCTCAAGTGATTTATTACATTTATTATTATCATTTCTTGAAGTTTATTTGTTCAAATAAAAATATAATTCAATGCACAAAATATACACAAATATCTAATACATAACGTAATGTATGTTAATATTAAATATAATACACTCGTCTCGGCCTTTTCTGTGCCGAGACGATCGCGAAGTCGATGATCATGCCGCCGATAATGCAGCTGCCACCATAAATGCCTTCACCATGTCAGCCTTGGCTATTTTGTTGGTCAATTGACTCCACCACTCTGTTATGTATACTCTATTGACGTAATTATTTTTTAACATTTTTTTTTGAGTATTTATTAATCATTATTAGGGCTATCAAAAAGAAACGTAAAAATATCTGTAACAGTGTTGTTGCAGAAGTCACCAAATGTAACGGTGTTGTTTTCAGTAGCCGGTGTTGATATCTGTTGTTGCGTGATAGCTCTAGTGAAGCAGGCCTCTTGAAGTTGTGTGCCGCGATAACGCTTATTGCCGATCCCAAACACAGTTGATTGTTGAAAATAAATGTATTGGGTCGTGATATTATATCTAATGTTGTTATTCCTAACTCTATCTGTCCTAATGTTATCCCCATGTTCTATCCAATGTTCTACCTCGTCTTCTAATCCGCACTCACTACCTACATGGTGGTCTAGTCTGTATTCTCCAATGCTCTAATCCGTATTCCCCTATTATTATATCTGCTATTGAAGTCCTCTTGAACTTGTGGCCGTGTCCTCTTGAAGTTTTGTGCCGCGATATCGCTTATTGCCGATTCCAAACATAGTTGATTGTTGAAAATAAATGTATTGGGTCGCGATATTATATCTAATGTTGTTGTTCCTAACTCTATCTGTCCTAATGTTATCCCCATGTTATATCCAATGTTCTACCTCGTCTTCTAATCCGCTCTCACTCCCTAAATGGTGGTCTAGTCTGTATTCTCCAATGCCCTAATCCGTATTCCCCTATTATTCTATGTTATATTCTATGTTCTGTTCCATTCTCCCTGTGAACCTCTCCTCTCTACTGAAACTGCCTACTGAACTGCTGCCCACTTCTCTACTGAACTGCTGCCCCTACTGAACGTCTCTACTGAACCTGCCCCCGAAAGGTGAAATGTATGTGCTTTTATACTGCTAACTAGCGCCGCCTACTACATTCTCCAGCTCCAAGCTGTGCACGGCCTCATTAATTACGGACAGCTAGGTCACCACAATGCACTGCAACGAGTACATAGCCTAACACAGTGGTGAGAGTGATATATGTGTGTATGCGTGTGCATAGGTTTTGGTGACATTTCTACAACAAAACACCAAAAAGCATCCCTATAAAGCAGTGGCAGTGCCAGGATTTTTCCGATGGACGTCTGAGGGGGGGCTAAGTAAAACGTTTATGGGGCTTGGCGAAGCATGAAGATCTACACTCGAACGCTGACTACATATTATAATAAGGGACTGGGGCACACTGATTCAGTCCTCGAACTTGAACCAAAATTACAGGACTTCATTTACAGTGGTAAGAAGTTTCAATGTCCATGATTATGATTTTTGGGGGCTGGAGCACCCCAAGCACCCCCTTGGCGCCGCCACTGCCATACAGGCGAAAAACAATTCTAATGCATTAATTTATATTCAACAAGACAATATAATTTATGAGCTGCATAATTATTTCATGACAGTGAGGTACCTCTGCCGAGTTGTCACGTGATTCAGTGTGTATGTGTGAAAGGAGTGTCCGCCACTATACCATTTACAAGTCAATTTGGCAAAAGTGAAAATCAATTTGGCAAAAGTGATAAAAATACAACATACAATACACAATGCACAAAACAATCAACGATTACTAAATAAAGATATAAGAATACAAGTTATATACAACACCACATGAAATATAAACATTGTTACACAGAGTGAACAGTTTTTTTTTAACTCAGAGGTTTCTAAAAATAGTGTTTTTCATAGAAACTCAAAAGTTTTGTCGTAAATATTTAGGATTTCTCATGAATACCAACTACAATGTTTCCACAGCAAAAACAAAAAATGTTAATAAAATGTTTCCCATATCGTGCCAACCCTTAAAATCATGTCAAAAAGTAATATTTATGAATATTTAAAACTGTATTAATTAACTCATTTACTAATTCTGAAAATATTAGATCATTCATATATGAGAAAAATCATTTCTGTCAAGAAAACATTTAAAAAAAAACATGTCTTTTTTATATAAAAAAACCACTCGGTTTTTTTTAAATTGGTTTTTTGGTTTAAACCAAATGGTTTAAACCAAAAAAACAATGTGGGTGGGTGTTTAAAATCGACTGCTTTCGCAAATGGAAGCGGTTTAAAACTTCCGTTGCCTATAGATGAAATTGCCTACAAGGTGCCTACAAGGTGAAAGTCAAGGACAAAGACAAAGTGCCTACAAGGACAAAGTTGCCTACAAGGTGAAATTCAAGATCCTGTGTGTACATTGCTAAGATTTTATTTTTATCTTTTTTAAATATTTACAAAACTCTTGGTAAGTGGTACTAAAATGTTTAACTATACACTAAATAGCATGGTACAATCTTTTTTTTGATTTGTGTGTGCAAAGTGTAACAAAACAAAAAACCGTGTTTTTTGGGTTTTTTTAAAACCCGGTTTAAGTCATGGTTTAAACCCTGTTTTAAACACATAGGTGGGCGAACCAATATCAATGAGCAAGCGATGGAAGCATAAGTAGCGCTCTGGGTGTACCACGTTGAATTACGCCGCGCGACACATCGCCGTGTCTAGATGCACGCCTATTCGTTTGTGTCTGTGTGTCGTGAGTGTACGTGTCACTTCGTGAGCTGTTGGAACATGTGTGTTTGACTAATTGTATGTTTGTATGATTGTCTGTATATGTGGCATGTTCGTTTCGACCTCTTGTGTCAAATACACTCGTTCCAAAACACCCACGTTGTGAACATGTGTAATTCCGTGGATACCTAACGGCCACAGCTAGACTATTCAGATTGAAAATATCCCATTGATTTTCTCACTGACGGGTATCATCAGTCACACGATAATCATTATTTCAAGCCTCACTGATATACGGAAGACTTCTTGCTATGTGCGAGTGATGTCGTGAGTAACATCTTGAACAATTTTGTTGTGCGAGCTTCTTTAGAAGACTGGAAAAACCATAAAGAGTAAATAATAAACTACTTGAGCAAATAAAAATGGTAACTATAATAAAAATATAAAACTTTTAATAAATACTTCTACACATTATATTTATAAGTATTTATTTGCGTGCAAATATTTATGTGTCGAAGTAATATATTAGAATTATGATTGTATAATTCGATGATTTTATGTATGGATGCCAGCATGAAAAAGTGCAACATAATTCGTTGAAACTGGTGCTGGTTTACATTTACTGTTTGGCCCGGCGATAACTCACATGAGTACTTCTTTGTGTCGGCCCGCTTGATCATGAACAGCCCAGTTGTTGTATGCGACAACGCTTTCTCCACCACAGTTGCCTCCACAGAGACCAGGTGCGGTCTCAACAGGGGCCGTCCAACCAGCGTGAAGTCGGCAGCGCCTACCAACAAAACCTGACCACAAGCACGATTCATCACCATGATCGCACGATTCATCACCATCACCAAGCACGATTCATCACCACAAGCACGATTCACCATCACCAGCATTATCACTGCCACAATGCGCCACACATATGCGCGTGACAAACATAGGCAAGGCACATACACGGTGCGGTACAGAAACTTGCTGATTTGTAACTGTCGCCTTGTGGCGAGGAGTATTGGGGTATGGGCGACTCCATTTCATTGGAGAGAAGAAGTCCAAGGTTTTTTCTATCTTCTACAGTCACCATCATGCATTGGTCGAAGCAGGAGCGTGCGTTTGCTTGCGAGGCTTACTTTTCCTTCGGTCGTTCCATTATCGCCACTCAACGTGCCTTCCGTACTCGGTCAATATGCATCGTTCAGCTCCAGTACCTGACCGGCAATCAATTGTGTCGTGAGTAAACACATTCAGGTTGAGTGGAAGTATGGCAAAATCGGATCGGGAGGTCATCGAACAGCCAGAACTACAGATAATGTTGAAAGGGTGAGGGAGTCATTCCTCCAATCTCCCCGGCACTCGGCGCGGAAACACGCAGCTGATCTGTGAATGTCTGACCGCACCATGAGACGAATTCTTCACCAAGATCTCAATTTTAATCACTACAAAATGGCTGTAGCGCAAGAGCTGGGTGAACGAGATTTTGATGCCCGCCGAAATGCACGTGAAGCTCTCCGTGAAAACCTTCCTCACGACGCGCTGGTGTTCTTTGGTGATGAATCTCACTTTCACATTTCTGGCTGTGTGAAATAGCAAAACATGCGTTATTGGAGCGCTAACAATCCACATGAACTTCATCAGAGGCCAATCAATTGTAAACGTGGCACTGTGTGGTGTGTAGTTTCAAGAGTATGGATAATTGGTCCTTACTTTTTGACAGCAAATGGAGACACTGTTGCGGCGAATGCACCTCGCCACAGGGAGACGACGCAACCTTTTCTCCCAAATCTGGAACAAATGGACATAGGGAATGCGTCGTTCCAACAAGATGGAACCACGGCACACACAGCGTGAGGGTCAATGGAACTTTTGAGGGAGCATTTCCCCGAGCGTCTCATATCCTTGAGAGGCGATCTTCTGTGCACTGCGCGATCGCCTGATTTGGCTCTATGTAATTTGTATGGGCCTACCTGAAATCCATCGTCCATGCTGATCGCCCATAGACCCTACTACATCTAAAGGACAACATTCGCCGAGCCATCGTCGACATAGTCCTCGATATGCTCGCAAGAATGGGAGAAAACTTCGGATCGGGTAGAATAGGGAATCGGAAAGAGTCGGATAGCTCTGTGCATTGACAATGGAGGCAATCACTTGGCCGATATCATCTTTAAAACAATTAAATAAATGTGGGTGTTTGTGCGTGCGTTGTTTCCCGTGACGATAGAGCGTGAGTGCGTGTGTGAGAGAGATAACAGGGATGTCATTTGATCGGCTAGTATATGTGTATGTATATATGTATTCCTGTCTGTGCGTTAGAGTTGTAGTTATGCATTGTGTGTCAGTGGTTACCAGTGTGAAGAGGTGGTGTTGTCGTGTTGGCTGTGTTGATTGCGCATTGTGTGAACGGTGGATTGTGCGTGCGAGTATCCAGTGTGTATATTGTTTTCGTATCATACTACAGCTTCATTGTTTCATATTACTGATTTGATTCACTCATAGTCTTCAAATACATCATCCGTCAATCATGTTATTCTTCTCCACGGTGGAGGCGAAGCAGTATCTACAATAAATAAATTCAAAGAATGTAAGATATGTGAAACGAATTATAACAGCAACACAACTATTATGGTTTATATTGTCTTTTTAACTCAGCAAGTTTCTGTGTCGCACCCTGTACATGCTAAAATGGGTAGAATACATCCAAGAATCGCTGGTGATTTTTCAACATTGAGAGATGATTAATAAATTACGATTCATGCTAAGTGGCATAGATGATAATTTTCAGCGCTGAGGAACAGCCGTGAATAAATACAAGGATATCTGTCACCACGCATTGTACAAAAACTGTATTATTTCAGAAAGGTGTGAAGTTCTACCCAATTTTCCATTGTTTGAACGCGAAATTTTCTTGCATTGTTTCTTGGTCGTTAATAAGAGCAGTCATTGCACCAGTGATACTCCCTCGGTCTGTCAATCAACCTCAACCTCTGCAAACAACAATGCCCCAATAACTGGGATTATCTAATGATTTCTCTGAAATTCGCGGTGCTCAAACCCCTGTATTTCGCTATGATTCTCTAACTAAACGTCCACTTACGCCTGGTTTACTGCAACAATGTACATGCTCTTCTACAAGTGACTTCCGGTGCTTGTGATTCCCACAACGCACACCAGCACCAACCTTCTCCAGTCTGATGGTGTCGCCGATGTCGGGCGCCCAACGTCCTCGCAGTACGATCAGGTCGCCCTCGGTCACGCGGAACTGCTTGCCCTGAATGTGCACGACGGCGAAGAGACGGCCGGCGGTGCCCGAGGCCACACATTGGTCCACTCGCGCCATCACCGCTGTTGGCGACACATCAACACACACAGCGCCGTAGTTGTCACAGCACAGCACGGCGGCGGCGGCTGACATTGTGAACGCTCGTGCCGAAAGGAAAGAAGGACGCGCAATAAAGCATGATCATACAGAAGCAAGCACTACACAGAATGCGTCACGCCATACAAACAAGTAACACCCTAAGCTATGAACATTGTTGTCATGACTAAACGAAGTGCAACATTGCTTCACGTTCAAACTCCAATATTATTTGGATAACAGAACAAACATAAAAGAGAAACGTTCTTAAACGAACTTAGACCTTTTGACGAATTTTCTATGTGACAAAATAAGAAATCAAACTTCAAATACTACATTGCATACTAACGAATACACCGTATAATAGTATACTAAATACATCGTATAAGCGTATAATAAATGCACCGTATACCCTTTGTTGGAACGGAAACGAGTACCACAATTTCCAAGAATGTGTACAAGCAAAATGTGTATGCGAAATTTTCGATAGCATATCAATATCGCATCATTCCACACAGGGTCACCCCGTGTAAATGTGAAGTTTCAGTATGTTCAGTCACCGGCACTGCTGTGATCACGCTGGGGCAGCTTCATCGGTGTCAGACAACCTCCTGCGTCGTAACTTGTGAACGTGACACCAGCATCACTATGTCCGCCTATATTGTCTGCTTCGGTGAACGTCATGGAGGCGACAGTGGCGGCGTACTTGTTGACAACTCCGGCATGCATGCCCAGCAGAGTGCACGTTGATGATCCTACTGCTGCTCGTACACAGGAGCAAGCACGGAATATAGCATTTATGCAATCAAGCGCACACACCGACGCGCAAACGTAATTATGGCTGATGGAGGCACTCGGTGGTAGCGTGGCAGTGACGCTAGAACCAGCAATCAACAGAACAGGACAAACCACTGCTGAAGCTACATCAATCAATACTCTACTCTTCTGCATGATATTCCATGAAAGATAGACAACATCATCGATAATTCAACAATGCACACATCGAATATTTCATTTTGGTACAATATATATACCGTAAATGCTCTTTTTATCCGACATTCCGGATTATTTTTCGACCTCCTGCGTATGGTGCCGGATTATTTGAGCCTGTCGGATTATTTTTGGTCACTCCTCACGGTAGGATTGCGCAAAAACTGCAACACAAAAAATAGTG
This sequence comes from Sacculina carcini, assembly GCA_916048095.2. Taxonomy (NCBI): domain Eukaryota; kingdom Metazoa; phylum Arthropoda; class Thecostraca; family Sacculinidae; genus Sacculina; species Sacculina carcini. The sequence continues at coordinate 3,940,486 of OU696577.1, forward strand.
CACTGATAACAGGGTTGAGATAAGACGCGTATCTCCACAGTGTATTGTTCTGTATCTCCCACGTGTCTTTTGTTATGATGTAATCCCACAATCGCATCTCAAGCGAGGACGAGCTCCAGCTTCACCAAGGTGCCGGATTATTAGAGCCTGTCGGATAAATAGAGCATTTACGGTATCCATAATAATAAAGCTCAACGTACATGTGTGAGTGTGTCCGCATGAACACACGTTTTATTGGTATGCGTGTCTGTGTGTCCATATTACATGACTCATGCATTGAAGCGAGCGTTTGCAGCGAGCGTTTGCAAATGCCCAGTGGCGTGCAGAGTGCGTAGCAAAATTGAGTGTACATCGTCGTGCATGTCCGTGTTCCAGAAGCGTTTTTCGGGTGTATATGTGTAGCTTACCAATATTGTAATTGTAACTATCATTAATTTTTCTATTGGTGTTTGTTGTTCACCTTTATTTTATACACTTTTGTCATTCAGTTGAGCGATTGAAGAAATTTTAGAAGAAAACTGTGATCCAGCGTTGAGTATCCTCTTCTGAAGCAAGTTTGTGTTTCTCCTATCAGGGCACATTCCTCTGCATATTTGCACAATCTATAATTGATTATTGACGTCAACAATTTGCCAAGACAGCTCAGTAGAGTAATTCCTCGATAATTTTTTGGGTTGCTAATGTTGTCTTTGTTCTTGTATATTGGGATAATTATTCCAGTGGACCAGTATGATGGGAACACACCATCATCCAGTATCTTGTTGAAAAAGCTGGCATACAATGAACAAAATACATATTTTGTATTCTTTATGTATTCGTTAATAATGCTGTCGATTCCCGGCGATTTACCATTTTTTAACTTGTTTATACAAGCAATTACTTCCCCTGGGGTTATTCGTACGTGTAGAAAAGAATTTTCGCAATCATCACCTATGTGAGAGTTGACATCGTCATGATAATCGTCTCCTAAATTTTCCCCTGTCAGCAAGTCCTTAAAATGTTCATAAAACTCCATCAATGATACCGTGCATTCCTCCTTTGGTCTTGAATTTCTCAGGATTCTCCAATAGCCCTTAAGGTTTTCCTTTTCGGCATTTCTTAATCGTGAGACGATTTGGATGGATCTTTGTTCCTTGATTCTGTAAATTTATTGCTTGTATTTTCTAATCATCAGCTTCAATTCATCAGCTAGTGAATCAATGGTCTTTGATTTATTGTGTCTATTTTTAGCACTATGGTATTTTTTTCTATGTATCATACATCTACCATCATATCCATATATGTATGCAGTGTTACTCTGTTTTGTGTGTTTCCTCATTGATTTGACGGGAAATGTTTTTCTAGTCGGCTCGAGAAGCAGTTTATGTATTGAATTATTTATCTCATCTATTGTCAGATAAGACATGTTAGCACATAAATTGTTGACACATTCAGCAAATACATTCTGTCTGTACATTTCTTCTCTATCAGCTGTCCATCTGCCTGGTCTGACATTTTCTAGTTCATATGTGTTTGATTCTGATTTCTGGTATTGATCATCTGTTGACGTTTTAATCTCCCATTTCACATTAATCGAAACTGTGACCCCACAGTGCACATCAGAAATCAAAGGATCAAAATCAAGTACTCTGAATCCAGATATCATATTTAGAGTGTTGTATGTTCCCATTATGTAGTCCACAGTTGTTTTGAATGTCGTTGTAGCCTTGCCAACACCGTAATCATCACCTACTCTTCCGTTTAATATGATTATTCTATTATTTTTACATATTTCTAACAATTTTTTACCATAATAGCTCCTATCAGCACTTTGGTCATCGTTGAATCTCTCCACAGAAATGTTATACGTTTTCATTGATTCACCAATATCTATTATAAAATCATTATCACTCCCACAATCAGCTATATCTGAGCGAGCACCAGTGTGTGCATTAAAGTCGCCGCATATTATGTGTCTGCAGTCCGCATTTGAGATCAAAAAATCATCCAATTCATCAAAGTGATTTACTTTGCCATACCTAGAATGGCTTGGAGGTATATGCATGATATATAAAGGTCTTCACTTGAGGTATTCATTGGGTCTTGTGTGCATATAGTCAATATCGTCTCATAATCATGTCGGCATTGCTTCCATGATACCTTGGATTTATGCTTAATAGCAATCATTATTCCACCTGATTTGCTTCTACTTACTTTCCATCTGTGTTTGTAGAATATATCATAGCCAATTGTACTCATAACATTACCAACATTCTCCATGTCAGTATCATCACATTTTGTCTCTGTTAGACATATTACATCATATTGATTGACAGTATCAGCAAATTCTTCGACTAACAGCTTAGATCGGAGACCACATACGAGACATTAAGACTGAGCATTTTAAGTGTTACCATAATTTGTGTCGCTGCTGTGTCTATCGCACGTCTGGCGCCAGCGAATCCCTATTGGCTACGGTAGGTCTTTGCTGCCTCGACCTCGTCGTAGGTGACATAAGCCTTATGTAGATCTGCTAAACCGTTCACCACCACAGGCGACTTTCTGTTGGCGTACCATATGACGAGTTTGGCGTCGTGCGTTGAAACGTTTTGTACGCTGCTTTTCTTCTTAATATCTCTCATCATAGCTACCCTTGTTGGAGTCAGTTCGTCGTTCACAAATATTTTCGTGTTTTTCAGCTTAAGCTGCTTCTTATTGCGAAGAATCTGGACTCTTTTCTTAGGCCGGCAGATTCTCACAATTACAGGTCTGTTGGTATTTGCTCCAGATTTCATGCGGCCTGCTCTGTATACACATGCAATGTCATCATGCGTCAACTCCACTCCAATATCACGAGCAACTTCAATCACATTCCTTTCCATTGCTTCCTGCGTCTCATTCTCTTTCTTTTCCAATCCAGTCAGTCTGAGATCATCTATTTTTGAGAGCTCCTCTAGCATGTAGTTTTGATGCTCGATGATTCTCTCCAGATCTTTGACGAGTTCTCATATATTTTTTCTGTCATTGGCTTAACTGTTGCCTCAACAGCCGTTGTAACCGCTGCCGTGATGACCTGTATCATCGCTGGTAGTATAGTTGAGAGCACATCTCTGGCCGCCTTTGAGAAACCTCTACCTCCTTCCAGTCCTCCATCCTCACTCATATTGTCCACAATCGATCTCACAGTAGTATCCACTAGTTCAGTTAGGTTAGATTTCCCGCTCATGTCGCAAAGTATTCACAACACAATCAAGGTCACTGGTTCACACGGGCTCACAATCACCGAATCACACGTCCGCACTGTATCAAGTCACACACACAAGTGTGTGTGTGTGTGTGTGTGTACCGTTGATTCACGGTTAAAATAAGTTTAAATTTTAGTACAGTCAACATTACACATAACGGACCTCCAAATAGTGGAACAATTCCTTGGTCCCGAACAAAAGCCTATCAAATACGTGTTCACTCCTCCAATGAGCGGGATTTAAATATCCGACTAGCGGAAACCTTCAAATAGCGGAATGTCAGATTGGTCTCCACTATAGCACATGTAGCACTATATACCGGAACAACCACACATACACACACATACAAACTCACACACACACTCGCATACATATACAAACACACACACAGACACACAATGTGCATGTGCATTCGTGCATAATGGACCTCTGAGAGATACCTGTGAATGGGATGAGTGGAAACGGGATATTTGACATTTGCATTCTGCTTCATTTTGAGTGTGTATGTGTCTGTGTATGTGCTGGTGAGTCTGTATATGTGAGTTCAGTTAAAACCCACGTTGACAATGCACCACTGGCTACATGAGCGTTTGTTTGTCGCGCTTGATTTACGGTTCAAAAGTGCATTGAAATTTAATAGGTGTATAGCATAAGTAAGTGAGTAAGTATACTTATAAGTCATTCAAATAGGATGCCCACGAAGCTACGAGACGCACGCAGTGCGGATCTACTAGCGGCAATCACCGCACGAAGTGCGGAATTTGTCGCTAGTATATATATATACAGGGTAAAGAAAGAAGAAGCCTGGGAGTTGCCAGATATGTCACATCTAAACCGCACTGAACGACACGAGATAACAGCGCTTATAGAACACAACAGAGATCTGTTTGCTCGCTCGAATAAAGATTTGGGAAAAACAGACATTGTGGAGATGAAAATAGACACTGGAGAACACGCACCGATCAAATCACAACCATATCGGCTGCCATATAGTCAGAGAGATTTTGTGGAAAAAGAAGTTAATGACTTGCTCGACGCCAAACTAATAAGAACATCAAGATCACCGTGGGCGTCACCCATAGTCATAGTAGACAAAAAGGATGGGAATAAGCGATTGTGCGTCGATTATCGAAAGCTCAACAAAAACACGAGGAAGAACGCATATCCGATCACTCGAATTGACGACGTATTAAGTTCACTTGGGAATGCCAAATATTTTTCATCACTAGACCTAAAATCAGGCTTTTGGCAGATTCCAATGCATCCAGATTCAGTAGAAAAAACGACGTTTACATGTTATTTGGGTAGTTTCGATTTTCTGTACATGCCGTTTGGATTAGCATGTGCACCTGCTATATTTTCGGAGCTAATGAATACTGTGCTGCAAGGAATTCAGTTCAAGTTTTGTACTTCTTACATGGACGATCTCATTGTATACTCGCCAACCTTCGAAGAACACATTCGGCACATTTCCATCGTTTTTGACCGTTTACGCGAAGCCAATCTCAAACTAAAAATGTCCAAATGCGAATTTCTCAAACCGGAAATAAATTATTTAGGTCATCTCGTATCTCCCAAGGGAATAAAGCCAGACCCAAGGAAAATTTCAGCAATACAAAAATTGGTTCCTCCAACGAACGTACGCGAAATAAGATCTTTCATCGGACTCACAGGATATTACCGTCGTTTCGTTGACAACTATGCGAAAATTGCCAAACCCATGATCGTACTGACCAGAAAACACGCGAAATTCCATTGGACTCAAGAGTGTCGAGAAGCATTTGACGAGCTGCGAAAGTGCTTAACGCAAGTTCCAATACTAGCCTATACAGACACGAGCAAGCCGTACAAGATATACACAGATGCAAGCCAAGACTCTATCGGAGCAACGCTGACACAGGTTCACGACGATGGCGAACGTGTCATACAATTCCTCTCTCACCAGTTGAGCGAGACGCAGAAACGATGGCCAACAATTGAGCGCGAAGGTTTTGCTATCGTTTTCGCCTGCCAAAAGTTCAGACATTACCTGTATGGATCGAAGTTCACTGTGTACTGCGATCATAAGCCGTTAATGTACCTGTTTGCATCCGAAATGAAAAACCCGCGAGTACAGAGATGGGCGATATTGTTAGATGAATATGGATGTGATGTTGAGTATATCTCAGGTGCTAAGAACGTCGTAGCCGACGCTCTATCGCGACTCAAATCCGAGCAGGAATGTGACGTTGATGTCATCAACTCAGATAGACGACCAGGAGCTAAGCTGCGATATGAGATCGATCCCTGCCCTGATGCCGAGAATGACACCGATTTTCATCACAAGTTTGGTGACTTCCTGTCGAGAAATAAGAACCTTTGTACTTTACAGAAAGAAGATGATTCGTTGGCGAGCATAATATCCGCACTCAAAACCGAAGATGACAAGCCAGATGTCGGTAGGCACTATACTATGATTGATAATACGCTTTTCCATGTTTCAAACCCAGATCACTGCAACCGTTTCCCAGGACTGCAAGTGTGCGTCCCGAAAACACTGAGACCATCGATAATACAAGAATTTCACAATGGATTTTTCGGGGGACATTTCGGAATCGATAAAACCTACGCAAAAATACGGACGAGGTTCTACTGGCCAGGCTTGTACCGAGATGTGATCGATTATTGTAAAACGTGTACACCATGCAACATGAGAAAGCTGAGAAAGCAGAAGCCACCATTGCATGATATGCAAATACCCCATCATCCTTTCGAAATCATCTCCATAGACACCAGCGGTCCTTTTCCTGTTTCATATTCAGGCAATCGATTTATCATAAACATCGTCGACCATTTCTCTGGATATCCCGAATCCTTCCCAGTGCCGAACAAATCGGCTGAAAGTGTCGCAAAAGTGTTAATGGGACACATTTTGCCAAGGCACAGTTGTCCGCGAGTAATTGTTTCCGATAACGGGTTGGAATTTTGCAACGAAATTGTAGAGAAAGTCAATATTGTCTCATCCAACTTTATAAGCGTGTGTATCAAAGCTTTAAGTATTCAATTCGAGGTTTCCACTGAACCCTCGCGCCGCACCGAGTTCGACGGCATAGTGAAGAATGGTCATACCGAGCGTGATCATCACTTCTGTACCACATCACAACTGGGGAGTGGAGAGCATTGAAGGCTATCGCCTCCGGCATGGAGTGGCCGAGGTACTTGTCAAGTGGAAGACCCCCATCACTCCATCATGGGAAACTCTGTGTGAATTGCCAATCGGCGTACTGCTTCTACACGGACACGTACAAGAAGCGCCCGGGCATCTACAACAGAGAACAACAGCCTACCACTGGGACCTGCTGGCGCTCAACAACGACCGGGTGACGTTTCTTCACAATCGATCTATGGATCAGTCGAGAGAACAGTCGGCGGTGGACAGAACTCAAACAAATTCGTTAGTGCCAAACGACAATCTTATTAATTTATAAATTGTATTTCGTCATGTATTCATCTCGCCGTGTATAAGCTTGCTTTGATAATTCGTTTTATGGCCGTGACCATCTAGTGGTCAAATTATGTGGAAATCCACATAATTTGATGTAGACCTTGCGCTGTGCTTGTAGCAGAGATGTTTCTCGCTTCATTTATTCTGCTTTATTTCTGTGTGTAAAAGCTAATTATATAATTGCCTGTTAAGCGTATCTGTGTGTATCCCAACAAGCGTGGCAACCCCGCACGCCTATGCTTAGTCAGCATGTAATATGAGCGCGTGGCGGACAGCGACGAGCTACTGCAAGCAGCTAGCGCGAGTGAAGGAATGCAGGGGCCATAAATTCATCTCACATAAATGTGTCAACCCCAGACTTGTCTCCCGCTTAACACGTGTTGACCAGAGCGTCCAGAGAAATCACACCACTTTATGAGAATTTTATTACCCGCTCGATGAGTAGGCTAACCGACAAAAACAATAGCAGGGAATCCAAATTTGTCCACCCGGGGAAGATTAGTCAGAGATTTACGAGGAAACTAACACCAACCAGCCGGTGAGGAGCATAGGTACGCGCTTGCACCAGCTCTGCCTCAGTTGACCGTCGCGCGTCGCATAAAAGAGACAGGTAGGCGATTCTCTAGGTCTTTCGGGTTAGGTCTTACGGAGTTCTTTTGGACCTTGGTGCTCGAGAGTTTTTGGTCTGGTCTATTGTCTATTCGTTTACTCGTGTTGAGCCTTGTGGCTTGGTCGATCGTGCTTTGTGTTTGGGCTGTTTGACCACTATCGTCCGTGTGTTGTTTGATATCGCATCGCTACGCTGCTGCTGTTGACAAATACAGTGTTTACGTTTGTTCAACAAGCTGGACCGGCAGACCTCCGTGGGGGAGAGTTATTAACACGAGCTATTGGGAAAACAAATCTAGACTATCACAAGAATCGCGAGAAGAAGCACCACCGTGACCACAAACGGGTGCTATCAGAAGAAATCAAGACTACAATTTGTGGTGCCGTGACCCGGATTTTCGAAGATCGACATCAAGCAACAGCCGCAAGTAAGAACATCATCGCCAACAAGAGCAAGGAACAAAGAAGACCAACAACAACAGGAGAACAGAAGAACCAGTCCGGAACGACCAACTCGGGGACCATACAAGTGCGCACAAGCTTTCTGCATCGAGGGTATGTGACAATTCTTTTCTCCTTATCAGAGCCATTTATACGTATTGTAATTGACGCTTTAAGTGTTACAAATAGTTGATTGAGAGCATAATGATCGAATCAAGTGAACCAGTTATGATGGCACAAGCGCTAACTGACATAGCAAATGAGCTCAAAGTAAACAGTTTTGCAAGCCACGTCCGATCATTTTCAGGGGAAAGTCCGGTGAAATTTCAGAACTAGGTTTCAGATATCAACAATCTTTCGCTACAATTGAATGATGCTCAACTGTTGAATGTAGCACTAAGGACTCTAGGGGGACCAGCGGTTAAATTTGCCCACCGGGAAATGACAAATACTCACAGCATGACATGGTCAAGATTGAGGCAGCTCCTCAAAAACAGATACAGTGAAGTATGTAGCTCACAGGGGGCACGCGAAAAGCTCAGGTATCTCAAGCAGCACAAAAGTGAACCCCTACAAAACTTTGCAGAAAGAATACTGGAACTTTCGCTAGATGCATTCGAGAACCCTGACGCTCCAGACGCACAGTTAGCACTTGTGGAGATATTTCTCAAAGGAATAGCAATTGACAGCATCGCACGCTCGCTGATCAAGCGTAAAATAACAACACTGCAGGAGGCAATAGATCATGCTGTAGAAGCTCAACAAACAGAGAGAACATACACACTGTTCAGAGGTCAAAACGAGCCAGAACCGATGGATGTAGATATAATCCAGGAAGCCAAGCTAGATACAATCGAGAAAAATATATGCTCGTTGACAGAAAGCATTTCGAAACTTTGTCAAACTATTGCGAATTCATCAGCGAACACTCCAGCTATGCTCCCTCGTTTCCAGCAACGAACAGCATACCCTCCGCGCACGCATTCTAATGCATTTCCATGCAGAGATAGGCGCGAACAGAGACAGCAACAATTTCCGGATTTGAGACCAAACACACCAGCAGAAAGTAGAAATATCAACAGGATTGCGCACGAATCGAGGTACGACTCGAATCAGCTGCAACGGCAGCCAGTGGGTAAATTTCGATACAGATGGACAGATCAAGGCCAGCCCATATGTTATCTATGTGGAAAAATAGGGCATATCGGGAGACAATGCAGAACACAATCACAAGTGAATGAGCCGAGTCAGACGGGAAACTAGCGCCGCCCACCGGTAGGACCAGCCTGGGTGTGGCGAAAGAGCAGTATAATGGTCCATTGAAAGTAGCGTCAGTAAATGTTCGTAACGATACCCCAACATGTTTCTGTTTTATTGGCCGCCACAGGGCCGACGTTTTGATTGATTCAGGATGTGATGTGTCTCTGATATCAAAAGCTTTTCTCGATAAGCTTGACAAAGAAGAATACAAGTTTTGTAATATTCCGGATGTAAAACTGATTGGGGCTTCTGGAAAAGCCCTAGACAATGTGGGAAGTGCAGAAGTATGCATAAGATTGGCGAAATTCTCGGACAATTATAGATTCAGAGTCGTGGTCGGTTTGAAATATGATTGCATATTGGGAGTAGATTTCTTTTCAGCGTATGGTGTGACGCTGAACTTCGGTAACAAAACTCTGTGTATCGGCGACAACGTAATATCATTGAAACCAAAATCACGAACAAAAACGTGCGCAGGATCACTGGTGCGACTGATCGATAAAGTAACTATCCCTCCTCGTTCATCAGTAGAAGGCTGCATGTCGTATGTCACATCAAAGAACATGATTGAAACTGACATCGTTGTACGATTTGACAGCAATTTGCCAATATTCAAGAACGAACCAAACTTGTCGGTAATGTCAGTGATAACGAGAGCAGAACAGCGAAAAATGTTGAGCATGAATCTAGCCAACAACTCATCCCGATCTCAGACTCTTCCAGCCAACCTTGTCATCGGCTACGCAGAACCATTGGCAAACTACACCGTAGCATCAGTCGAAGATCAGCGAAATAAAGAAGAAGCCTGGGAGTTGCCAGATATGTCACATCTAAACCGCACTGAACGACACGATATAACAGCGCTTATAGAACACAACATAGATCTGTTCGCTCGCTCGAATAAAGATTTGGGAAAAACAGACATTGTGGAGATGAAAATAGACACTGGAGAACACGCACCGATCAAATCACAACCATATCGGCTGCCATATAGTCAGAGATATTTTGTGGAAAAAGAAGTTAATGACTTGCTCGACGCCAAACTAATAAGAACATCAAGATCACCGTGGGCGTCACCCATAGTCATAGTAGACAAAAAGGATGGGAATAAGCGATTGTGCGTCGATTATCGAAAGCTCAACAAAAACACGAGGAAGAACGCATATCCGATCACTCGAATTGACGACGTATTAAGTTCACTTGGGAATGCCAAATATTTTTCATCACTAGACCTAAAATCAGGCTTTTGGCAGATTCCAATGCATCCAGATTCAGTAGAAAAAACGACGTTTACATGTTATTTGGGTAGTTTCGATTTTCTGTACATGCCGTTTGGATTAGCATGTGCACCTGCTATATTTTCGGAGCTAATGAATACTGTGCTGCAAGGAATTCAGTTCAAGTTTTGTACTACTTACATGGACGATCTCATTGTATACTCGCCAACCTTCGAAGAACACATTCGGCACATTTCCATCGTTTTTGACCGTTTACGCGAAGCCAATCTCAAACTAAAAATGTCCAAATGCGAATTTCTCAAACCGGAAATAAATTATTTAGGTCATCTCGTATCTCCCAAGGGAATAAAGCCAGACCCAAGGAAAATTTCAGCAATACAAAAATTGGTTCCTCCAACGAACGTACGCGAAATAAGATCTTTCATCGGACTCACAGGATATTACCGTCGTTTCGTTGACAACTATGCGAAAATTGCCAAACCCATGATCGTACTGACCAGAAAACACGCGAAATTCCATTGGACTCAAGAGTGTCAAGAAGCATTTGACGAGCTGCGAAAGTGCTTAACGCAAGTTCCAATACTAGCCTATCCAGACACGAGCAAGCCGTACAAGATATACACAGATGCAAGCCTAGACTCTATCGGAGCAACGCTGACACAGGTTCACGACGATGGCGAACGTGTCATACAATTCCTCTCTCACCAGTTGAGCGAGACGCAGAAACGATGGCCAACAATTGAGCGCGAAGGTTTTGCTATCGTTTTCGCCTGCCAAAAGTTCAGACATTACCTGTATGGATCGAAGTTCACTGTGTACTGCGATCATAAGCCGTTAATGTACCTGTTTGCATCCGAAATGAAAAACCCGCGAGTACAGAGATGGGCGATATTGTTAGATGAATATGGATGTGATGTTGAGTATATCTCAGGTGCTAAGAACGTCGTAGCCGACGCTCTATCGCGACTCAAATCCGAGCAGGAATGTGACGTTGATGTCATCAACTCAGATAGACGACCAGGAGCTAAGCTGCGATATGAGATCGATCCCTGCCCTGATGCCGAGAATGACACCGATTTTCATCACAAGTTTGGTGACTTCCTGTCGAGAAATAAGAACCTTTGTACTTTACAGAAAGAAGATGATTCGTTGGCGAGCATAATATCCGCACTCAAAACCGAAGATGACAAGCCAGATGTCGGTAGGCACTATACTATGATTGATAATACGCTAATCCATGTTTCAAACCCAGATCACTGCAACCGTTTCCCAGGACTGCAAGTGTGCGTCCCGAAAACACTGAGACCATCGATAATAGAAGAATTTCACAATGGATTTTTCGGGGGACATTTCGGAATCGATAAAACCTACGCAAAAATACGGACGAGGTTCTACTGGCCAGGCTTGTACCGAGATGTGATCGATTATTGTAAAACGTGTACACCATGCAACATGAGAAAGCTGAGAAAGCAGAAGCCACCATTGCATGATATGCAAATTCCGCATCATCCTTTCGAAATCATCTCCATAGACACCAGCGGTCCTTTTCCTGTTTCATATTCAGGCAATCGATTTATCATAAACATCGTCGACCATTTCTCTGGATATCCCGAATCCTTCCCAGTGCCGAACAAATCGGCTGAAAGTGTCGCAAAAGTGTTAATGGGACACATTTTGCCAAGGCACAGTTGTCCGCGAGTAATTGTTTCCGATAACGGGTTGGAATTTTGCAACGAAATTGTAGAGAAAGTCAATATTGTCTCATCCAACTTTATAAGCGTGTGTATCAAAGCTTTAAGTATTCAATTCGAGGTTTCCACTGAACCCTCGCGCCGCACCGAGTTCGACGGCATAGTGAAGAATGGTCATACCGAGCGTGATCATCACTTCTGTACCACATCACAACTGGGGAGTGGAGAGCATTGAAGGCTATCGCCTCCGGCATGGAGTGGCCGAGGTACTTGTCAAGTGGAAGACCCCCATCACTCCATCATGGGAAACTCTGTGTGAATTGCCAATCGGCGTACTGCTTCTACACGGACACGTACAAGAGGCGCCCGGGCATCTACAACAGAGAACAACAGCCTACCACTGGGACCTGCTGGCGCTCAACAACGACCAGGTGACGTTTCTTCACAATCGATCTATGGATCAGTCGAGAGAACAGTCGGCGGTGGACAGAACTCAAACAAATTCGTTAGTGCCAAACGACAATCTTATTAATTTATAAATTGTATTTCGTCATGTATTCATCTCGCCGTGTATAAGCTTGCTTTGATAATTCGTTTTATGGCCGTGACCATCTAGTGGTCAAATTATGTGGAAATCCACATAATTTGATGTAGACCTTGCGCTGTGCTTGTAGCAGAGATGTTTCTCGCTTCATTTATTCTGCTTTATTTCTGTGTGTAAAAGCTAATTATATAATTGCCTGTTAAGCGTATCTGTGTGTATCCCAACAAGCGTGGCAACCCCGCACGCCTATGCTTAGTCAGCATGTAATATGAGCGCGTGGCGGACAGCGACGAGCTACTGCAAGCAGCTAGCGCGAGTGAAGGAATGCAGGGGCCATAAATTCATCTCACATAAATGTGTCAACCCCAGACTTGTCTCCCGCTTAACACGTGTTGACCAGAGCGTCCAGAGAAATCACACCACTTTATGAGAATTTTATTACCCGCTCGATGAGTAGGCTAACCGACAAAAACAATAGCAGGGAATCCAAATGTGTCCACCCGGGGAAGATTAGTCAGAGATTTACGAGGAAACTAACACCAACCAGCCGGTGAGGAGCATAGGTACGCGCTTGCACCAGCTCTGCCTCAGTTGACCGTCGCGCGTCGCATAAAAGAGACAGGTAGGCGATTCTCTAGGTCTTTCGGGTTAGGTCTTACGGAGTTCTTTTGGACCTTGGTCCTCGAGAGTTTTTGGTCTGGTCTATTGTCTATTCGTTTACTCGTGTTGAGCCTTGTGGCTTGGTCGATCGTGCTTTGTGTTTGGGCTGTTTGACCACTATCGTCCGTGTGTTGTTTGATATCGCATCGCTACGCTGCTGCTGTTGACAAATACAGTGTTTACGTTTGTTCAACAAGCTGGACCGGCAGACCTCCGTGGGGGAGAGTTATTAACACGAGCTATTGGGAAAACAAATCTAGACTATCACAAGAATCGCGAGAAGAAGCACCACCGTGACCACAAACGGGTGCTATCAGAAGAAATCAAGACTACACAGGGCTAAAGGATCTGGCCGGCCATCAACAGCGGAAAGGAAGATCGAGCGTGTTCGTGAACAATTCCTGCGAAGTCACAAGAAGTCTGTAAGAAGAGCAAGTCTGGAAACCCAGATTCCTGAACATGCTGAATTTAGACTATCGGTCGTCATTCCTTTTGCACCCCGGAACACAGCTTCAGGAATTTCCTGATAATACATCATAATGAACACAAACAAGAAAGCATCAATAGATATGTGATGAACTACACCTTTCATACTACCTGCAGTTATTGCTGAAAATATTTATTATGATTAATATTCATTGGTATTTTAAGCGCGCACCATACTGTGACTATATGACACTGTGAACCAATCTACAGCGATGCCTCCCAGTAAGCTCAAGCTGGTATTAAAATTCGCGCGAGGGCCAAGATTCGAACCGCGAGCCTCTGACGCAAGATTTCAGCGCCTTAGCCACTGAACTACTCGAGATCTGAAATGATTTCTGTTATATATTGTCGCTAATGAGTTTCAAGCATCACTAATATAAATATTGCATAATCAATAACCTAATTTTAAACAATCAATTTAGACGAAAAGCGAAACACTAGCAGCTACAAAGCTAAACAGCTAAACAGTGTTCACCTCTGTTGATTTATAACTATGATGGTATGTAAATATATAAGACATATTTAACGAAGCCAAGACCACATGAGAAACGAGCAGATGTGCATATTTACTGAACCTATGAACGTAACCAAACCGCTGACCGCAGCAAAATGTCCAGGATGATGATATGCAGAATCATCTGAGTGAGGATCACAAAATGGCTGCGCAAATCACACTTGACACAAAATCTGACAAATTCGCAAACACGTCAACGTCAATTACGTTACGTTACGTTACAATTACGTTAACACGTCAATTATCGCCAAGAATAGCACGCGAGAAAACACTAAACGCTTGAGAACAATAACCACGTGCGCTCGCTACAGTGCAACTGCATTGACTGACAGTTGAAACAATGGCCAGTACACCGTGACGTGGCGTTGCGTCATACTTTCGTGGAAGGGCCTGTAGTATAGGTGGCATTGATACAGGCCGTTTCACGAAAGTATGACGTCATCGGTGTATGGTGATTGACTCGAACGGGCAATACGCGTTGCTATAAGAACTTGTGTGTTAGTGCGGGTGTTTGACTGGCATTCCGGCTCAACTGACTTGAAAAATCATGTGACCAACATAAAAAGCTTAAAATACAATTGCAAATGAAATAACTGAATATATTATAAAACCACAGAGGCATCAAAAGTCACAACACAAACATGCAACCACTATACACGAGACAATGTGGAACGTTTTCGCTTCAATTTCTCTCTAATTAATCGTAGATGAATTTCTGTCACAACAATTATTGTTCAGAAGAATATTTACAGCGGTGCACACAATTTTTGGGCAATTAATTGTAAATTACGATGCTGAGAACAGTACAAGTAAACAAGGGCTCTAGTACCAAGTGATCCAACGTACCATCTGGTCCAACGCTGATACGATGCGATGAACACCGGCCGAGCGATGACTCACCGGCCGTGAGTGAATCTGACAGTGGCGTATCTAGAAACTGAAATATGCGAGTGACCATTTATAAGCAGAAGCTATAAGCTATATTTATTAGCTGTATGTTATATCCGAACCTCATTACAAGTATACATAACATAACCCACCTAACCCAACCAAACATTATCTGACCTAACCTAACCAAAGCTAACCTACCCTACCATTAACTTCACATAGCTGATAAAAATTGTCAAAGATGATCATTCACATAACTCAGTCTCTAGATACGCCACTGTCAGATTCACTCACGGCCTGTAGCATCGTGGCTATCGCTCGGTGTTCATCGCATCGCAGTAAGCGTTGGATCAGTTGGTACGTTGGCGTAAATGGTCGTAGCCCCGTAAACAAGCATAACACCGCAATCACTCAGTTTTTCTAGTGCAGGAAACCAATCATCGCGCTGGTTTCCAACAATACACAGTTTATCATACCTGATATACTTCTGCACAGTTAAAATCAATTGTAAAATTAACAATTGAATATATTATAAAACCACACAGGCACATCACACACATACAACGACTACACACGAGACAACGTAGAAAGTTTTCTCTTCAAGTTTTTCAAGCAAAGACATGAATTTTTGTCTGAACAATAATCATATAAAAGAACATTCACACTGGCCTATAAAATGTTTTCTAAAACTAATTCAAGGTTGTGTTTTATAGAACAATGTGAAGTATGAAACATGACACCGTGGTGGCTGAGTTGTTGAAGCACGAGAAGCATGGCAATTTCTCGTTGGCTACCTACAGTCGAAAATTCCCTAAACTCAAAACATTTTTTAATAGTTAAATAAGACAACAAAACAATATTAACAACGGTAACAACATGCCAGTCACCCGCAACAACACACAAGTTCTAATAGCAACGTGTAAAGCCCGTATGAGTCAATAGCCAGCAATCGATGACGTTGTAGGAGCGCAGCTCACTGCACAGAACGAAACAAGAGACTGGTGTATTGTCGCGCACACACACACGCAAAGCCCACACACAAACGCAAAGCCCACACACACACGCATACTCAAAGGCGCTAGTGGTGGGCGGAGCCTACGATCACACCATCAAGGCGCCACTCGCACAGGTGGCCACAGCTTCCCCCCAGGTGCCGGGATCCGATACACTGACAATACAAACGTTGTCAAACGCATACACGATAATGAGGACGATGATAACAATATGAAAGATCTACACAAACCAATAGTACACAGTAATGCCTAATCAGCAAAAAAATTACGTGAAACGAGCAGGTGGTCGTATAGGTCTGCTACAGCGAGACCAGACGACCCTGGTTGGGCGGTCTTGAACGGTAGCACCAGGAGTAACTACAGGAGCCGGTGGGCGTGGAGGGGGTGACGTGCAGTCGTCTCTCTCCAGGAACGCCGGCTTCAGTCTGTCCACTGAAACTGTCTCATGACGACCGCCGCCGTCCAGCACGTACGCTTTGCGGCCCCGGTTCATGACGACGCAAGGACCCTGGTACGGCGGTGTCAGCGATGGTCGGTGTGCATCCACTCTTACGAAAACATGAGTTGCTTTAGACAAGTCCGGCGAAACAAATGGTCGTTGTTGCTCGTAGCGGCCAAGCCACGTGGTGGGCACTGGACGCAGGCGCGACATGGCAGTGGTCAAGAGACGGACCGGGAGGACTCATCACAATCGGGAGGACGGACGGCCAGTCAGGATAATCACTCAAGGCATGCCGGGGACCGTCTCAGTAGCCGGCTGCGGCACTGCCGGGGAGAAAAACTGCCCTGGCAATCGCATTGGTTCTCCAAACACCAGCTCAGCTAATGAAGAGCTCAAGTCAGGTATATGCGTTGCTCGAAGACTCATCACAATCGGGAGGACGGACGGCCAGTCAGGATAATCACTCAAGGCAGCCATGAGCGACGCTTCAAGTTGCCGATGCACCCTCTCGATGATCCCGTTCTGCTGCGGCATGTAGGCACATGTGGCCCTCAGCTTCACTCCCATAATTGACCACAACTCCTTCCACAGATCGGAAACAAACTAAGTGCCTCTGTCGGAAGTGATGTGCAGGCAAATACCGAAACGTGCGATCCACTCTAGCAAGGCCTTGGCGCAGCTAGAGGAGGTAATATCCAACAATGGAACGGCTTCCGGGTACCTCGTATATCTATCTATTATCGTGAAAAGATATTTGTAGCCGTTGACCTCCGGTAGTGGTCCGACAATATCCACGTGTAAAGCCTCGAACCGGGTGGTCGGCAGTGCTGCTCGACTCAGAGGTGTGCGCTAATGTTTAATTACCTAGCAACGCTGGCATTCGACGCAACATTTGGCCCACGCCGCCACTTTCGAAGAAGCCGCGAGAACACATACCTCTCTGATATGAGTCTAAGTGTTGCACGTGCACTTGGATGACTCAATCTGTGAATCGAGTCGAAGACCTCGCGCTGCAGGCACTCTGGAACGAGTGGACGGTCCACGCCGGTGGAAGTAGAGACGAGTATACCAGACGATACGTCTTCCACCTGTCGACGCTCGACGCGAAGAGAAGGACTCATAGACAGGTTAGACACTTCGGAGTCATCTGCCTGAGAAAGAGCTAGGTTCGATCACATCGATGGGATCGAAGGTAGGTAATTCAACCCGAGTACAGAACGAACACTGCATTGGCGTGCCTTCCATTTTAGGAACGCAAATAAACGGGGTCACCACTGTAGAAGCGATGCTCACTACACAAAACGAAACAAGAGACTGGTGTATTCTCACGCACACACACGCAAAACCCACACACACACACGCATAATCAGAGGCGCTAGTGGTGGGCGGAGCCTACGATCACACCACCAAGGCGCCACTCGCACAGGTGTCCCCAACATCATACTTTCGTGAACGGGCCTGTAGTCTAGGTGGCGTTGACCTAGCCCCCTCCCCATGGCGTCATACTTAACCTAACCTAACGTAAGTAACCTATATTGTGAACCTAACCTGCCCTCTACCTATCCTAACCTGCCATCTGAACCAGAGATTTATCGTCAATGATGTATGTGGTGTCAGGTGGCTAGGTTAATGAGACACACGGACATACAGTTGTAAAGTGATATTGTCACATTCGTGCACTTAAATTTGCCATTATCGACAATGATTTATGTGGTGTCAGGTTTCTACGTTAATGAGACACACTGACATTCAGTTGTAAGGCCATACTGTCACGTACGAACACTTGGTTGGTACCACATGCATACGTGTGGAATGCGAAGCCGGGACAGCCGAGCATACATTTTATGTATAGCCCTGTGAACTGCGCATGCGTCAGCCAGGATATAAAACACAAGGTTTTCTGGCACAGACGTCATTGAAGTCTGATTAGTGCTCAGTCGTGTTACGAGTGTTTCATAGTGAAGTCTTTGTACGTCAACAGTGTGCTGACTATGGATTTGTTTGAGTGTTTTGAATCTCCAGATAATGTGCAAGACCCACGCAAGATAACTGTTGGTATTGAAACAGATTTGCGAGAGACGCGTATTATGCCTCTGAACTGCTACGATTTCGAATTTCTCGACGCCCAACAGTGGGCGTCGATTGCATTTTGGCATGCAAATCGTCGGAGAAACACGCGATACAATCCCCAAGATTCACTCCGTAATGAGACAATGACACAAAGAGCGCACAATACTGGCCGTACACGTCAGAGTAGGGTGCCTGAATGGCACTAGTGTTGATTACACAATGATTATAGCTAACATGTTTGTCGATAAACTTCACAAACGAAGGATGCCAAACAGGTGGGTTGCCAGACGAATCAAAATATTGGAGATGTTCACCGTCCCAGGCAAACACAGCCCAATGCAGACACGTTTGTCAGCGTGGCTGTATATTGACAATAATTGACGTACGTACACCGAGCGCAAAACTGAAATGTTTAAGCCGATCGCACGCCCAAACCACTCGAAAAAAATTTACGGTGCTGAGTTGCCGTTCCAACTGCACTGCGTTCATAGTTGGAAATCGGTGCTGACGCGTCCCATGCTGTCGATGGTGATTTCGTTCTCGAACGTAGCGTATATTAGAACATTGATTGTTTCGGGTAAAGCATAGGAGAATGTAAGTTCACAGCGCACGCTTTCTTGTTCACGGGTATGTAGATGATCACCTCCACATCGGTCCAGAGTCAAATCGACTGGAGGTCTGGAGGTCAGCGAGACTGGAGGTCAGCGATATCGGGCGATAGTCAGACGGGCGCTCGCCCGATTAGCCCTGTTTCATGATGTGTATCACAATCGCCCGTCGCAAAGAGGCTGGAAAGTGCTAACCATGCCACAGATCATTGAAGACCTGCAACAGGGTAGACAGCACCGCCGGCGACAGGCGTTTCAGCATGAGGTTGTGAACCTCATCAGGCCCTTCAGATACATCGCCAAGCGATCACAAGGCTGTTCTCAGCTCAGATATGGATAACTCGCTGTTGATTGGCAGCTGACAGTTGGTGGATAAATCAACGGGTGATCTCTCGCACTACTGTTTAATCGCAGCAAAATCAGGGTCGTCGACGTTTGCACGACAGCGCTCCGCTAAATATCGGCCAATTTCATCAGCAACATGCTCCGGATTTATCACAGCCCGCGCGATGAAGGCCGACACTTCTCGGTATCGCGTGGGATCGGGCAATGACAAGCGTCGGGTGAGCAACCCCCCTCCTCTCGGTGTGTGCGCATTCGACAATCAACCATGCCAGAGGCGTTATGTTTTGTCGTGCGCTAGAGGGTGTTGAGAACGAAGAAATATGCGACGGCTTGGCATCCCAAGGTTGGCATTGCATCCGCGTGGAGCGCATCGTACGACGGTGTGAGGGTTGCGAGGTTCCAACGCACTCGTTTTTCCTCACGTTTGACGGTGTTGATCTGCCGGATGACATCACGGTCGGTGACATCCGTCAGCGTACCCGAGTCCGCCCCTACTTGCCCGACCCGATGCGGTGCTACAGGTGCCAACGTTTCGGGCATACGAGCTCCCGCTGAAATCGTGCAGAGATATGTGGACGTTGATTATCCGAACGGCTCACCGCTGCTGATTGCAAAAATGACTATTTCTGTGTCAATTGCAGGAGCAGCGATCATGCGTCTTCGTCGCGTGACTGCCCGGAATAGCTCAAGGAGAAGGACATTTTGGTCATTCGCACTGCCAAGCGCTGCAATTTCGGTGAGGCGCGTGTTGTGTATCGCAGATCGCATCCATCGGGCTCGTCCTTTGCCGACACAGTCAAACTGTCAGCTCAACCTCCACAGTCTGTCGACTCGTTTCTGCAAAAGCTGACAGTTGGCGACTTGTTTAAGCTAGCTGGACGAATGGGTCTCAAGCTGGTCATACCTGAGGCTGACAACCGTGAAAAATATTCAACACCGGTTGATCGGCGGCCTGAGCAGGCTGCCGTGCCGCGGTCGACAACGGCCGCACCCCAGCGGTCACAGGCGTCCGCGACCCAGCGGCCCCAGACGGCCGCACCCCAGCGGCCCAAGGCGGCCGATCCCCAGCAGCCTGAAAAGGCTGCTGACCGGCGACCTCAGCGGGTCGCCGATCGGCCGGCCGAAGGACCGTGCTGGCAAATTGGCAGCGATGCCGGTGAGCCAGGGCGGCAAAAAACCGGCCGCTCAGCGGGCTTCCAAGCCGGCAGAGCGGTCGTCTCCCAGCCGGAGGAAATCCGGAGACTGGACGGTGGTTCAACACAAGATCCGCCGTTCAGTCAAGTCAGCCTCGCCGAGGAGTGACCGGCGACCATCCCCCGGTCACAAGGCGAGCGCGGGACCTGCTTTTACGCGCTCGGCGGTTGCTAGCGCACCGCCTTCCGCTCACGATGGAGCGACTCCCACCACTGCCATGGAGGTGGGGAGTTCCTCTAAGTGGAAGCTCTCGGCCTCTCCAAGCGGGTCCCCACCTGACGCGGAGAGAAGATCAGCCAAGCGATATGAGTAGGTACCTGTGCTACCTGTTTTTTAATGTATATGTGCCTTTTTAACGGGAGTATTTATTTGTATTTTATTATATTATATTTATTTATATGTCCATTTTACAATGGAATATTAGTGCCCACCATTGGCATGGTGGGCACATTCCAGCCTCTTGGCGACGGGCGATTGTGATACCCACCATGAAACATGTCCGCCTCGTAGCCGAGCGGCTAAAACACATGCTTTGAGCACGAGAGGTCCAGGGTTCGAATCCCTGGCGAGGTGAAACGGTTGGGTTCGTTTATTAAAGTGATAGCCCAATTGCCGCAGGGCGGGTTTCGTGTGCACGCAGCCGTGCAGTCTTTCTGTGCTGGCCGTGACTGCGATTACTCGTGTGGCGGCCGGACCTGCGGTGTGCCAGCCGGGGCCGTGACGCTTTGCCCGCGAACACAGCCTTCTCTACTGCTGTGTTTAAATGCGTAATTATAATACATTATATATACCATGAAACCACCATATACCAAGTTACCATATTACCATGTTACCATATACCACCATATTACATATACCATGAGGGCAAATCGGACGATCACCCGTCTGACTATCGCCCGATATCGCTGACCTCCAGTTTCTGCAAACTGTTTGAGAAAATGGTTTGCAGACGACTGGTATGGTTTCTGGAACGCGGTCGGCTGTTCAAATATTATCAGTGCGGATTTCGCCAGGGTCGCTCAACGTTAGACCACTTGTTGACCATCGACTCTCGCGTAAGTGAAAGTTTCACGCGAGGTCACCACGTCGGGGCGATATTATTTGACATCGAAAGGGTATATGACAGGCACCATATGGCGGCATGGTATTCTTTGCAAACTGCATCGCTTTGGTGTCAGAGGCAACATGGGGAGGTTCGTACACAATTTCCTTTTGCACCGCACATTCTGTGTGCGTGTGGGGAACTCCCTGTCTCGTCCGTTCGATAAGGCAGAAGGCATTCCACAGGCTAGTGTGCTCAGCGTGGCCCTTTTTGCCATAATGGTCAACGACATTGACAATCATTTGCCTCCCTCGATTGGACGGTCTCTATTTGTGGACGACTTCGCCGTATGGTGTTATTCCCGCAGCACTGTTGCTGTCCAGCGTCAACTGCAGCTGGCGGGGAAAAAATAGAGACTTGGGGACCGCATAACGGCTTCCGCTTATCGACGTCCAAAACGGTCGGCGTACGTCGTCCGTCTTCTGCCGCCGTCGAGGTGCCTGTCCTGAGATGGAAATGGAATTGTACGGCAGTGCTGTCTCATAAAAACGCACGGTTCGGTTTTTAGGGGTCACGTTGGACTCGTGCTTGACCTACACGGACCATATTTCACTGCAGAGAACCACATGTCTCAAGGCACTGAATGTGCTGAAGACTGTATCCCGCATGCGGTATGGAGCAGATCGACAGTCTCTTCTCCTTCTGTACCGTTCGTTAGTCAGGTCGTCGTCTCGATTACGCAAGCATCGTATATGATCTGGCTTCGAAATCAGCAAAAAGCCATTTGAATGTAGTACACCACGCAAGGATACGCGTTGCCACCGGCGCGTTTCGCATGTCGCCAATCGTCAGCCTCCTTGTTGAGGTTGATGAGGCCCCGCTGGCGCTCCGTCGTCAAGAGCTGGGCATGCGTTATTCTTGCAAGCTGACAAGCACCCATGAAAATCCCGCATATGACGTGGTATTTTCCCAGCATATGCCTGAACAGCAGCACCTTCCAGGACCTCAGTGTTCTGTGTTGTTTTGCAGCAAAATGAAGGAACTGCTGGAGTCATGAGGGATAGGTGCCAACGACGCCCTCAGACAAGAATACACGCCGGAGTCATCATGGGAATTGGTCACACCCGAGGTCGACGTCTCGCTAGCAGCTCCGCCGAAACACCGTACAGTGCCCAGTGTGCTTCGCTCAAACACACTGGAGCGAATTCATTCTTACGGACGGTATACTGCCGTGTACACTGATTGATCTAAGTCGGCCAGTGCTTTGGTTTGTGCGTTTGTAAGTGGAGGTACGTGCCGCTCGAGCACGCTGCCACCGAACGCCTCCATATACACGGCTGAGCTTTACGCTATCCTGCTGGCCCTGGTTTTTATTCGCTCATCTTCATTTTCATTGTATTTAGTTTCATCTGACTCCCTTAGTGCTATAAATTCATTATCGTCGTTCTCCCTACATCCTCTTATACAGAGGATTGTTATCTCTCTTGACAACATCCACCACCAGGGCAAGCATGTAAAGTTCTGCTGGATTCCGGCCCATATTGGTATTTTGGGCAACGAGCGAGTTGACAGACCCGCAAAAAGAGCTGATGAACGAGACGTTTATTCATTTCATTTTAACTTTCCCATTCCGTATTCGGACTTTTATCCTGTCATACATCGTTTTATCCGTTCTCGCTGGCAGCTCTCCTGGGACGAATCTGGTACTAACAAACTAAAAGCAGTGAAGCCCGAA
The DNA here is from genome assembly GCA_916048095.2 of Sacculina carcini. Classification (NCBI taxonomy): domain Eukaryota; kingdom Metazoa; phylum Arthropoda; class Thecostraca; family Sacculinidae; genus Sacculina; species Sacculina carcini. The sequence goes on from OU696577.1 coordinate 3,963,974, forward strand.
ATCGGACATTGGATGTGCTCTTGTCGCCGGAAGAGGTCCGAGGAAGTGGCACTCTGTCGTCTGCGTGTGGGTCACACTTACGACACGCATCGCCATCTTCTACTCCGACAACCTGAACGCACGTGCATCGCATGTAATGCACGCCTCTCCGTGCAACACATCCTGGTGGAATGTCCATCATTCTCAGAGGCGCGTCAACGTTGTCTTGGATCCGTTCGGACTATTGACGAGGTTCTTAGACAGGAGCAATCGGCGGTCATTGAGGGCCGCATTTTTTAATATTTACGGTTTTTGCCTGTTGCGATCCCCTGGGTAGTCGGACGACACAATGTGGGACGACAACACAATATATTTACAAGAGATCACTACATTCACAGTCAGTTAATTACAGTGGCGAAAACAAAACACACGAAATGGACTAAAACCTGCGAACAACGAAACAGGTACAGCGATGCACAGCAAGATGGGTGATAGCACGAATGGGCGAACGGAAACGCGAGCAACAGGGTGAGCAGCAGGGCGAAACAGAAGCAGGGTGGACTCTGTTGACTGTCTGCCAGGGAAGAGTGTGTGTGACAGCGTTATATACAGCGCTGGTGTCTGTGTGGCTGAACACATGTGTGTATGCGAGCATGTCATCGCCGGTGGTTTTCTGGGACACATATGGTCTAGGCACACGGATGTCGACCAGATGTTGCCCTCGATGGCTGCTTCATCCCTGGGTGAAGTTGAGGCCAGGCGGAGTGGGTGCGCGCTGCCTGGTGTTTGGCTTGGTGCGCGCTAACATGTGTTTTGGCTTGGTGTATGTCGGTGTGCAGGGGACACACACCTTCGGGACGCGTATAGCAGAAGTGCTGGTAGGGTGTGTGACTGTGGTGTATGGGCAAGTGTTGTTGACCTACATTACACACACATATATATATATATATATATATATATATATATATATATATATATATATATATATATATATATATATATATGTGTGTGTGTGTGTGTGTGTGTGTGTGTGTGTGTGTGTGTGTGTGTGTGTGTGTGTGTGTGTGTGTGTGTGTGTGTGTGTGTGTGTGTGTGTGTGTGTGTGTGTGTGTGTGTGTGTGTGTGTGTGTGTGTGTGTGTGTGTGTGTGTGTGTGTGTGTGTGTGTGTGTGTGTGTGTGTGTGTGTGTGTGTGTGTGTGTGTGTGTGTGTGTGTGTGTGTGTGTGTGTGTGTGTGTGTGTGTGTGTGTGTGTGTGTGTGTGTGTGTGTGTGTGTGTGTGTGTGTGTGTGTGTGTGTGTGTGTGTGTGTGTGTGTGTGTGTGTGTGTGTGTGTGTGTGTGTGTGTGTGTGTGTGTGTGTGTGTGTGTGTGTGTGTGTGTGTGTGTGTGTGTGTGTGTGTGTGTGTGTGTGTGTGTGTGTGTGTGTGTGTGTGTGTGTGTGTGTGTGTGTGTGTGTGTGTGTGTGTGTGTGTGTGTGTGTGTGTGTGTGTGTGTGTGTGTGTGTGTGTGTGTGTGTGTGTGTGTGTGTGTGTGTGTGTGTGTGTGTGTGTGTGTGTGTGTGTGTGTGTGTGTGTGTGTGTGTGTGTGTGTGTGTGTGTGTGTGTGTGTGTGTGTGTGTGTGTGTGTGTGTGTGTGTGTGTGTGTGTGTGTGTGTGTGTGTGTGTGTGTGTGTGTGTGTGTGTGTGTGTGTGTGTGTGTGTGTGTGTGTGTGTGTGTGTGTGTGTGTGTGTGTGTGTGTGTGTGTGTGTGTGTGTGTGTGTGTGTGTGTGTGTGTGTGTGTGTGTGTGTGTGTGTGTGTGTGTGTGTGTGTGTGTGTGTGTGTGTGTGTGTGTGTGTGTGTGTGTGTGTGTGTGTGTGTGTGTGTGTGTGTGTGTGTGTGTGTGTGTGTGTGTGTGTGTGTGTGTGTGTGTGTGTGTGTGTGTGTGTGTGTGTGTGTGTGTGTGTGTGTGTGTGTGTGTGTGTGTGTGTGTGTGTGTGTGTGTGTGTGTGTGTGTGTGTTCCTATGCGTGCATTATGTGTTCTTACTGTTGTCACATGCTTATGTCCATCGTTGTTTGCCTTTTTCATTTTATCGCGCTTCTGAACATATTAGCGCTATATCAAATACATTGATTGGTTGATTGATTTGCCCGCTTGTTCATACTGTGTAGCTGCTGCGCGCCCGCGTATGACAGGCGCTATAACAAATAAACTGAACTGTTTTCAACTTTCACTGCATGTTAATACTGTGAAAATCTTGCGCGTCCGTCTAGAACAGGTGCTATAACAAATACCCTGAATTGGATTTAATTGAAAAAATGAATTGTTGGATTTATCGGTTACCATTTTTTCATTTTCCGTTTCTCGAAAGCTGAGCAGTGACAACAATAAGCGATAGAGGTTGACTTGTATTTTAGGGTGTTTTATTAGTGACATCTGGTGGCAAAAAATTGAACTACAAGCTGGCAGCCATTTACGCCTATAATTTGGCGCATTTTGTCGATTTTCGCTCCGTTTGTCTGTTTTTTCTTTCTCGTAAAATTTGCAATATCCGCCAGTTTCTGTGCACGCTTATTTGTTTTTCGATTGTTGGGATTCATTTGGTTGGATATTTTCACTTTTTTCTGTTTTTTATTTGTGTGATTTTCCCTCTGTATGTTTTTACCCTCAAATAATGTCTATGCACACGTATTTGTTTTCCGCTTGTTGGGAGTCATTTGCACTTTTCATGTTTTTCAAGTTTGTTTTGCATTTCTGTGAGCCCTTCCTTCAGTTGTTCATATTTTCCATTTTGTACTGTCGTGTGCTTTAGCCAATGCATGGTGCTTGTTGCCTGTGTTTCTGGTGGTGGATATTTCTGTCTGTTTCTTTCTGTTTTCTGTCTTATCGGGTCACGTGGTGGTGGTATGCAGTTATTGTGAAATCGCACCTAGTGGACGTCCATCAGCCTCCATATTTATTGTATCTACCACAGAAATTATGAGCGATACACAAATCGGAGAAGAAGTGATATACAGTTGTAAAGTATGAAGAAGTAATATAGTTGAAGAAGTATGAAGATGGTATGAAGAAGGTAATAGGGTATGCAGGAATGAAGAAGTAATACAGTTGGTCTTGTCACCGCAATGACCTAACCTAACCTAACCTAGTGCAAATAGCCAAACAAATATATACAATAAAACCCAAAAACAGAAAAAACCAACCAACCAACCAACCAAATAACTCCCAACAAACATAAAACAAACACGCGTGCACAGAAACGGAGTTTATAGCACTCGTAGACTGAAAAAGACACGTCAACGAAATAAGTAATCGAAAACGGACAAACGGAGCAAAAATCGACAAAATGCGCCCAAATTATAAGCGGAAGAAGTTGCCAGCTTGTTGTTCAATTTTTTGCCACCAGATGTCACTAATAAAACACCCTAAAAGACAAGTCAACCGCGATAGATACTCAAGCGAATTTGCACTTACGTGCGCGAGCGACTAACAAACGCTGAGTACTCCCACATGCCAACAATGACCGCAGAACCGTTCTTGCCAGATAACTCATACTTGAAAAACGTATACGTTTCAATAAAACCACCTGCACCTGCAACGTCAAAATAGAAAAACAAATCATATCAGTATTTAAAACCCCGCTGATGAAGTGAAATCGCAAGAAACACATTTTAACGAGAACAATTCATATAGAGCCCAAATGACCCACAAACGTGAGGACGAATAGAACGGACCGACACCGGTGTAGTGAGACACTCATAAAAGACCAAAAACACCGCTTAAAATTACTTCAATATCAAAACCGTAAATAAACCGTAATCATCAAAACCGTAAATACAACAATTGTTAGATCCGAATGTAAGGAAACAACCCCGCCAACAAGCAGAAACACGTAATCAACCACCACCACCACCACGAAATGCAGGGTTTCCAGGTGTCTCAAGCCATATAAGACCTGTGGAGGTAAACGACGGTCGAAGTCTGGAGATATATTTATGCAGAGCGGAACTACAAAAACCGAGAACGAAATGAAAGTGTCTGAGTTGTTTACTACCTCGCCTTATATACACCCTACTGGAACTGACCTAGATCTGTACAGAGGACCGAATTTTCTAGAAGAATAGAGTAAAGCGAGAAAAGTAAGATTAAACATAGGAAATACAACTTAACTGTTATTTATAAATACAAGTGTAAATCAGATGAATAAAACAATTTCTAAAGATAAATTAATTAAATCTGAATATTTACAACCTCACCGAAATAGGACACAATAACAGCTACTATTTACATAACGGGCCTAACAGATGTTAGGCCCAGTTGTTGTTGTTGTTGTTGTTGTTGTTCCTCAGGTTGTCTGGCCGAGCAACCTCGAGCTCCTGAGGAAAGACACGGCACCGACCGGGTTGTTCCACAGGTCTCTGATAGATGTAATTTTGTGTTGGCGTCTGAGTTGTGTGTGTGCTGTGCAGTGTTGCATGATGTGTGTGATGGTGTGTGGTGCTGAGTTGCAATCTGGACAGGTGTCATCGATTGAGTCATTCAACCTTTTCTGATATGACAGAAGGGCAGGATGATGACCGCATCTCAACCTGGCCAGATGCACCTTGTTTTCGCGTGTGAGTGTGTTTTCTGATTTGTGTATGTCAGGTGGGTGTCTTTGTAGGAGTGTATTGTGTTGTAGTGAGTGTATGGCTTTCCGTGCGATCTCTGTGTGTATGTGTTTCTTGATTGATGTGCGTGGGGGAGCTGGTGGAAGTGATGTGAAAATTTGTCTGTGGTAAAGTGTGCTTGGTGTTGTTTTTATGTTTCTGTCTGTGTTATCTTGTGTTGTGAGGTGATGTAGTGGATGTGCTGTGTTGGTGACTGCTGCTGCGAGTGTTTGTGTGCCTCTCATGTCTAGGTGGTGTGTCAGTTTGAGTATTTTGGTTTCGTGATGAAGGTGGTCTGCTGGTGTGGTAGCTGTGCATCCTGTGATTCATCCTGTTGTTGTTGTTGTTGTTATTGGTTACTGCATATAGCACAGGTTAGGCTCAGATGCAGGGATCACACAATGCAACTCTTTTGTTACACAAGCATCATAGATGCATGCTACTCGTGTTGCCTTAACCTAAAGCTATAAAAATAACTCAAGTTAGAGGGAATATCTAGAGCAGTAATACGATTATCCTTATGTGTACAGATACTAGATATTAGTTGAAATGAAGATATTATTGAATTGAGTTCATAGTGAGAAAAAAACAGATACATGACGCAACGGCGTTTTTTTGTTTTTGTTTTTTTTTGTTTTTTTTGGGGGTTTTTTCCAATCAAGAAAGAAACACAGGGAAATAAATCGGAGAAAGTGATGTATTACTTATTGTAGACAATTTGCAGTGATGACAATGTTCAGAAGTAATCATATTTCGTTTGTGAGTCCAGTGTCTGTCAAGAACTTCAAGGTGTGAGGAACATATCTAGGGTTGTACAGAAGCAGATCCAGAGATATGGATGTATTTTGAGGAAAGCTGTGTAATAGGAGGTGACGTTGAGTTATGTATCTGGGACAGTGGAGCAGAACGTGTTGTATGTCGAGCGTAGTGCTGCATATGGCGCATAGTGCAGGAGGATTGTGTCGAAAGATGTGGCTGTGTGTGAGAAGAGTGTGCCCGATGCGGAGTCTGGTGAGGGCTGTGTGTAGTCGGCGGTGACACGGAGGATCTTTGTGGCCGCGTGTGATGTAATGCCTAGACTGATGAGAGAAAGGTGCTGATGGATAAGGCATGGTATCAAGACAGTAGGAGGAGACGCAGTGAGAAAGATAATTCATGAGATCGGATGGAGATAGCGGAGGATAGGTGATGTGTGTGTGCTGTAAAGCCTGTTTGGCAACGGAGTCGGCCAGGTCGTTGCCAGTGATACCGGAGTGACTGGGGACCCATAGGAAGGAGATGTCAAATTGGGATGCCAAATCAGTGTAGAGAGTAGCCGATTCAATTGATAGAGCGTTGTGAGGATCTATAAGAGATTTTATTGCTGTTTGGGAGTCAGAGACAATGATTGAACGGTTGAATTTTTCAGTTTGGACAATTTCGAGGCAAACTGATATATGGCAAACTGTTCAGCAGTGTAAATAGTAGTGTGATCTGGGAGACGGTGGGAAATTTCGATGGAACGGCAAGGTACAACTGCAGCACAGGCCGACAGGTTGGACTGCACCGAGCCGTCGGTGAATATGAACGTAGAATCAGAATGAGTTGATTTGAATTCATAGTAATTTTGCAGAATTTCGGTTGGAATTGCAGATTGTGTATTGTGAATAAGGTATTTCACACGAGGTGGAGTGTAATTGAGCGGTAAATTTTGATGTAAAACGAGTGAATTCGGGTAAAAATTTAGAAGCTTGCATGCGGTTCTGTAGGCCAGTCCTAAGCTGAACCCACATAACCGGTTAACAAGAGCGGGCCGAAAGTTGTCGAAATTTTGGAGACTGAGAAGAATGAGAGAACATGGATGATCAGGATCTGCCAGAATTTTCATGCAATACTTGATAATTTGTTGTAATCTGCGAGAATGAAGAGATGTGACACCGAGCTCCAGATGTAGTTTTTGTATAGGGGAGGAACGTAGAGCACCAGTCGCCAGACGAAGACAGGAATTTTGTAAAATATCGAGATTGACTAATGTTGAATTAGGAGAAAATATAAAGACGCTGGAACAGTACTCTAATATTGGGCGGATTAATGTATAATATAGTTTGATGAGAATTTTGTGATTTGTGCCATAAACTGGATGTGATAGACATTTGAGAATGCTGATGCGCTGTAAGACCCGGGATTTTATATGTTGGATATGGGATCGAAAAGAGAGTTGTGGATCAAGGATAATCCCCAAGAATTTGGTGTATTTTTGGAATTTGATGGGGTGACAAGACAGAGTCAGTGAATTTTGAAGGTTTGGTTGTGTAGAACAATTTTTCCGAAAGAGAGTGGCTGTTGTTTTCCCAGGTGAAATGATGAGACCGAAACGGTAACAATTTTGTGACACGGAGTTTATGGCCAGCTGAAGTACACTTATCATGGAGGATATGTGCACTCCAGTAGTCCACAACACTATGTCGTCGGCGTATGTGCAGAATTTTACGCCAGAGGGAAGATTCCTAGTGACCTGATCTATAACTATATTGAAAATGGTTGGCGAGAGGACTCCTCTCTGGACGACTCCGTTTTCTTGTGTGAATGTGTCAGATAGTTGTGTGGTGCGTACCTGGAAAGTTCTATTGGAGAGATACCCTTTTATGAAGTTCAGAAAATGTCTCCGTAGTCCATGTAATTTTAATAGATGGAGAGTAGCAGTTTTGGAGACTTTATCAAAAGCAGAAGATAGGTCTAAGAATACGACCAGAGTGGAAAGTTTGTTTTGGAAGCCGATGCGAATGTGTGATGTTAGAAGATTGACATTGTCGGAAGTGGAGCGATTTTTGGTGAAGGCAGTCTGTTCAGGAGAAATGAGATTTGTGATAGAAGCGAAATGATTGAGGCGAGGAAGTACAAGTCTTTCGAATAATTTCGAGAAGCAAGAAGTGAGTTGGATAGGACGGTAAGATGACAGGTCTGATTTAGACTTTCCTGGTTTGAGTATGGGTATAATTATGGAGTGCTGCCATGATGGGGGGTAAAAGTCATTGATCCAAAGTTGATTAAAACACGACAGCAGGATAATTTTGTTTGATGAGTTCAAATTTTTGAAGAAGGCGTAATGAATGCCATCAGGCCCTGGTGATGTAGAATGACATTGAGAGAGACCTTTAGATATCTCTAGAATAGTGAAAGGAGTATTGTAGGATGATACGGTAAGAATCGAGGATCCGGTAGTAACAGAGGTGGTAGGTGATACAGTGGATGGAGGACTTGAGGTGGATGAACTTTTTGAGATTTGCGAGTAGTGTGTAGCAAGTTGATGGAGAACTAGTGGCTGGTAAGTGATGAGTGTGTTACCTATAGATGTTACTGGAGGGGAGGTTGGTGGTCGGTGTATTTGGCGGAAAGAACGGACTATGTACCATAGTTTAGTAATGGGTGTTCTGTGCGTGAAAGAGTGAGTGAGGTGAGACCAGCTGTCACGTTTGGCAGCGCGGATCGTCTTGCGCGCCATTGCTTTGGCCCTCTTGTAGGTGTCAAGAGATGATGTGGTGCGGTGGGACCGGAAGAAGCGCAGGGCTCTTTTGCGTTTCAGCACTGCCTCTCTGCAGGCTTGGTTCCACCATGGACAACTACGTCGGGCTTTGTGATGGGTCTTAGAAGAAGGAATAGAATGTGTGGCAGCGTAAAGAAGAGAAGATTCTATGTTAACGGCTAGTGTAGTGTAATCGGATTCCGTGTATTGTTGTGGGAATATACTGTTGAATAATGTCCAGTTGGCGTGTGCAAATTTCCACCTGATCTGCTGTGAAGGTATGATTGAGCAAGGTGATAGGAGAGAGGTAATAACAGGACAGTGATCACTAGAGAGGAATGAGTCGTGACTCTGCCAGTGCAATAAAGGAGCTAGAATTGAGGAGCATAGTGTAATATCGAGATGTGTGAGTGTGCCATTGTATTCGTGTAGACGGGTTGGTGAGCCATCGTTGAGAATGTTGAGTGTGTGATTGGTGATGGAGGAGACCAGCTCGCGGCCTCGAACGTCTGAGATGGCCCCAGCCCCAGAGGGGGTGTTTGGCATTAAAATCGCCACAGAGGATAAAGGGATGCAGAAATTGTTGAATAAGAGAATCAAAGAAGGAAGAATCTACAATTTGTTGTGGTGGGATGTATAAACTGCATATAATGATTGTTTTGTTATATATAGTTATTTGAACGGCTACAGCCTGATATGGTCCGGTGAGTGTGATGCGATGATGTGGAAGAGAGGACTGAACGAAGACGCTGGCACCGCCCTTACGCCTGACGTTATCAGCATAGAAGTGGTGTGCGTGGTAACAGTTGGGCATGAAGTGTAAGTTGTCGGTTGGAAGGAAGTGTGTTTCTTGTAAGCAGACTGTGTGTGGTAGTGTAGAGGCGAGATGTTGTTGGAGTTCGGGGCGCTTGTTTTGAAAGCCCCGACAGTTCCACTGGAAAATGAGAGGATACATATCGATATATAAGTGAAGTATGTAGTTCTGCTAAGTGATAAGTTGATTTTCATTTCTTTTCTATTTTTTCCTACCGCCGGCTGTCCTGCATTTTTTGGAGGCTCTTGGTGGGGATTTTGGTGGTAATTTCCGTTGTGTGTAGGAGTGATCGTCGTCGATGTTTGAAGTACGCTTCCGGTCAGTTTCAACCGGCTCGTCATCGTTTGGTGAGCGCTGTGCAACAGCAGTGTCGCTACTTGTGTTGTCAGCAATCGTATGACTGGTGTTGTCAGGATGGTCGTTGGTTTTTGGTTGTTCTGTTGTCTCCACCTGATCTTCGTTGGTGGAGACGGCGGGTAAAGCGGCAGGTGTGAGAGGAGACTTCAGTTGACTGATGAGTGCCGCCATGACTGTGGTCAGATGGGCAACGGACTCTGAAAGAGATGACAGCTGTTGCTGCATCTGGGCAAGTTCTGGCGCTGCTGAACTGCACGCTGTTTGTTGTTGTTGTTGTTGCTGTAGATGTTGTTGTTTGGTCACTGCGGCAGACGAGACTCTGGCAGCTCTCTCCACTTCAGTCTTGGCGTCAAAGTAAGATATCTTGTTTTTGTATTGTAGTTCGAGAATTGAGTGCTCCTGAATTCGACTAGGGCACTGGGCCGCTGAGGCAGAATGTTCACCCCCACAGTTGACACAGCGGGGAGAGCATTCACCTTGATGACTTGTCTCGCTACAGATAAGGCACACTGATGGTCTTGAGCATCTTTCTTTCTTGTGTCCGAAGCGTCCGCAGTTTTCACACAGTATTGGTTTTGGGTACCACGGCCGAATTTCGTATTTAACATAGTCAAATTTAAGCTCGGTCGGGCACGTCAGTCTTTCAAATGTGAGCAATAGGACAGGCGATGGTCTTTGCCCGGCCGGACGAGTGGGACGGCGGACCTCAGTGACACCGAGATCAGCCATCCATTCTTTGAGGTCGTCAGTGTCGATGTTTGTCAGATCAGGTGCATATATGGACCCTTTTGTGAAGTTGAGGGATTTGTGTAGGCTGATGGTCGCCTCAAGTCCTCCGAAAGCTCTGGTGTTCAGGAGTTTGTTGGTCTGGTCTTCATTTGTTGTCTTGATCAGAAGTTGGTCGCCTTTGACAATTTTTGCTGACTCAGCGTTTCCTTGCAGAATATTTCGCAGTGATTTCTCTATTTTTGGCCATCCCAAAGTACCGATGGGTGTTTGCGTTTTTATTACGAGGAACGAACCCTCGTCATGGTTCCCTCCGTCTACAGGGAAGAAGTTGGGGTCCACTCGACCCCTACTCCTCCCCATTTTGTGATGGGTGTCGTGACTATGACAGTGAGAAATTGTACGGAATATTTATTAAGATGGTTAAACGTGAAATGAAATAAAATAAAAAGGAAAGAAGAAGAAAAAAAACACCAACGGGATTTTAACTGTTTAACTACCTATTATATCGTATTTGGTTCGTATATACACCTACACGATTAAAACCATCCGATTGCATACAAGCAAAACAAACAAAACAATAGGAGAGCACAACCTATTTTGCCAAAAATACAATATTATAACCGCTCATACAGGATAATATCGATATTTAGGGCAAGAAACGTGTACACCTGATCCACCAATCCCTTATACCTAAAAACCGCCACCCAAACATCGATGAGTCAAATTACCTTAGGCCCAGCAGGTCGCAGCGAACCAGGATGAGAACCAGGATGTGCGCGATTGTCACTACGCACATTTGGCTAAATATATTACAACTATGTATATAAATACAACAACAACAACAACAACAATGTATTTGTATAGCGCTCACACATATATAACACATAATATAACGACTGTACCAGGATATATGAAATTTACAATTGATACAGAAATTTACATGCTATTAAGAGAAATATAACTGGTGATCACTACAGACCAAACCGCCGACGTAAAAATGCCAAAAAGACCAACCTCAAAACACAGCAAGATAACCGTGAAACATATGAAAGGTACTATCACAAAAATCTTTGCTTCCAGTAAGTAAGTTTCAGACGGAAAAATGATTTCATGGGAATATGTTTACAGCACAGAGGAAAAATGTATATCAAATTTCAATTTTGTATATCATGTATGTATATTTCCAATACACTTAGGTCAAATATTAATGTAGTTTTTAAATTCCCTCTACTATTTTTGCAATTGAACTTTTTGTATTGCTGCGAAAATACATTCAAAACGCACATTTCGTTCATTTTTCGTTCTTAATATTCTCTTCAAATATCTAACAAACTAGGGACAATCTAGCAAGCTAATAATAGATCTTATTTCAGCTACATTGAATTACATGACAAATACATTTTGCAAAAAATGCCTAGATATTTTTTTAAAATATGTTGAAAAATATCAAAAATATCATGAAAAATATCAAAAAAATGTTTGTTATTTGGTAGACTCAATATTTTTGGTTGACTCAATATTCTGCCTCTCTAACTATGTTCATCTCCTTCCACTTGTTCTCCCTGATTTCTTATCTGAAGCTCTTTCTCATATTAATGATGGAATTTTTCCTTTGTGTCAACGTACTAACCGTTTCAGCAGCCCCCCCTCCTCCCTGGTGGTCATTTCAACTTCATCACTTGCAGTCTGAATGTCGATCTCTTGAGCGCTCTTGGCGTCGATTTCGCTCTTGTTCATCTTGGAATTCTTTTCGCACAGTGTGGCGTGTGCATGTTTTATCAGTGCGCCACCTATCGGTGCATTATCATGTTGTTCCATTTCATGCGCAATCAAGAGTGTGGGGCAGTGTGTCGAAATCAGAAATCAGAAATCAGAAATGTATTGCCACTTTATACAACAAAGTATTGGCATGGATGGAAATATACATACAAATCACACAATGTACACACAAATGAAAATGCATCATAAAAAAAACAAAAAAACTTGGGCTCACAGCGGGATAAGACACACAAGAGTCACACAAAAACACGTATACAACAGAAAAACGAATGATATCGGTGTGGGCTCATGAATCTATGTACACATCCAAAAGATGTTTATATAATTTGCTGCTGAAAGATTTATAGGAGCTGGAAGATTTAATTGAACGGGGAAGTTTATTGTACAGACGGGGGGCAATGTATTGGAAGGATTTGGAAGACCATGATGATTCGGAAACTGCTCGGGGTTCTAGAAGGGCGCTAGATGATCGAGTGTTAGTGTTGTGTGAGACTGGCACTACCAGCTCCTTCAGATAGGGTGGAGGATAGGGGGAGTTGATCAATTTGAAAGTGAGACAGCATATTTTGTGTTGGGTCATATATTTAAAAGGAAGCCATCTCAATGTTTTTAGGTGTCGAGAGGTAGGATGACGGGAAGGAAGTCTGAAAACAAAACGGCACGATTGGTTGAGAATAGATTGGAAGGAAGAAATGTCTTTTTTTGGTAGAGAATAAAACAAAGAGGAACAATAATTTAGATGGGGGAAAATAAAGGCATTAATTAGAGCAATGGAGGAACGGTGATCTAGGTATTTACGCGACATATAGAGGTTACGTAGTATATAGCGACACTTTCGTAAAGTGATTTTAATGTGGTGAGAGAAGCTGAGTGAGGCATCAATATATACACCAAGACTTTTAACTTGTGGCAGTATTTTCAGTTGGTTCACTTGGAAATCCATACAAGGGGTTTGCAATAGTAGGAATTGGGTTTTAGAGTGGTTAATAACAAGTGATCTAGAGGAAGCCCAGGAATTGATAGCGTTGAATATGTTAGGAATATCGTTCTCGCGAAAAGCAGGTAAATATATTTGTATATCGTCGGCAAAGAGGTGATAAGATAGAGACATGGATCGGAGGAGAGCACAAATGGAGTACATGAAAATGTTGAACAAAATGGGACCGAGGATAGATCCTTGAGGGACACCAGAAGTGATTGGATGTGAAGGGGACTCATCGGAATCAATTTGGACAGAAAAGCTACGGTCGGATAGGTAAGAAATGAACAGTGAAAGAGCAGAATCAGATATACCAAATGAACGAAGATCCTGGATGAGGACAGAATGATCAACTAAATCAAAAGCTGAGGAAAGGTCGATTAAAATAAGGATAATTGGAGTTTTAGATGAAAACTGTTGGAGAACGTCATTTTGAATTTTGAGAAGAGCTGTTTCGGTGGATCTATGTTTGATAAAACCAGATTGAAATTGATCGACAAAATTGTTATCCATGATATAATGCGATAATTGTTTGTATATTGCAGCTTCAATAATTTTGGCTGAGAATGTTAGAAGGGAAATGGGGCGATAATTTGCTGTAGAAAACGTGTCTAAATTAGGTTTTTTTAGTATAGGTTTGACAACCGCGTGTTTTGAAGCGAGGAATGAGCCTTGGAGGAAGGAACTGTTGATGAGGTGGGTATAAAAAGGGGCTAATAAGTAGATACTTTTAGAAATCTTTCCATAGCAAATGGGATTTCGAGGGCATGACGAAGGTCTTGTTTTCCTTAGAATTTGTAAGGTGTCGAATAAAGTTAATTGGTCAAATGACTGTAAAGGATTCACTGCACTTTTAACTACTGTGTGAGGTACTGGTGCTGGGGACGAGTTAATTCCCAAAAGAGAGGAAGCCTTAGATATGAGGAAATTTGCAAACTCTTTCGCAGTGAATGAGGGAGATATACGAGTCTGTTTACCAATGAGTTTGTTTAGCAAGCACCACCGAGAACAAGAATGACTATTGGCGAGCAGATTTGAAACCCTATCAACTTTGAATTTCTCGAGAGATGATATATAGGCTCGACGATATGAGGTAAATGCTTCCCAGTCGGCATCGCAACGAGTTCGAGACCAAACCCGCTCAAGTTTGCGCAACTCCCTCCTAGATTGTATGATATTTTTCGGAAGATCTAGTTTTTTAGGGGAAGTCAAGGTTTTAATGTGTTTGATAGGAAAAAGCAAATCTCGGATACCAGAAAGCCGCGAGTCTAAAAATGACTCCAGGAGTTCAGCAGGTACATTTAAGAAGCTAAGAGGCGGAAGGAACTGAGCGAAGTAAAATGAGAACGTGCCATGATCATACACCCCATAATCATGGAAGGAAATAGTTTTGGAATCCGCCTGGATTGTAGGAGTTGAATGGAGAGTAGGTAAGGTAATCAATAGCAGGGAGTGGTCGGAAATGTTTTGATCAGGTGGCAGAACCTGCACTAGGGGGTTACTAGTGTTGGGCATGAAGAGAGGAGAGGGAACGAGAACAACGTCTAGTGTGTGGCCAGATATATGCGTGGGACAATTTGGGAGTAGAGAAAGTGCATAAGAATCTATAAGAGATAGGAATCTGTGGGTCGATGGAGTTGGAGGGGACACATTTGTCCAGAAATTAAAGTCCCCTAAGATAGCGAAAGAATCAGAGAATGTCGCAGTCAAATTCTCAATGAGTGCAGAGAACTCATCGAAGAAAGCAGGCAATGTCCCTGCGTGATTATGCCTGTAGACAATCGAAATACAAAATATTTTGCCATAGGAGTAATGTGTGACTAGGGATAAGTATTCAAAGGATATGGGAACAAATGTGAGTGTTTGATGTTTGCGGGCAGAATAAGGTTTGCGAAAAACTATACCAACACCACCGCCTTTGGAGTGATGTGACGAGGAAGACCTCGACGCGTGCAAAAAAGAGTATGAGGAAGGTAAAGCCGCCAGGAAAGAGTTACATTCCAGATCTTGTAGCCAAGTTTCCGTGAGGCAAAGGAAGTCTAGGTCATATCTTGAAAGGAGATCAGTGAGGTAAGAAACCTTATTCCTGGCCGATCGAATGTTGAGAAGGCCAATTTGTGGCTTAATTTCCCATTCAGAGACACCAGGAATAATTGAAGTGACGGAAGGAAAGGTGGTGCGAGGGCTCACTGGGCTCAAAGCATTCAGAATCAGTTTTTTGAATCCTCAGTACGTTGTTTCAAGTCAACAATGGCGTCAACAAATGAAGGGCAAGATAGCGAGAAGGCGGAGTGGTGAGACATCAACCCTGCTAAACTACATCTGTAGCATTTTGGGTTGCCACGATCATGACATTGGGAAGAAGGATGTGTGCCGGCACAGTGACCGCACCTAGGGGAGGATGGTCTGGAGCGACACTTGGAAGCACTGTGACCCAGGCCTAGGCACGATTTACAACAAGAAATCCAGTATCTAGAGTGTACAGGGAGACATGAAAGGTGGGCGTATACTCTGTCCCCAAGGACGCGTATGGCATCTCGACAAATGGGGGTCACGGCAAAAACAGCACAGCGCGAATTAGACTTAGCGAAAGTGAAGAACAAGAACTTCATGCTTCCATCCTCTATGAACGGGGAGAGCGACGGATTTTTGGCGGATATTGATTCAACAAGAGCATTGGAAGACAAACTAGGAGGAATGTTGGGAATAGTGATCTTAGGCGTAATAGGGGCTCGAGAAGGCTGTGATATGTCGGAATTTGGGAAAGATTTCGACAGGGAATTCATGGTCAATGCCACACCGGAGGCGGAGTCGCATTTGATCACAAATGCTGTCTCAGTTTTTGAGACACCCCTAATAGGGATATTGGATAGGGCAGACGCAATTTGCTCGCTTGACACAGAATCAGATTTCAGAATGCATGAGTACGATGCATTTATCTTCGGAGCCAAACCACCCACCGCAGACAAATTACCGTTATGACCATCACAAAATGTTTTGCGGGTAGTGACGGCAGAGGTTACAGTACTTGCAGGCGCAGGGGCAGAAGTGGCGTCGACAGCAGCAGCAGTGGCGGCGACAGCAGCAGTGGCGGTGACAGGATCAGTGGCGGTGACAGCAGCAGTGGCGGTGACAGCAGCAGTGGCGGCGACAGCAGCAGTGGCGGTGACAGGATCAGTGGCGGTGACAGCAGCAGTGGCGGCGACAGGATCAGCAGTGGCGGCGACAGGATCAGTGGCGGTGACAGCAGCAGTGGCGGTGACAGCAGCAGTGGCGGCGACAGGATCAGCAGTGGCGGTGACAGGATCAGCAGTGGCGGCGACAGCAGCAGTGGCGGCGACAGCAGCAGTGGCGGCGACAGGATCAGCAGTGGCGGCGACAGGATCAGCAGTGGCGGCGACAGGATCAGCAGTGGCGGCGACAGGATCAGTGGTGGCGGTGACAGCAGCAGTGGCGGTGACAGCAGCAGTGGCGGTGACAGCAGCAGTGGCGGTGACAGCAGCAGTGGCGGTGACAGCAGCAGTGGCGGCGACAGGATCAGCAGTGGCGGCGACAGGATCAGCGGTGGCGGTGACAGGATCAGCGGTGGCGGTGACAGGAGCAGCAGTGGCGGCGACAGGAGCAGTGGTGGCGACAGGATCATCAGTGGCGGCGACAGGATCATCAGTGGCGGCGACAGGAGGTATATTGGTGGCGTTATCAAGTGAATCCATAAACTCAGCCCTCAGTGCAGCAACAGCTGTGGATATCTTGGTGTCAATTTGTTTTTCGAGAGATGGACTCAACCCGGTGATGAGGCCACCGTCAGAAGATTTTGTAAATGGGCGATGATTGTCAGCAATCAAGGATAACTTTTCATCGCAATCCATGCAGTGCCAACGGAGTGA
Organism: Sacculina carcini; assembly: GCA_916048095.2. Taxonomy (NCBI): domain Eukaryota; kingdom Metazoa; phylum Arthropoda; class Thecostraca; family Sacculinidae; genus Sacculina; species Sacculina carcini. Next base: position 3,980,626 of record OU696577.1, read on the forward strand.
AGATTTTGAGATTTGTCGCAGCAAACCTGCTGAGACATTGATGCACTTTTTGTGCAGGTGCTGCCCACAGAGTCCACACGAAATATCGCTGGACGGTGTGCAATACATGTGAGCAATACATGTGCAGACGTTACATGGTGTCAGAAGTGTCCGACCTGCGTTTCTTGTTGATTGTGTTTCTGTGTGTATATTGGTTTGATTTTTTTTCTGTGCAATATGGCATCGTGCAGACAGCCAGCAGAGCTGGACTTGAGTTCTCCGTCGTTGGCCAGCACTTTGCGCGTCTGGCGTCGAGAATGGCAGTATTATGCGGCCGCTCGTGAGTTGGCCGACAAACCCATGTCAGTTCTGGTGGGTACATTTCTTAATTGTGCCGGCAGAGTGGCTCAGGAGGTCGCAACTCACTTTTCATGGGATGAAGACGAAGGAACCTTGGAAGATCTCATACGTGAATTTGACGAATATTGTGCTCCACATACAAACGTTGTGATGGAGCGTTTCAAGTTTTACCAACGTTCACAACAACCAGGTGAGAGTGTTACAGCGTTTGTGTCTGCGTTGCGTAATCTCGCATCGACGTGCAATTTCAGAGACAGCGAAGAAATGATACGAGACAGAATTTGTATAGGCATTTCGGATAAGTCAACGCAGCAAGCTCTGTTGAGAGTGCCCACACTGACACTGGCATCGGCGATCACAGTTGCTCTGTCAGAGGAGGCGTCCAGACGAGATCAAGTATCAATGTGTAGTTTAATGTATGTATGTGTGCGTGTCTGCGTATGTTGTTTTAGTCGTGCGCTGGTTAGCAAGTGATGTGTGCGGGGTAGCGCGGCCACCTCTTTTGCGGACGAGTCCATTTGATCGATTAACGACATTCGGGGACGTTCAAATTCAGTGTGTCTAGCGAGCGCGCGCGGCTCAGTGGTTGTTTGGTGTTGCGGTGCAATTCGGTGAAGCGATTATGCGTGGTGAATTGTGTTGTGAATCCGAGTGGATTATTGTGCGCACTAATCTGTGTTATTTATTATCAGTGTGTGTAACGAGTTTCGTGTTATTGGTTATTTTGAATGTTCTGCAAATATCATCGTTCTTCGTACTGACTGACTTTTGCAGTTGTCCGGCCGGGGTGCCACAAGCTCTTTCGTCTTTCTACACGCATATTTTCGATCTCATCTGACTATGGCTGTGAATAACGTTGAGCTGGGTAGCAGCATGGACTTGCGCCTAATTCCAGAGTTCAGTGGATCGGACGGTGAAGATATCAGTGAATGGCTCGATAGACTCACGCTGGTGTGTGAGCTGCGCAACATTTCTGATGTGGCAACTGTGATTGCACTGCGTCTTTCTGGCGGTGCGTTTGCCGTGTATCAACAGCTGAAACCATTTGAGAGGAAGAGTCATGAAAAGATTGTTTCCGCTCTCAGGGCTGCATTCGGTGCAGACCCCTACACAGCGTATGAACAATTCCATGATCGCAGGTTACGGACTAATGAAACTCCCGATGTCTATCTCGCCGACCTCAAGCGGTTCGCGTCACTTTTTGTTGGAGTCCCTGACAAGGCTCTGGGATGTGCTTTCGTCGTCGGTCTGCCCTCAGAAGTTCGTCAGCTACTACGTGCAAGTTCGCGGATGGACTCAATGGACCTGCCGCAACTGCTTGAGAAAGCACGGATACTTCTGCAAGAGAATCAGAACAATGAATCCTGCTTCGCGCTTAGTGCGATTCGCCAACGGTCGATGGATGGAGCCATTAAGTGTTTTTCATGTGGTGGTATTGGGCACATCAAACGCGACTGTCCCAACAATCGTGTCGCGGCGAACCGTCGTAAAAATTCATGGACACATCCAAAATCTTCGCGAAGGCCGGGAGACGACGACGGAGAGGTGCGCTCAGCGCCGGCATTCTCTCCGAAACAAAATTGAACGAGGTGCCGCCGACCGCATATTTAATCGTGAATGGTATCAAACAGCGTGTTCTTGTCGACACAGGTTGTAGCAGGAGTATTGCTCATTTTTCTTGTTGCCGTGAGTGGTCACCGCAAATAACTCACGTGCTAACAATGAATGGAGATCGCTTTTCCGCACTCGGCGCAGGGGTGGTCACCCTCAATTTCGGCGACAAGAGTTTATCAGACGTTGAAGTCGTCGTGTCGGAGTCTAAGCCGTTGGGATTTGCATTCATTCTCGGTATGAACGCTATAATTGCGTTAGGTGGTGTTGAAATTTCACAAGACGGTAACGCTCGATTTCGTTCTGTCGACGAGCGGCGTCCGCGTCAACCATCGCATACGGCTTGTGGCACAACTGATGTGAAAGGCAATGTAGCGAACATAAATGTCGATGGAAAAGATTTCTGTTTGTCATTTCACAAGAGGGATGGGTTCTGCACCGCCCGTTGGAAGTGGGCTGAAGGTAAACAGCCGGAACTTCTGAAAAACAAGATTTCTGAATACTGCGGAAACAACACATTGCGAGTTGAATACACGAATGAACTGCAGCAGTGGACCCAGAATGGATGGCTGGTGAAATACAACGAAAAAGAACTTGGACCACCTAAAGGACTGATTCCTCTAATGGCCGTTGTGCAGGCTAATAAGCATAAAATCCGCCGTGTGCTAGATTTCAGAGAGGTGAATCGCAGCATTGACAGTCATACAGCTGATACAGACTCGTGCGGACAGAAGCTGCGCGAATGGCGACGTATGGGGAAAAATTTTAGCATCCTGGATCTTGAAAAAGCGTACCTACAAATTCGTGTAGACCAAAGCCTCTGGCCTTACCAAACGGTTATAATCGAGGGTACTCGATATTGCTTAACACGACTCGGATTCGGGCTAAATGTTGCCCCCATGATCATGAAAGCAGCTGTGGAAAATGCCCTAAAGCAAGATCCGATTGTTGATCGTGGCACATCGGTTTATGTTGATGATATTGTTGGTAGCCATGGCTACGCCAATACAATTTGCCTTTAAAAAGGCAACGGTGCGTGGAATTCGCTTTACAGTCCGTCCTTAAAAGGACGCTTAATTATGTCGTGCAAAACGATGCGAATAGTTTTATCGGTCGCTATATTTACACGGACACGCAACACAGTAAGCACTAGCACAGTAATGACGAGGCAGAACAATCGAGTCGAGCGAACACAAGTCACAAATCAGGCGAGCGAAAACAAGTCGGAAATCGAGGCGCGATGGGCGATGCACGGTCCCCAACAGCGCAATGCGCGTGCTTAAGTGTGTTTTGGATTTATGAGAGTATCGGACAATAAGCGCGCTCACCGGAAGTTGTCCGATACTGTCATAAATCCGCGCTGAGTGGGTCTACTTGAGCGTTGCGCAAAATGTGCTTTTGTCGAGAACATGCAGCACTAGACAACGCTCGTATACACATAATACACATATACACAACGCTCATATGCACTCATATACACAATACAATACGCTCATATACACAACGATCATATACACATAATGTGCGACAGCGACCATATACAATTACAATGAAAACACACACTATCAATACGACCAATGCAGCACACACATGCAATCTAACACGACGATGCACGACACATATCACATGTGTCAATCACACGAATTAACACGCGAAGCAATATGGTTAATATACAAACGACACAATCAAGTTCACAATAATATAATAGCAAAAAGGTGTGATATGGCGCCTACAGTGCCCCCTTCCTAGACGTGTCGATGACAAAAGAGACATGTCGATATCGAGAGGGTACGCGAATTACTCGTCCACTACGTGTACGCAGTGCAGATTGTGGTACGTGATGTGTGGAGTGTGTAGGAGACAAACTGTTGTGTGCATCTTGAAAGCGTGTGTCGAGTGGGTTGGGACTCACGGCTTGACGAGTAGGATTGCGGATCACCAGCTCCGTCGTCGGCTGCTCCTCCATTGGATCCTCGGCCGCGACTGGAGATTCGCGGTCGTCGTGTGTCGATGGCGAACTGTCATCCACGAAAGCCGGCTTGCAGCGGTCGATGGAGATTGTTTCTTTTCGTCCATGACGGGAGACCACCACGTGTTTATCCGACTGCTGGACAACGGCGTATGGTCCGTCATATGGACAATCAAGCGGAAAGCGGTGGCTGTCGCGTCTGACAAAAACGTGAGTGGCTGTTTGCAGGGCCTTCGGCACAAAGGACGGTGCACTGGCGGGTCTCGGCAGAACTGGTCGCAATTTGCGCATGTTGTTGCGTAGAATGGCTGCGAACGACGCCGGATCGCCGGAGCTGAGGCGTGTGTCGCAGACTAGCTCGCCGGGCAGACGCAGTGTGGTGCCGTACACGAGCTCTGCCGTGCACGCTTGCAGATCGGTCTTGTGCGTCGATCGGATGCCGAGCAGTGCCATAGGCAATGCGTCCATCCATGACGTCTGCGACGCGCGTAGGCTGGATTTCAGCTGTCGATGAAATCTTTCCACCATACCGTTGCTCGCCGGGTGATAGCTGGTCGTGCGTATACGCCGGCAACCCAGAACTCGGTTCAATTCGGACCAGAGAGCCAATTCGAACTGCGCGCCGCGGTCCGTGGTAATCGTGTCAGGCACACCGAAACGGGACACCCACTGGTGGACGAATGCCCGCGCGATCGTAGCTGTACGGATGTCCGGCAGAGGAATGGCTTCCGGCCAGCGTGTGAAGCGGTCGATGCAGGTTAGCAAGTACGATTGCCCTTGCGACGGTGGAAGTGGCCCCACGAGATCTACGTGGACATGGCCAAACCGCTCGCTTGGCGGACTGAACGACGATACTGCGCTTTTTGTGTGGCGAGTGATTTTTGAGCGTTGGCAACTCAAGCAACAGCGCGTCCACCGACGTATATCACGGTCCATGTTCGGCCAAACAAAGCGTTGTGCCACTAGCTTCACTGTCGCCTCTACTCCGGGATGAGACAGCTCGTGCAGGGTTTTGGTGTAGAGACGACGCAAATCTGTTGGCAGGACCGGTCGTGGTGTACCAGTTGACGTGTCGCACAACAGACGTGTTCCGGCAAATGCCACGTCCTCGAGTTGTAAAGAGCCTGGAGAGTGGAGTAGTGTTCGAAGAGACTCGTCATCTTTTTGAGCCGTAGCCAAGGAAGCATAGTCCTCAAGACGGACAATGGGCGAAACTATAGCCGCAGTCGTGCGCGATAGTGCGTCGGCCACCTGGTTATTCGCTCCCGGTATGTGACGAATATCGGAGATGAATTGGCCGATGAAGTCCAAATGACGCATCTCGCGAGGCGCGTATTTTTCAGAATTGGACGACAGCGCGTGCACCAACGGGCGATGGTCGGTGAAGATGATGGCGTTGCGTCCTTCTACTGCGTGCCTGAAATGGCGCACGGCCAAATAGACACCCAGGAGCTCTCTGCCGAAGGTACTGTACTTTTGCTCGGCTTTTGAAAGTGTTTTGGAAAAATAACCGAGCGGCTTCCAGTCGTCTTGTACATGTTGCTGTAATACGGCTCCCACGCCGGAATCAGAGGCGTCTACATGGATGCTGAGCGGTGCTTTGGGAACCTGGTGCGAAAGCATGACGGTTCTTGCCAGTGCTTGCTTTATGTTGTCAAAATGCAGGCTGGTGTCGTTGCTCCATTGTACCGGTGCTCTGGAACGTTTGGCGCGGTGTGTGAGCAAAGCATGTAGTGGTTTGAGTTTCGTGGCGGCGTTAGGTATGAAGCGTTGATAGTATGCCACCATACCTAGGAATCTACGCAACTGTGATTGAGTTGCAGGTTTAGGGAAACTTCGAATGGCGCTCACTTTATCTTCCAGCGGGTGTACACCGTCGGCGGTTACTTGGTGGCCCAAAAAACGAATAGACGGTACGCCGATGACGCATTTGTCCACGTTCACAACCAGGCCGTACTGCTCAAGGCGTGACAAGACAGTCGTCAACAGATGTTCGTGCTGCTCGTGCGAACTGGAAGCGAGAAGGAGGTCGTCCAAGTAGCAGAATACACCGCCGACGCCACGGAGAACTTCATCCATGAAGCGCTGAAAGGTCTGGCCGGCGTTCCTCAAGCCGAAAGGCATACGTGTATATTCGTACAATCCGAAAGGTGTTGTGATTGCTGTTTTGACGATGTCGGCTGGTTCAACTGGAATTTGGTGGTACGCCTTCACCAGGTCGAGGCTCGTAAAGACCTTGCAGCCATTAAGTCTCGCCGAAAAATCGCGCAAGTATGGCAGCGGGTATTGGTCAGGCACAGTGCGGTTATTCAGCGCTCGGTAATCCCCGCACGGTCTCAAGTCGCCATTTGACTTAGGAGCTAAGTGCAAGGCTGATGCCCACGCGCTGCTCGACGGACGTATAATGCCTAGCTTGAGCATTTTGTTGATTTCTTGCTTCGCTATACCTGCTTTCCCCATTTCGAGGCGACGTGGTCGGCAAAAAACAGGCGGACCGTGCGTAACGATGTGATGAGTGACATTGTGTTTCACAGGCACCGGGCCAGTTGGTGCTGTCGTCACTGCTTGGAAACGCTGGATAATCTGCTCGTATTTGGGGACAGTCGCCACGCGAATACCCACCGATGAGATGGTTGATGTCTGTGCTGACGAGCATGTGATTCCTCGATGCAGCAGTCGCTTGTTGCCTAAATCGACCAGGATGTGGTTGGCTTGTAAGAAATCAGCCCCGATGATGGCCATGTTTACCTGCGCAACCACGAACTCCCACGGGAACGTTTTTCCGTTTTCAAAACGGATGTTCATGCTGCGCTTGCCGTAAACTTTGATCTCAGATCCGTTGGCGGCGATAAGTCGTTGTGAAGTCTGTGCAAGCTCTTTGTCATGGTGTAGCGTCGGCGGGACCACGCTCACTTGAGCGCCCGTGTCCACCAGATATCTCATTCCACTGCCCTTGTCGCAAATGAAAAGAAGCGGCGCGTCTATAGAACAGCCACCCGAGCATTGCGCTACGTGCTGGGGGCCGTCTAGTTTAAAGACCACGAGCACGGTGGTCTGCAGCGACGAGGGGCGGCGCCAAACTGCTCGTGGTACCAGCAGAGTGCAGGCAATGGCTGCTCATGCGTTTGCACAGGTGAATGTCCTCGTATCGACTGGGCTCTGCGTGGTGAAGGTGATTGCTGGCGCTCAGATCGGCGTGAGATTGATCTCCTACGGATCTCACTCCTCGGGATGAAGCGTGATTCGCGATCTGTAGACCTCCCGGCCAGAGTGGATTCCAAACGTCTGTTTGTGAGCTCCAGTTGTTTAACGGTGTTCACCAGAGAAGAAACAACCATGCACAGGTCGCTGGAGTCGTCAGCTGTGGCCTCTCGTTCGGACTGTACAGACTGCACTGAAGATGTTGTCGGTGAATTCATGCCGCTTGCCTCCATGTAGCGGTCAGCAGCGCCGGCCAGTTCGTCAAGCGTGGTCGTTGCCGGCAAAAGAGACAAAGCCGCTCGTGCCGCCTGCGGAAGTCGCTGTAAGAACAATGTTCTCAGCAGCCCCGAGTTTGCAGGAACGCCGCCAGCGGATAGCAGCTCGTGACGCATAGAGCGTAGCAGGGTGGTCGGTTTCTGGTCTCCGAGCTGCTGTCTCGAAAGCAGCGCTTCCAGGCGACTCGCGTTGGATTGTGCCAGTCGTTCTTGTAGGGCCGCGCTGAGGACTGCGAACGACTTTGGTCCACGTAGAATATCGCGAACCTGCGTAGCAATGTGCGCTGGCAAATTGGCAACCACCAATTTGAAGCGCGTTTCGTCGTTGTCAATGCCGGCAATATCAAAAGCGCATTCGACCTGGACCAGCCAGACCTCGGGGTCCTCAGGTAGAAAAGTCGGCAGCTTGAAAGTTGTTGCTGGTCTGAATGCCTTGGACGATTGCGCGCTAGCTAGCTGCGTGTCGACGGCTGTGTCCAACTCGGGGTCACCAGTGTTGGTAGCCATGGCTACGCCAATACAATTTGCCTTTAAAAAGGCAACGGTGCGTGGAATTCGCTTTACAGTCCGTCCTTAAAAGGACGCTTAATTATGTCGTGCAAAACGATGCGAATAGTTTTATCGGTCGCTATATTTACACGGACACGCAACACAGTAAGCACTAGCACAGTAATGACGAGGCAGAACAATCGAGTCGAGCGAACACAAGTCACAAATCAGGCGAGCGAAAACAAGTCGGAAATTGAGGCGCGATGGGCGATGCACGGTCCCCAACAGCGCAATGCGCGTGCTTAAGTGTGTTTTGGATTTATGAGAGTATCGGACAATAAGCGCGCTCACCGGAAGTTGTCCGATACTGTCATAAATCCGCGCTGAGTGGGTCTACTTGAGCGTTGCGCAAAATGTGCTTTTGTCGAGAACATGCAGCACTAGACAACGCTCGTATACACATAATACACATATACACAACGCTCATATACACTCATATACACAATACAATACGCTCATATACACAACGATCATATACACATAATGTGCGACAGCGACCATATACAATTACAATGAAAACACACACTATCAATACGACCAATGCAGCACACACATGCAATCTAACACGACGATGCACGACACATATCACATGTGTCAATCACACGAATTAACACGCGAAGCAATATGGTTAATATACAATCGACACAATCAAGTTCACAATAATATAATAGCAAAAAGGTGTGATATGGCGCCTACAATATTTTCATAAACGAGGATGTAATATCGGGTGATGATGTGATACTCCATCTGGGATCTTACGGACTTCTGAGTAAAAATGTCGAAAACATTAGTGATGGTGTAAGAGTGTTGGGATTGCGAGTCTGGGAGGAGCAAGGCCGTCTCGTTTGCACGAGAGACAACGAACTGCCGGAGCTTCCAGCGGTTCTAACAAGCCGCTCAATTTTTTCATATTGTGGTGCTCTCATTGCTCATTATCCAATTTGCAGGTGGGCTAGAGTGGCCGCAGCATTCATCAAAAGGAAAGCAAATGCACTATCAAGCCGCTGGGACGATATTATAAATGATAATTATATCCGGTACATTGTTTCCGACTTGGACGAAAAGATAAGAATGGAAGATGTTACGAGAGGATACTGGAACGTTGATGGTGACTCGGCTCGTGTGTGGGTTGATGCAAGCTCAATAGCGGTCGGAGCTTGTCTAGAGTGCGATGGTGAAATCATTGAAGACGCCAGCTGGCTGCGGCATGAAGACGCCACTCAAATCAATATGGCGGAATTAGATGCAGCGGTGAAGGGGCTGAATTTGGTCATCGCCTGGAATATGAAGAATGTGCAGTTGATGACTGATTCTGCCGTGGTCAGCAAATGTATCGGTGATGCATTGACAGGGAAAGCTCGTGTAAAGACTAAAGCGGCCGGTGAGATGCTCATACGGCACAGAATCGGCATTATCAAGGACCTGGTGCGAGAGTATGACATGAAAATTCAGGTGACCCTCGTGAAATCTGCCGACAACAAAGCCGACCGGCTGACCCGCGTGCCGTCGCTGTGGTTGAATCGCGAAGGTCATCCTGGGCTGGCGACGACTTGTGCGGCTGGAATATCGGTGGACAAAATGGAGTCAATCAAGAAAATCCACCATGACTCAGGCCATCCAGGTGTGAGGAGAACATTATTTTTCGCCCGCAAGGTCGACACTTCGCTGACTCGTCGAGACGTTCACGACGTGGTTAAGCATTGCGATGTGTGTAACTCCTTCGATCCCGCTCCATCAAAGTTGAAAGCCGGTCATTTGAGTGTGTTAAAGGTGTGGGACAGAATTGCAATTGATTTTACACATTACGGTGGTTCACATTTTCTCTCCATTATTGACTGTGGGCCCTCTCGCTACACTGTCTGGAAAGCTGTTTGGATGCAGACAAGCGCGATTGTCGTGTCAATTTTGGAATCGTTGTTTCTGGAAAGATCTGCACCTCGAGAGATTGTCCTTGACAACGACACAACATTCAGAAGCAGGGAGTTTCAGGCGTTGGCAGACAGATGGGGGATACGTTTACACTTCCGTTGTGCTCATGTACCGTCAGGAAACGGCATTGTCGAAAGATGTCACCGCACAGTGAAAGTAATCGCTTCTCGTACAAATTGTTCTATATCTGAAGCTGTGTATCTGTACAATATCAGACCTCACAACGAATCTGAGTCCTCATGCCCTCTCAATATGATGTTTCGTTATATTGGTCGTGTAAAAGGTCTGGATCAACGAGGAGACGACGCATCCGTCAATGAGAGCTCGGATCATCCGTTCAGGCCTGGTGATTCAGTTTGGGTGCGACCACCTAATTATCGATGCAACGAGAGATACTTACCTGGCGTCGTGACACGACTCCGATCGAACCAGTCGATAGAGGTCGACGGGGTGCCACGGCACGTGCGAGATCTTCGCAGGCGATCAACGGAGAATGACGTTCCTGCATCAGACACTACCAGTGATGACGAGCTATTGGTTCATTTTGCACCTCGTCAAGCCGCTAGCGATAGCATCGAAGAACAGAGGCAACCTTGTCGTAGATCAGAGCGTCAGCGCAGACCAACTCGGTGCGTTTGTTGCCATTAGCAACAGGGAGGAGTGTAGTTTAATGTATGTATGTGTGCGTGTCTGCGTATGTTGTTCTAGTCGTGCGCTGGTTAGCAAGTGATGTGTGCGGGGTAGCGCGGCCACCCCTTTTGCGGGCGAGTCCATTTGATCGATTAACGACATTCGGGGACGTTCAAATTCAGCGTGTCTAGCGAGCGCGCGCGGCTCAGTAGTTGTTTGGTGTTGCGGTGCAATTCGGTGAAGCGATTCTGCGTGGTGAATTGTGTTGTGAATCCGAGTGGATTATTGTGCGCACTAATCTGTGTTATTTATTATCAGTGTGAGTAGAAGGCTTCAACACTTTGTTACATTTGTTTACATTATCCCCCTTGCCCCTCCCCCCTCTGACGTCACCCCCCTCTGACGTCACACTTAACCTAACTTTTTTAACCTAACCTAACTTTTTTTCTTTTTTAACCTAACCTAACTTTTTTTTTCGTTTTTAACCTAACCTAACTTCATTTTTTTAACCTAACCTAACTTATTTTCTTATTCTATACCTAACCCGACCCAACCTAACCTAACCTAACCTAACTTATTTTCTTTATTTCTTTATTCTATACCTAACCTAACCCAACCCGACCTAACTTTTATTTTTAATATTTATTATATACCTAACTCAACCCAACCTAACCCAACCTAACCTAACCTAACCCAACCCAACCTAACTTTTATTTATTATATTTATTTTAAATATGCATACCTGACGGGTTTCGAACCGGGGTCCTCGCAGAGTTCAGTCACAGCGGGAATATGCTGGTGGAACTAGACATATTTGTTTGCGCCGCATTTGTTTGCGTCACGATATATCGGGATCGCCAAGTCGATGTTTGGCAGAGGCGTGAGTAGTGTATTATAGCCGAAATGGGTTTATACAAAATGGTTTGACTAAATCGGTAATTAAAACGCTATTCGACTGTGTCGGAATTGACACAAAAATGACTTGCAACGAAATGATCTTTGTGTATTTTCACTTGATACACAACTATGGCAAATATACAAGCGGAAATCATGTAGAATCATATTGGCCATACGATTCAGCGAACACATCGTGAACACAAATGTTTGTTGATTTTTCGATCAATTTTGATGATGTAAATCATATCGTGTGTCTCATACACAATTTCCAGTTCAGCCGACCATGTATCAGGAACAGAAACACCTTCTTGTAGAGCTTCCGAAAGACACACTTCAAACGATGTGTACTCTTTGTACGATTCGCTGATGATGTGTTTGCTATCTGACGAACTACCACCAACATAGCGATAGTTATAATTAGGCACCAGTGTAGCAGGAGAAACACAGCTCATGGTGTTTATACAAAGAAAGATAAACATTGACTGTAAGAGCGAAATTATCAGACACGGAGTGATGGCGATAATTATGACGCATGCTCCGATAAGTAGTGCAATTAGTCTCGGCCGTGATACGCAGTTGAGCTCGAGACGCTTGCGGGTGAGGTTGTGTTGCTTTTATCGGGGAATTGTCAACATGAGTCAGGTGAATACAAACGTTGATACGACCAAGCGGATCCTGCCACTGGAACATCATGCGGTCAAGTTTGTTGCCGATACACCGTTCATCTGTGGATACCCACTGGAGCAGAGGATTTGGATTATTTTCGGACGACTGGAAAAACATAGTCAGACGGATTTCGAACACTTACAAAAACAGCTTACTAATATTATGCAACTGGAGCGATATTTTGACCCCTTTTGGAAAATTCATCGCGGCGCGGTGAGAATGTTCACCAACGAGGAGCGTGCACTACAGATTGTGATCGATACAGTTATGAGTCGACCGATGAGAGATGCTGTTCTTGGAGCCGTTGCAGCCGCTGTATCATTTAAAGTGTTGTCGGTGGCGTTGGTGCGAAGTGACGAGACTCAGATTTACCGGCCGCCCGATGCGACCTGCAACACTATGGAGTGGATGAAGACCATTGTTATGAGCTACTATGAGTCGCGAAAACAGTAATTTACCGAAACCAAGATTTATCGTGAATTTAAAGCCGACAAAATGAAGATGGTTGTGCACAAAGAGGTTCAAGGTGAACCACAAAGTAAACGGAACAAAATTTGTTGAATTATTCTATATGTACGGTTTACCAATACATTTCGTGATGTGTTACAAGAGTTTGATTATTGCGCGCGAACAAAAACACACTTTGTTATCGTTCAATTTATTAAAATGGTAGCATGCGCGGTGTACACAGATTCATTGCATACAGCAATTTAGCGAAATGTTGACAACGTAAAATACAACAGTTTGTAGGAATGACATGAGTATATGGACACGGTGTGATGTTGGGTAGTACATGTATGTCGCGTGCGTTCATTGATAAATAGTCGGGTAGGATGTCTTCGAGATTTTCAATATTTAGTTCAAATAGGTGGGAAAGTCGACGAGCCTTGTCGATACCTTTGGCGTAGATGTGGTCGGGTGCCAGACTTTGAATGAGGTAACTTGCGTCGCGCAGCTTTTGTTCATACTTGTGCGTGTTGTAAGGATTGTAATTATATTCCAAGCCGTGTAGGGTCGCCGTCAAAAATAGAAAATGCTTGCGTCGCTCAGCGTTGAGTTTCAATTGTGGTGGCGGTAGGATGGTGTGCCACAAGTATCCCGAGCACAGGTCATGCACAACCAATTCCTTGACAACAAAAGGCGAATCCTTGTGCTGGAAACCGTCACAGTCTACAAGTATGACCATACCAGCCCTAAAAGCTGATTGTTGATAGCAGGGTCGGTGGATAGGCACGAAACGAAATCTTGCAGATCCCAGCCGGCGTCAAACAATGCAACAAATAGGGCACAGTACTGTCCACACACGTCCGAGTCCGGCGCCTGAATGACGCGCGTGTTCAGCACACACTGATTATAGTTTACATGTTTGTTTATAAAATTCACAAACGAGGGATGCCAGACGGGTGAGTTGCCAGACGAGTCGAAATATTGGAGATTTTCACCGTCCCAGGCAAACACGACCCAATGCAGACCCGATTGCCAGCGCGGTTGTATATTCACAATAATTGATGTGCGCACACCGCGAGCAAATGTGAAATGTTTTAGCCGGTCGCACGCCCGAACCCCCCGAAATGTGGCGACTGTGTCGAGCAACCGTTCCAATTCAAGCGCGTTCATAGTTGAAAATCTGTGCTGACACGTCCCGCACTGTCAATTGTGATTTCGTTTTCAAACGTGGCGTAGATTAGAACGTTAATTGTCTCGGGTAGAGCGTAAGTGAATGCCAACTCACACCTCACATTACCTTGTTCACGCGGATGCAAATGATCACCACCACACTGATCCGGAGTCAGATCTACAATAAACAAAGTATAACCAGCCGCATAATCATCATGTGTGATATCCAGGCCCTGGTTTTCCGTATCGAGACCGGTACCGTCAAACAGTGACAGATACGATCTCATATATAGACCTTTTGTGAAATCGGGGCGATAGGGGTGCGTGGGGTACGGCTCGCCATTTATATAGAACTGAAGAATGTTTAGATGGTAGTGGTGAAAATTCCATGGGTTTTTCTGTAGCGATCCGTGGTACGCTTCAGTGCTTACGAGTCCCAGCAGAATTTGTCGCGGCACTTGTGAGGTGAAAATATTATTCAAAGTTCCACTCATGTTTCCTTTGGGGAGAGTATATGTTTTCAGTAGAACTCGTGGAATAGGATATCGGGCTGGTGTTTTCGCCAACTGTTTGTGAAAATTCACCCACATCGAGTCGGAAAGCGTTATTTTCTCGACATGCACACACAGGTCGACAATTTCAATCTTGTATTCTCCCTCGGCACCGAGTAGAGCAAACTGATCAGAGTTTCG